>JAJGRW010000911.1:126935-206458 GCA_025461045.1 Carex parvula
GGCCTTTTGAAGCCGATCCGATATACTTTTGGAGCTGTGCTCACCAAACCCTCTTTGTGAGCACATCAACCTTAACTTTGCTCATTTTCTTTTATATTATACATGGTGATGGGTTTTTTTGCTTCATGCTTTAAATAAATAACATATTCCATTTGCAATGCCTGGTATAAAAGAATAAAATGAATGAATAAGAAAATATATCTTATCTTTATGTAAAAAAAAAGAGAATCAGAATTATTTTTTATTCTTCAACTTTATATTTCCATCAACCATGACTTTAAAATTAAGGACATTAACAGCAGCATCATTATGCGAAAACTTCTCATTTTTTTTTCAAAGGAATTTCCCTTTAAGCATTAGATCTACGCATGACATTTTCTAAACTCAAATGCTCATTTTCTAAACCAGAATTGGTACCCGCTCTTCGCAGCGGACAGTTTCTTACACAATTAAATATTTGTCGATAATGGAAGGAAAAATCCATATCTGAGGGGTGGTTGTCTCGACAATGAAATTAAATTTGTTTTGTTTTTTTTTAATGATTTGTTTTCATTTTTGGGTCTTGTTTCCATTACGATTTGAGAGTAGGTCCGATGGGCCTACTCTGGTTCGATGGGTTTAATCACCGTCAATTTGCTTTAAGATTCGTGCAAAATGCTTTAAACTACGTGCATGTATGTTTCAATTTTCGTACGCATAAATCTTGAATTAGATCGGACGGTCAGCATGGCATTGAACCTAAAAATAGATCCGATGAGCATCAGACCTACTCCGTTCTCTTCCATTACAACAACTGGCATTTTCATGTGACCACAAGCCTGCCAATAAGTACACATCCACTGCCATAAATATGATTGACTGAAAAAAAATGCTATTATTGGCATGATCGTACAACACAAAATCAAATAGGTTATATCACAGTAAAATATCCTCTATGTGAAATCAAGTTATAATCTAATCCGTTTGATTCAAACAACTTTTATATGAGAACAGAGTAAGTCCGATTCTCGTCGGATCTACTTTTAGGTCCAATAAGCTTCAAGACCTTCCGATCTGTTTTCAGATCTGTGTGCACAAAAATTGAAGCAAACACATACGAATTTTAAAGCGGAATGCACACATAAGCGGACGGTAATTGAACCCATCAAACCAAATTAGATCTGATGGGCATCGTAAATTCATAATAAATTCATAACGTTGTCATCATAAATTCATAATAATGTCAGCACGACCAAATTAATACCAATAGATCTCATATAGGAGGTCAATTTGGGTCCGATGCCCATCGGACTCAAAACGAGTTCAATGGGTTCGATGACTGTCTGATCTGTTTTAAGATTTATGCTCTCAACTTTCGTGTTTTCTTTAAAATTTGTGCACACGAATCAGATCGGACGGTCCGAAACCCATCGGACCCAAGCTGCTCTCCTCATATAGTGGTTTCATGGGGTGAGGCGTACAGCGTACTTATTTTATTTTTCTTGGTATCCCTCTGCTTTTGGATGAAAAGGGATAAGCAGAACTATGCCTTGGTTTCTCATACCACGAAAAGTGGGCTACAGGTCATAAAATTAAATAACATCCCAACCATCCGACCAACATATAGATAATTTTATATGGGGGCAAATCAACTTTGAGATTCCAAACAAACAGTTGATTAAAAATTGTATTTTAAAATCAAGAGAGGACACCTCTAATGGAAGCCTACTAGCAAGTAAGCAAGTCGAATGTAATTTGGAAACATCAGAGCCATTGAAGGATTGCTTTCTGTGAGATGTACTTTATATTAACTTGAAAACGCTCACTTATCTTGTAATACCTCACACATAATTTGCGCCAATAAGAATTACACAGAACTCTTGGAAACACCCAATCAGAAAAGCTGTAATTTAGTAATGACTTAGAAAAGCACAGAGAAATTTCCATATCAAGCTCTGTAATATAGTTATTATTGGACGAATAGTTATTATTGCACCGGGTCAAAAAACTAATAGGATTTCTCAGATTTCCCATGCCAGCCAAAGACACGTACAGTCATCCAACTGCAAAATTGAAAAGCTAAAGGGCTAATCTGTGAAATTAACCCAGATTTGCCGAAGGGTGTGTACAGATTTCTTTTTCCTCTCCAATTAAATAAAAAACACACAACATTGTAGATGCAGCCTTATGCTGTAGCTGCCAATGGGACTGATCTGTAGCAAGCACGCTTGGCAGCACGTACTATATCTTCAACCTAAAATTTCCACAAAAAATAAATTAACATTAAGTTACAGACAAGACCTCCCTTTCAGATATTTTACACTTTTGGACATAATACTCAAAGCAGGGCTGAATGCTGGATTTGTACTATTCAGTTGCTGTTAACAGGTACAGGTATGTACTAGAGTACTGTTTCTGTTGTTTTAGTGCTCCTTTAGATCAGAGACCCAGAGTTCTCAGTCTGAGGAAAGTGAGGCTGAAATTATTAAATTCAGAAGTCTAATCCAGATTGGGTAGCACAACTGAGGTTTCTCTGGACCTCAATCATGTAAATATCAGACTTGGTTGAATAAATGATGAGCTAGCTCAGTAAGAAAGGGTTCAAATGTGAAACCAAGGATCAATCCTTAATTTGAGGCCAAATTATATTGCCTAATTATACTTGCATTATTAGGGAACTGATACAATACCCAGCCTGTTAGTGACTTGCTGCCTTACCACTCTTTTAGGTTCATGTGTATGAGGTAGTCCCAAGGATTTCTTTTTTTAGGAACCGAATCTTATGTGATTGCTGCACACATGAACCTAACCGAATCTAGGTTAGGGGCACATGAACCTAAAAGAGTGGGGAACTGATACAATACCCAGTCTGTTAGTGACTTGCTGTACCATATCTAACATTTTTATTTTTTTTTGTTTATTTGATCATTTGCCTTTTGGATGGGCATAAGGCAGAAAAGAAGTACCTGAGGCAAGGCCAATCGCTCTAGGTTAGGGGCATATGGCATGGGGACATCAGCTCCAGCAATTCTCTGTACTGGTGCATCAAGATACTCAAAGCTCTCTTCTACCACTGACATGCTGTTTTTCAAAAGGTGGACCATGTTAGAAAGAGACCAAAAAGAGTGGATGTATGAGGCAGCAACAGTTCCTATCAAAATGACTTGTTGGATATGTACAATATTCAACCTATAGCCTAAACCAGGTTTTGAATACCAGCCTGAGTGGTGGTACCAGAATCAGCTGGTCATAACCATTGCTGACAATTCTTTTGAGGAATAGCACCTGTACTACTTACCCCTGATACTTGTGTTTCTTTCATTTTATTTATTTATTTATTGTGTGTTCTTAACTAAGCAATGATCAACAAATGCAAAAATTAATGAGTATTAAAATTAGAGATGGTAATCCACTAATTCTTTGTTGTGTGTGTGTGTCCATGGGGAGGGGAGGGGGGGAGAGAGAGAGAGAGACCAGATCTCAGCACCAACACCATGTTGGGGGAAACCTTCTTCCACAGTGACTAGGCGGTTGGTCTTTCTAACAGATGCATTTATCGTAGCCCGATCCAATGGCCGAATTGACCTCAGGTTTATGACCTACAATATTTCACACTTTTTGTTAATGGTTCCAAAGAAACAACATAAGTTATTGCTTTAAGAATAAATATATATCACATTTGCACCTAGGAGAAATCAATGCATCCCCAAACTTACATATGCAATCATGTAGGATACTGGTTTACGATCATCCTTTAGCAAAGTTCAAAATTTTAAAGTAATTTGAAAGAGAACAATTTCCTGTTTTCCTACAAAACATTAAGTCTGCTCCATTTGTTTCAAAATATTGCCCCGCCACAAACATTTCTGTAGTCATTCTTTTTGTGAATCAATAAGGTAGCAACTTCATTTGTGCATCTCATTAAAAGGGGTGGAGCACAAATATTACAATATTTGTACTGTAATGAAAGAAACTCTCAATTTTCAGGGCCAGCATGGTTGTTTCAAAGTCTCAGAGAGCAGTTTTGCTATGAAAAACACCATCTCCCTTATCAAGGCCTAAAAGATACTTTTCCTTTTTCCCAAGTATGGAAAAGGAAAAGGAGGTACATCTGAATTTTAAAGGACATATTTTGCATCTCCAGTAATACTCATCTATGATTCATAGGCATATATTTAATAGTAAGTTGACATTTCACTAGGTTTGAGGGTTGCAAATCAATTGCATTCATGATTTGGTAGGTTAACAATATCTACTTTGCACTTCATTAGGTCTATGTTGATGCTTGACACTCAGAACTAATACACACGTGACTTAACAAACATATCTTCAAAATAAGTTATTACCTCAGCACTTATACCTTCCTTGGACAGTATCTCTGCAGCCTGAGGAAAAAAAAAGTTAAAAATTTACAAACAAAGAGTGCATTACATGGCCAACCATGTAATGACTTAAGAGCATAAAAATAGTGATTAAAGAATTAAGATGAACAATGTTTATGTCAGTCAAATGACATTATATTCAGTACACCTTAAGGGCATAGCCAACCATCTTAGAGAAAGCCGTGATAGTGACATCTTTTCCTTCTTTCTCAATCTGCAATTAAAAAAATACTTTATTAAAAGATACCTGAGTTTCCATTTAACAAATATATGAACCTTAGTAGTACTTTGATCGAAAGTTTTCATCTACAAGTTACCCAACTTTGCAATTGAACTAAATATTGCAACTAATCACGCATCCGGTGATAATAAAACTGTCAGTATCCCCATTTGATCCTATTGCATAATTAACTAAAGTAAACTTAACCTCAATAATCCTCAAATTTAATACAGCTTCTCTCAAACAAATATTATACTCAACTAGCCTCAACTTTCAGGCGAAGAACAGAAAAGGGATTTTGCTAGTGCTTACTGTTTTATGCTAGTGGTGCTTTTCACCAATTAGTGGAAACTGTAATATTTAGCTATTTAATTATTGAGCTAGGTAGCTACGCTGTAGCTTGTAAATAGAGTGTAAAAACCTTTTTTTAATCAATACAATCATCAATGGGCACTTTGCCCACTGACCTTAAAAAAATCGAGCCTCAAATTTGTGCAATCCATCCTCAAGACTCACTTAACCATTATTTTAATTCAACATTGAAGAAGGCTTATCACAAATGGAACCTTAGAACAAGTGTATGTGTGGGTGTGTGGGTGAGAGAGAGAGAGACCTTGGCTTTGCCGATAGGGAGACAGAAGCTAGAATCGAGCACCTCAGCAGAGATTGGGAAAGACTCTCCATATCTAATCAACAAAACAAATAACAAATTCATTTGAAGTTACGACCAATATTGTAACAGATGTTCAATTATAAGAACTGGCATTTTCCATATTAGCAGAGAACGCTAAAAATGTTACACAGGTATAATGGAGAAGGTGCACTTGGTATCGGTTTCAAAGTTTTTACATTGTGACCCTGAATGTTGAGCCCACAATGTCATTATATATCGACAATGGCTTAGTACATGTTGAAATTAGAAAATCTTGACGAGTCAAGGGAAACTAGTAACACAAACAATCTTCTCTTTCGGAGTCATTTACAAAATAACCCATCAACTTGATATAATATGATAGTTCTGTAAAAAAAGTAATAAGTAAAAGTAAAATAGTATAGCATACAAGAGTTCGTTCTCAAGGAAAACAACGGGGTCAGGGTCACGAATAGCAGCCTTGAGCAAGCCACGTGAATCTTCAGCAGAGTAGGGACAGAGAACCTTTAGTCCAGGTACATGTGCATACCAAGCTGCATAACACTGCACACCAAAATGCATCACCATGCTATTATAAACCATATTTATGCATATTTTTTTGCTAATAATTTTGGCCGTGTACATGGATTATAAACCATATTTATGCATAATTTTGCTAATAATTTTGGCCTTGTACATAGGATTTTGATTCCGGTCCCTCTAGCAACATTTCATCGATACATTCAGAAACAGTATGATCGTGATCCTCAGAATCTATTTTTGACATGACCAGATATGATCAAACATCTTGGTAGACACCAAGATTGTAAAACAATGTTATTGAAAGAGAGAGAGACCTGAGAGTGCTGAGCACCAACACCAGCAGCTGCACCATTCGGGCCACGGAAAACAATTGGAACTGATAATTGACCAGCAGACATGTAGTTTGACTTTGCCGCTGAATTTATTATGTGATCAATGGCCTAGACAGCAAAAGATTAGAGTGCTTACTTAAAAATCTGACAATCATTATAGATAAAATTTACCAACAAAAAGATGCTAGTTGATTCTCGGATTCATTGCGGCACCAGCTGTACCCACGAACTGTAAGGCATATTTGCCTCATCCATTACTCATTATCATACTTCTTGTGCTTTAAGAAATATGATTTTATTTCTAAATTGGAATAGCTAGTCAAATTGATTCATTAGCTTTCAGACCAATACAGGTCAGCTAAGATTTTGAACACCCATTAATAAACTTGGACGTTTCATTTTCAGAAAACCAGTACCTGCATGGAGAAATTGAAGGTCATGAACTCTACAACTGGTTTGAGACCATGGTATGCTGCACCAACCCCTATTCCTGCAAATCCAGCCTGCATTCGAATTTAAGAAAAAAAATTAAACCAACTACTCGATGGTATCAAATATATCATACTCAGAAATAGTTTCATAGAGTTGTTTGTAAGTTTCAAAAATTAAATCAACGACTCGATGGTATTAAATATGTCATGTTCAGAAATAATTTTGATAGAGTTGTCTGTAAGTTTCAGGCAGACAAAGGAATTTGTACAATTCAGAAGGCAATTAAACCGGTAAAGACACAAACACAAATTCGTGGATATGGTAACGAGCACAAGACATGATACCCGCCACAAAAACTATATAGACATGCTAAGGTGATTTACATAATATTATCAAAGGTTAAACACAATTTCAAAGAAAATTTATCGAGTGAAATATCTTTACCTCTGTGATAGGAGTGTCCAGAACTCTCTCAGGGCCATACTTCTCAAGCAAACCCTTTGTAATCTATAAATTACGTAAAAAAGCAAGTTTGATTTATCACAACATCAAAAGCATATAAATTAAAAAGATTATCAAGTTAGTAAAAATATTACTTACTTTGTATGCACCTTGGTACTCGCCTACCTATAAAACCAAGAGAAAAAATCAATTAAAGAAAAGTACCCAAAGAATCATACTGTATCAATTTCATTTCTTTTTTCATTTCCTATTTCTAAACTACCTCTTCACCCATGAGGAAAACTTTCGGATCAGCTGACATCTCTTCATCTAGTGCTGAATTGAGAGCCTCCCTCACCATCATCTAAAACATATATAACAAAAGTCAGATATGGAAAAAATAGTAAAGAGAGAAGCCCAAAGAACAAATAAACTTATTCTGTATTGCATGAGAGGTATGTGATACCAATTACCAAAACACGCTGAAAAGTTGAGAGTAACATTATTAATCTAATCCTGGCAAAGGGTGCAAGTTTAGCATTCAGACTGGAACTTCAAGGTACTAAAATGTTCCAGGGTACTAAAATGGCCTCACTTCCTTATCAATCAATTTTAACTTAAATTTAGCCCAACTACACTACACGTCCATTGACCCTCAAGTATGTGACAGTTATGTAAAATGAGATTTAATAAACCAAAATTTCTTGTTCAACTATACAGTTGTTAGGTCTCTGGTTAAGTAGCCTTCCCAGATGCAATTCCTGGTCAAACTTTGCTGTTTAGTTTCTAAAGAACAAAAAAAGTTGCAAAAGAATCTAAAACAAAAAACTAGGGGTAGCTGATTGTTTCTCACTTCCTTGTCAAATTCACCATTTCTATTTCTTTCTGTTTCTTTTTTGTTTCCTCATTCAACCAACTTGAGCACATTTTTATTCTAAGTCAAAACCAAAACTCAGCACTTAACAAAAATTCAGTTTGGAATTTGGTTCTTATTCAGAATTATTGATGTTAGGTTTAACCAAACCTAACTCCAAAGTATTCCTAGTGGTTATTGTATCTTTGTTTAGAAATCATTTCATAAACAACAAAATGTCTCGCAATAACCTCACTCCCTGAAATCCAGATAATTCCCATTTTATTTTTTGTTACCATGGAAGCTAAACAACTGACAAGCAAACAAAAAGAATTAAAACAAAAAGAACCAGAGGGAAAGAGTGGATTGAAAGGAGCATTGAGAGACCTCCTTAGTTGAGCCAGACAAAAATCTTGGCAAAACTGAAGTGATTGGAGAGATTCTCCGCGACACCTGGTCTCCAATCTGAAAAATGTAAACACATAAAATATTAAATTAAAATCCAAGCGTTAAAAAAATTATAGAAAACATCTGAAACTGTCGCTCTACTTTTGCTCTAATAATGATTTCATTACCAGGGACGGCAAATTTCCAGATCCGAGCTTCTTTCTCGCAAGGCCTAGCATTTTTCCTGAAACGAATACAAATAGGAAAGAAGAAAAATAACTTGTCAGAAAAGAAAGAACTACAGATGAAAATCAAACGAAAGTTAATCTTGTTTTTAGTTTGTGTTACAAATCTAGAAGAAAAAATCAGCTCGTCGCAATAGAAATGTTAGACAAAACCTAGCAGGTGATTTAGTTCCAATTTCAATACTAAACTGGCTGTTTCCAGCTACAAAAGCACACAAATTCCTTGAATTATATTTCTTATAACAATGAAAGCGACACGAAGTAGGTGACGATCAGATAAAAGCTGGATTCGAAGACAAACCCTAGAGAACAACTAAATATAGAGAATTGAGAGAGAAGATCTACCAAATACCTGATTTTAAAATGGAAGAAGAAATCACAGAGAGAATTTGGTCTGGAGAGAGAGAGAGAGAGAGAGTCTAGACGCCCCTTTGCAGGAGAAGAGAGACGAACAAAATAGAAAATTGGCTACTGATATTGTTTTCGTGCGTGTTATTTGGCAGACGACCTTGAATCCGCATCCTCTGCATTAACGTAACGTTTTCGAGTTAATTATAGACCGTACGATCAGAATTCGGACCAATCCGGCCACGCCTATAGGAGTGCGGATCTCAATCGGACGGTCGAAATTTAAACCCAACATTTGAGTTAATGCAGAGGATACGAATTCGACAAGCCTCCTGAGTCCTGATAATAAAAAACTAAGACAGGGTGCTAATTGCATTAGTGTTACTGTGTTAGGGATGTCAACGAAATGTATCGTATTTAATAAGGTCAATATAGATAAGAAATTCTTTTTATTAGTTTATTTGATAAAGACATAAATAAATAAAAGAATTTCGTTAATTTTACTACGAAAATAGATATGAATGAGAGCTTATTTTGAATGTTTTAACTCTATCGATTAATTAATAAATATTAAATATATATGATACATTTTATTCATATACTTAATTATATAGTTTTTTTGTTATTATTATGAGATTAATTTATATAATATTTCATATTGTTTTATTAAATTGGTAGTTATATTTTTTTTATAATAATGCGATCAATAATTGTTTTTGTATATGTTATGATATTATGTATCTGATGTACTTAAAAGTTATATCTTCATTCGTTAGTTATGTTTTTGGATTAGATTATTATTAATTATTTCTCCGTTATTAGATAATTATAAAGAATAGTTATATTTAAGGGTGATAATAAGATGAGGAGGGTTCAAATGCCTCCATTTTTCATGCCTCCACCATGCCTCCATTTTTAAAAACTTTAATAACTCAAAATTTAAAACTTAAAAGTCAAAATAAAACCGTTGAATATGATCTACATCATTTTATCTATGTGCTCATAAAAAATTATCACATTTTGATTTTGATTTTATGTGAATCAATAAGTTGAAAAATCAATGTCTAGAAATTATCCACATTAGTACGTTTTTTACAAATTCTTGATGACAACCAAAATAAAATTGAAATATCATTATTTTTTACACGTGCATAGATAAAATGATCTAGATCATATCCAACGGTTTTATTTTGACTTTTAAGTTTTAAATTTTGAGTTATTAAAGTTTTAAAAATGGAGGCATGGTGGAGGCATGAAAAATGGAGGCATTTGAACCCTCCTCTAATAAGATACGGATAATGTTAGTTTAAACGAGTAGAGGGGAAATTAAAAGTTTATTTTTTTAATTAAACGAGCGGCTTTAAATTCCAATCGAATTTACTGAACTACTGTAAATAATAAAAATCTTAATTTTGAAACGAATGTCCCTAGATTTCTTTTTACGTACGCCCGTATGAATTAATTCGTGGGATTCCAGTTCCTAATTCCGATGAAATCTCATGAAATTTAATACGAATAACATTCCTAATTCCCGACATTTATTTTATTAATATCCAAAGTTTAATAGAAATTAATTAATATACCCAGCGGATCTGGGAAGTTATAAAAATATTCATACTGATCATTTTTTGACCGGTACCCAATTTAATCTATTACCGGCCAGAAAAATAACTGGGACCCAGAATTTTTGGATATTAATAAAAATGTCGGTCCTAATTCTGATGAAATCTCATGAAATTTAATACGAATAACATTCTACAGGGAAAAAACACGAGAATTTAAATTATTGGTTTGACTTTTATTTTCAAAAATATATAAATATTTCGATTCAACGAAAATTATTGTTAATTCTTGCCATTCGACACTAGAATGATGTATTCCTGTCAATTCTTGCCAAATTTCTAGCCAAATTCTCAATTCCCATGGAAATAAAGAAAAAAAAACAACAAGAAGACTTTGTGTAGGCTAAAACGATTTTGCCACAACCGCTCTCAGTCTAATCTCCGTTTAAATCCTTCATTGTTTGTGCAATCATGTTCTTAATTGTGTGTGTGTATATATATTATATATGAGGAGGGTTCAAATGCCTCCATTTTTCATGCCTCCACCATGCCTCCATATTTTAAAACTTTAATAACTCAAAATTTAAAGCTTAAAAGTCAAAATAAAACTGTTAGATATGATCTACATCATTTTATCTATGTGCTCATAAAAAATTATCACATTTCGATTTTATTTTTATGTGAATCAATAAGTTGAAAAATCAACGTCTAAAAATTATCCACATTAGTATGTTTTTTACAAGCTCTTGATGACAACCAAAACAAAATTGAAATATCATAATTTTTTAAACGTGTATAGATAAAATGATGTAGACCATATCCAATGGTTTTATTTTTACTTTTAAGTTTTAAATTTTGAGTTATTAAAGTTTTAAAATATGGAGGCATAGTGGAGTGACGCCGTATTAAAGGTACGGTCGTCTTTCTAATCCTTACTCCAAGGTTGTCAGGCAAAAATTAGAAAAGGAACCAAAGTATAACAAGGCTCTCAAAGATAATTTTCATTAAACTAAAGAAAATAGTAACAAAATTTTAGTAAAACTCCCTCCCCCTTCTGGTGCGCAGCACCCCTAGATAAATAGAGAGACCAATATTTCTTTCCTAATACAGCTCCTTTAATTAAGTAAAATAAAATATTTGCCTATATTTTCTTACTAAGTTTAGATATCCTGCATACTGCCAATCAATGCCAATTAAGCCAATAAATCTCAATGAATCGTTTCTACATTTGCAGGAACCACTGATTGTATGTTGCGCCTCTTGTACTGCTTGGTGATTGGTGGCCTCACTGGAGGCTGCACACTTGACCCAAAATCAGGATTGACCTGAACTGAGTCCAGCTCCGCGTCATGCTCCCCCTCCTCTTGAAAGCTTGCCCTCAAGCTTGGGTTGTCACCATGAAAAGGATACAAATGCCTGACATTGAAAACATTTGTGATGTTCATATCATCAGGCAATTGCACACGGTATGCATTATTTCCCAATTTCTCTAAAATCTGACAGGGTCCAAACTTCCGTGGTTTTAGCTTGTTGTACGCTCCCAGTGGATATCGATCACGAGACAAATAGACCCACACCAGATCACCCACATCAAAATTTACCTCCACACGCGAAGCATCAGCCTGCTGTTTGTACTTGGCATAGGAATTTTCCAGATTCTGGCGCACCTGAGTATGTATGTCGCGAAGATCTTCTAGCCGCTGTCCCACCTTCATTGTCCCAGTATTCGGCCCCTCAATGGGCAGTAAGTCAAGGGGTCCTCTAGGATTGAATCCATACAGCACTTGGAAAGGAGAATAGCCCGTTGAACGATTAACTGAGCTATTGAATTCAAACTCTACCTTTGGTAAGACACTGTCCCAACTGGCTAAAGTTTTTACTTGAGCACGCAGCATGTTACCCAAACTCCGGTTCACCACCTCTGTTTGTCCATCTGTCTGCGGATGATACGGGCTGCAGAATTTTAGGACGGTTCCCAGCTTCTTCCACAATTCCTTCCAGAAATGACTCATGAATTTCGTGTCCCGATCTGACACAATCGAAACCGGTAAGCCATAATGTCTCACAACATTACCAAAGTAAAGATCTGCTACCTTTGAAGCATCCATAGTTGTCTTACAAGCGATGAAAACAGCCATTTTACTAAACCGATCAACGACAACCATAATACTATCTTGACCCTTCTTGGTGCGGGGCAACCCCACAACAAAATCTATCGATACATCACTCCAAGGTGCTGCTGGTATGGGCAAGGGTGTATACAAACCTTTATTGCTGTCAGTTCCTTTTGCTTGCTGACACAACCGACATCGCTTCACGAACAGTTTCACGTCCTTGTCTATGCCCGGCCAATAAAACCTCTCTTTCACCAACCAGGCTGTCTTCTCCTGCCCGAAATGCCCCTGCTGGTGGAGCTCTTGAATAATGAGGAGTCTCAATGATGTGTTTGGTATACACAGGCACGAGCCTCGGAATAAATACCCGTCATGCATTGAGTAGTCATTTCGCATTCTACTCTCGACAGCCTCAATGATTGTTTTGAATTGTTCATCCTCACGAATAGTTTGTCGAATATGCTCAAATCCCAGTGTATGCACTGTCATAGCAGCCACTAAGGCATGGCGCCTACTCAAAGCATCAGCAACTTTGTTCACCTCACCTGATTTGTGCTTGATTGAGAATGAGAATTCCTGTAAAGATGCAACCCACTTAGCATGCCTCGAACTCAGCTTATGCTGCCCCTGCAAATACGCCAAGGCTTGATGGTCGGAGAATAGAACAAACTCTCGATGAAGAAGGTAATGCCGCCAATGCTGTAATGCTTTAACTATCGCATACAATTCCAATTCGTATACCGAGTAATTTAGTTTCGCACCACTTAATTTCTCGCTATAGTATGCCACAGGCCTTCCTTCTTGACTAAGCACAGCTCCTACTCCCACTTTGGATGCATCACAATCTACTTCAAACAACTTTTCAAAGTCAGGGAGAGCTAACAGAGGTGCCGAAACCAACTTACCCTTCAACTCTTCGAACGCTTGCTGTGCTTTGCTATTCCACTCGAACTGGGATCTCTTCAGCAAGTCAGTAATGGGGGCTGCTATACGGCTGTAATGCTGGATAAATCTGCGATAAAACCCAGCTAACCCAAGGAATGATCGCACTTCAGTAATGGTACTAGGATTTGGCCACTCCACAATTGCTTGGACTTTGCTTTTGTCAGGGCTTATGCCAGCTGCAGTAACAACATACCCCAAAAACAGCAGCTCCTCCACTTGCCACACACACTTCTTAGGATTAGCAAATAGTTGCTGGTCCCTTAATGCTGATAGGACCTGACTTAAGTGTTGCCTGTGTTCTTCTTGAGTCTTGCTGTAAATTAGGATGTCATCAAAGTATACCACCACAAAGTCATTAAGAAAAGGCCGCAAGACTTGGTTCATCATTCTCATAAAAGTGCTGGGTGCGTTTGATAAACCAAATGGCATCACCATCCATTCAAATAGGCCTTCTTTTGTTTTAAAAGCGGTTTTCCACTCGTCGCCCGGTTTAATTCGCACCTGATGATACCCACTCTTGAGGTCAATTTTAGAAAAGATTTTAGCACCACTCAACTGATCCAGCATGTCATCCAAACGGGGTATTGGAAAACGGTATTTAACCGTGATTCTATTAATAGCCCGACTGTCTACACACATACGCCAACTCCCATCTTTCTTCGGCACTAATAGCGCTGGCACAGCACAAGGACTTATACTTTCACGCACAAAACCTTTGTCTAATAGTTCTTGTACCTGTCTTTTCAGCTCTTCATGTTGCTGTGGTGACATTCTGTAATGTGCTCGGTTGGGAAGAGAAGCGCCAGGAATCAAATCAATTTGATGTTGTATGTCGCGAAGGGGTGGTAGGACATCTGGCAGATCAGCGAGCACATCTTTGAACTCGGCTAACAACTCTTGAATCTCATCTGGCATGCAGTTCTCAGCCTCTACAGCAGCAAACGTGCGTGATACAATAGCAAAGCAGAATTCAGAAGTTGCCACTTCTTCCTCAAAAGCCTCTTTTGGTAGGCAGATTACTGTTCTTTTCTCACTTGACTCTTTCTGTCTCAAGGGCTGCACCACTACCCTTTTGTTATCTGCATGTATGGTATAGGTGTGAGCTCTTCCATCGTATACGACCTGATTGTCATACTGCCAAGGCCGCCCCAATATGATGTGGGCAGCATCCATTGGTACGACATCTGCCTGTATCTGTGTCTTGTAATGCGGTCCAAAGGATAAATTCACACAACACCGTTCGTCCACTCGAATATCGGTACCTTGTTTCACCTAGCCCAAGCGATAAGGGTGAGGGTGTTGTTCTGTAGGTAGAGTCAGTTTGCGCACCGCCTCTTCAGAGATCATGTTTTCCCAACTACCGGTATCAATAATCACCTTGCACCGCTTGTTGTCTATGGTACAGTTTGTGGTAAAGATATCACGCCTCTTCCAATCCTCATCAGTTTTCGGGGCCAAACACAACCTTCTACTAACTAAGCACTCACCCTGAACATCATCTGGTGCTACATAATAGACATCCTCTTCATGGTCCGGTTCCTCCCACGCATCTGCTGAAGGATCGACTTCTTCCCCTCCTTCGTTGATGTATAGTTGGGAACGCATTTTAGGGCATTCATTAGCATAATGGCCCAGCTCCTGGCAGCGATGGCAGCGCACATTAGGCCGCCGATTTACAGGTTTCGGTCCAGAATTTGTTGGAATAGTACCAGCTGCCTGTGGAAAAGTCTTGCTGGAGGTGTTCATGTTAGAGAAAGGTTTTAAAGTAGGTGGATTTGGGTTGCCAACTAGGCCAGTGCTTCCCCGGTTAGTTGCATAAGTGCGGTTGCGGTTAAGGCTTCTCTCAATAGCTCGGGCTTTAGATTGGGCCTCCGCAACATTCTGAATAGTATGGACATGAAGCGCATCCTGAATCTGTGGTCGAAGGCCGTGCAAGTAGCGGGCTACAAGTTGTTCTTCTGTTTCCCGCAATTGATTACGGGCAACTAGGCGATAGAACTCCAAGGTATAGTCATCAATGCTTCTTGACCCCTGTATCAAACCTTGTAATTGTTGATAAAGAGTTTGACGAAAATTCAGCGGCAAGAACTCTTTAGTCATTTCTCGCTTGAGTTCGTCCCAATCTGCTAACAACGGTAGTCCATCAAGGTATCGCCTGTAGCGGAATGACTGCTACCATGCGGCGGCTCTGTCTTTGAAACGAATAGCGATTAGAGAGACCTGTTTGTCGGGCGGTACTTCTTTTAGGGACAGAATCTCGTCTACAGTGGTAATCCAATCAAGGAATTCATCAGCACTTAGACCACCTGTAAATTCTGGAATCTCCACTCGAAAACCACCATCCCACCGGTAATTCCCGGGTTCACGATGTTGCCTTTTTGCCTGATTTTGCCCCACTAGTTGTGCCCCAGGCCGGGTCACAAGCTGTCCCATCATGGCCGTGAGAGCCTGCATCATCTGCTCCTGGTTGCGTTGGGTCAACTCATTAGATCGCTGAATCGCCTCCAAAACAGCAGCCATAGTTGGTTCAGTTGGTTGATCATGGTTGTTCATTGTGCGTAGCGGTAGCGGTCAAGCCTTGCTCTGATACCAATTTGACACCGTATTAAAGGTACGGTCGTCTTTCTAATCCTTACTCCAAGGTTGTCAGGCAAAAATTAGAAAAGGAACCAAAGTATAACAAGGCTCTCAAAGATAATTTTCATTAAACTAAAGAAAATAGTAACAAAATTTTAGTAAAACTCCCTCCCCCTTCTGGTGCGCAGCACCCCTAGATAAATAGAGAGACCAATATTTCTTTCCTAATACAGCTCCTTTAATTAAGTAAAATAAAATATTTGCCTATATTTTCTTACTAAGTTTAGATATCCTGCATACTGCCAATCAATGCCAATTAAGCCAATAAATCTCAATGAATCGTTTCTATATTTGCAGGAACCACTGATTGTATGTTGCGCCTCTTGTACTGCTTGGTGATTGGTGGCCTCACTGGAGGCTGCACACTTGACCCAAAATCAGGATTGACCTGAACTGAGTCCAGCTCCGCGTCATGGAGGCATGAAAAATGGAGGCATTTGAACCCTTCTCATATATATATATATATATGAGAAGGGTTCAAATGCACCATAATTTTTGTGCTCCAATATGCTCCACATCTTTTGTCTCTATTTTCAAAGTCCGAACAGTCGATCTGAACCGTTCCACATGATCTTCATAATAAAATATTTTTGGAGACCAAATTTTATATTTTTAGAATTTTTTTTTACTAGTTTTTTAGATAGGTACAATATCACTTTTTTAAGGAGATTCTGGACCATCCGATAAAGTGATATTGTACCTATCTAAAAAAATAGTAAAAAAATTTAAAAAAATATAAAATTTGGTCTCTAAACATATTTTATTATGAAGATCATGTTGAACGGTTCGGATCGATTGTTCAGACTTTAAAAATAGATAAAGGATATGGAGCATATTAGAGTACAAAAATTATGGTGCATTCGAACCCTCCTCCCTCTCTCTATATATATAGAACAATTAGAAGCATTGATGCACACCTTTAGAAAAGGAAATTAATCTCATTGCCTTTAGAATAAAGGAATTGATATTTTTTAATTGACTGATTATATATTTCCTAGTAGTACACCACTTTATTGTTTTGTTCAATTTACATGGCCACGTCGCCTAATAAAAACAAAAAATAGAATGCATATTAAACAACTAATTTAATCTTCTTGTGTTATTGGGCCGAAGTGGGGTTACATTTACGAAGCCCAATAATGAAAGCAATGTAGTTCCATTATTTTAAGCATCCAGTGGAGGAAGTAGTTAGATTTTTATTGCCTTTTGGTGTTTGCTTTGTTGGGGGAATTAAATGATATTCAAAATGCACTCAGAGCATCTACATTTTAGCAACTCAAATGAATTTTTAAATAATTATTAATTACTTTTTAGAATTAAGACTTCTAAAGTTTTTAACACTTACATTTTTAAAATTAATTTTAGAGTTTCTATTAAATCACGTCAGCAACAAATTAAAAAGGAGAAATAATGAGTCAATTATTTAATCAGTATGGAGTTTATAAACAGTTTCTTAATAAGAAACTTTACTGCATAGTTTCTAAATAACAAATTCTCCCATATCTCTAAAACTGAATTAAAAACTGCCACATCAAATTAGAAACTCTAATAATACCAGAGATGTAGATACTCTTAGGTTTATTTTGTATCCAACTGTGACGCTCTTCAATCTTATAATGTTATTGGAACTTTTTATTCTAGCAAACAAAAAAAGACATTTTACACCTTACATAAAAAGTTATGATCTTAATATTTTTTTTAACTATATCAACCGTTTAAGTTGTTTTTCTCTTCTTATTTTATGATCGAGGAACTCATATATTTTTTAATTTTTGTAATATGTTTGATATGACTAGTATGTCATAAAACTTTTAAAATAATATAATGAGCGAGTCTATGGTACTATGCATAGCACGGATTGGTCCGTACTATGGATCAATATTTTCAATTTCAAAATTCTAACGGTCTATCCGAACCGTTCAACATGATTTCCATATGAGAATATACTTGTGGGCTAAATTTTCTATTTTTTAGAGTTTTTTTACTATTTTTTTAAATAGGTAGAAAATTACTGTTTTTGGATGGTCTAGAATTTTTAGATCAAGTGATTTTCTACCTATCTTAAAATATAGTAAAAAAATTTGAAAAAAATATAAAATTTAGTCTGCAAGTACATATTCATGTGGGGATCACGTTGAACGGTTCGGATCGACCATTAGAATTTTCAAAATGAAAATATGACTCCGTAGTACGGACTAATCCGTGTTATGCATAGTACCATATACTCACTCTAACATAATTCTTTTGTATTAGTCAGCAGAGAATTTTACAAACTAATTATATTGTTCTTCATTATACAAAGTTTTAGCATTTAAAAAAATTGCTCTAAATTTGGCACATAATACTTTTTGATAGAAACTATATTATTTTAAATTCAACTTTCTTCGCTGCTCTGCTATTAATAATTTTTTTTTTTATCAAATGTTCTCATACTCATAATGTCATGATGAACATTATTGTCACTAAATTAGTAAATTATTAAAAAATTATGACTTTTACATCAATTAATATCCCTTGGCAGTGGCGAAGCCAGAAATTTTGTCAGGGGTAGGCAAAAATATTTATAGTACAACTAAATTGGAGAACATATATGTTGCAAAAAAAAAAAATTAAACATAACAAAAATTACAACATCAATCAAAATAAATAAGAAGTCAAGATAATAAAAATGAACATAAAAAATTTCAACTCAGTCAAAAATTTATAACAAATATTATTTTACATATCATAAATCAGTGTCAAATTTAAATTAAACAACAAAGTCACATAAGCATTACAATAAATAAGATGTTTTTTTAAATAGTTCTGTTATTTATAACTCATCGATAATTTATAATAGATGAAAAGAAAAAGAACACAATCTATCATTCTTTTGTAAAATAGACATTTTTATCCACTGTAAACAACTAATTTGAAGTTAATTCATATCTAAGCTTCATTCTCTATTTTTCGTTTGCAAACATTATCATCGTTTTTCTAAAACAGAACAAACTAGAAGAATTTCTTGATTAGGTTATCTTTGAGCTTTGCTAAACTCCAGTTAGATCAAGCCATTCATGAATATACAAATTATACATAGAATTAGTATAAAGTTCAAGAGTGTACTAGTACCAGTCACAGACTCACGACCATTCATGAATGTAAAAATTAGAATTATCTTTGAGCTTTGTTAAACTCCAGTTAGATCAAGCCATTCATGAATGTACAAATTATACATGCTAAACTCTATTATTATCTAATTTTAAAAAAAAATCAGGGTTAAGAGCAAAGAGGCGGTACCGTAATAGTCACGAGCTCATGACATCGGCAGGACATAGGCTATCTCCTTCACGCGCGCTCCTTTTTCTCCTCCGCGATATATTTTTCTCCTCCTCGCCTTGCTACTTTTTCTCCTGCGCAATCGCCTCTTTGTCTCTCTGCTATTTATAAATTATATGGGTAGCGGACTAGCGGGTTGGTTAAGTTAGCGAGTTTGAACTTAGAAGGGTAGCAAGTAGCGCTAATTAAAAATTCTGAGTATACAGATTTAATTGGGCTGAGCTGGTCAGGGGTAGACAAATTTAATTTTCAGAAATAAGCAAGATTTATTTTTGAATCTGATCCAAATATTTTTTTTTTCTAAAAATAGACAGTTGCCTACTCCCGTTGTATGCTATCTTCGCCCGGTCCTTTAGACAACATATACATACATGTAATATCATATGACGTTAACATATCACATGTATAATTTGTCATGCAACGAGACCAATCTAGCCAAGTTGAATTTGAATTTGACAAAAAGTACATTTGCAATATTGACAAATATTTTGTGACGAAAGCTAGGCGGTGACGCCTCATGACGAAATACCTACGTCACCACCAACGATGAAAAAAGTTATGTACCAAACCAAACTAGTAATAATTCATCACGCACCCAAGTTTTTATATAGCACTCATGGTATGGTCCTCTGTATCGCCAGTGAATTTATTGCGAAATTTGGATAGGAGACAAGGAGGAGTCCGGATCCCCTAAAGTAACCCAATTTTTGAGTTTAGACGTGTATGGTGCCTATTCAGTGGTAGCGAGGGGGCCAGTATTATTTGTGGGGTCCAGGTTCTTTAAGATTCGTGTTAGAACACATTGGACGGTTTGGATCAAAACTCAAAAATTGGGTTACTGCACTGGATCTGAATTCGACAAGGAGATAGAAGGCTTTGGTTTAATTAACAATTATATGCATAACCACACTGCTAGCCTTGTAATTGTACGCATTAACAATTATTGGTGCCTTTTAATATGAGAGATTGTATGATTATATATTGATTAAGGATAGATGGTGGCGTGATGTGTTCAGGTGGGGACAAATGTCAATTATTTCGTGGTCTTTAGTAGGAGCTGGGATTCCCTGCAGTAGCAATTTTTTTAATTTTTTATTATAGCCCGCAGGCAATACACACTTTTTTCTGCTTTAGTAGGGTTCGAACTCACATTCTTTTGTAGGAGATTGGGGTGTCCTAACTAGCTGCACTAGGCAGCAACAGCAAGTAATATGCATGTAAAGCAGGGGTCTGGATTCCCTAAAGTAACCTAATTTTTGAATTTAGATCTGGACCGTCTATTTTGAATATGGGCTAATTCAGTCTGAGATGGAGAGCATAGGATCTCTTTAATCTGATGATCCGGATCTAAACTCAAAAGTTAGATTAATTTAGGAGATCCGAACTCGTAAAGTATGACATTCTCTTAGGTATTGGATGGTGAAGTCCACAACTTTACGGTTTGGATTAACTCAATCTGGTGCCTAACGCATGGGTCAGTATTATTTGTGCTTTGAGATCGTGCAAAATTAAAGAGACGGATCCACTAATTCTGGAAGATTCCCTTGTCCGGTATCGGAGAGGATATGAGTTATGTAAAGAAACGATGGTGGACCAGGATATTCAGATCTCAACATGTTCTTCACATTAGAATGTAGTTGGAGATCAAAATTTACATTTTTTGAAAAAAAAATACTATTTTTTTAGAATTTTTCAAAACAATATTTTAAAATGATAAAAAAAAAAAATCTAAAAAACACTGTTTTGAACAATTCTAAAAAAGTAAAAAAATTTCAAAAAATGTAAAATTGGGTCTCTAAGCACATTCTAATATCCAGACCATGTTGAGCGTTTCAGATCGACTATTTGGACTTTAAAACGCAAAAATGACTTATAAGCCAACCCCTCTCTCTCTCTATATATTGATCTTGTTTTCGAAATTTTTATGCCTAAACATAATTAATCATTCATGTCCAACCTAAAATATAAAATGTATTTTATACAAAATTAAGATAAAAAAGATTAATGTACCAATTAGTTGATGGAATTTAGAGTTTTCAATTTGTCCTTTACAAAAAGAGAGTACTAAATTTCTCCCAACTCTGTCTCCTCTTTAGTCGATCTCGTCTTATTGAAACCTGATCAATGGCGATCTCATTAACTCTCTCTCCTTTGTCTCCATTTTCTCCTCCCTGTCTCTCCATCCCTCTCCGGCCGCCACTCTCCACCTCCGCAGCGGGCACCTCGATCTGCCGCCGTCTCCTTTCATTTGTATATGTAAATTTATCCTGTCCTGATAACACATGATCCGTGCTCATCTACTCCAAAGTGTCTAAGATGCTTTTACCTCTTTCTAGTTAAATAAGAAGCTAGCTTACCCGAGAATTGTTTTCCCTCTTTGTATATAGTTAAAGAAGAACTTTATGCGAAATTGTGCTTCAAACTTTTAATTTGGATGCATTTTCAGAGGCCTCATGATTATTCCTTTTAATTAGTAATACATGAACCAGATTAGGTAGCACCTAGATATATATATGAACTTCTAATTAGTACCAAATGATCAAGGCCAGGCACCGGTGACAGTACCAGTATGTAGAGAGCGAAAATGGGCAGCACTTGCATAATATATATATATATATATATATATATATATATATATATATATATATAGTTCAGGAATTAAAAGCAGACTTGTCTTTTTACAAAGGATGATACTGTATCTGTACCCTTAATAACGCACTCGCTAGCTATACCAGTAGAAGAACTCGTAAAATGGTTTCTCAGATTGGAGCGCCCCTGTGTTTTGCCTTTTTAAAGGATAAGTTATTCGAATTGCACATGCATCTATCCAATTTCTGGTTCTCAGAAATTATATCGGAAGACAGTTTATGTCAGAACTCAAGAACTCTCAACTTTTTTCTTTTCTCAAAAAAATAAATCTCAACCTTTTTAAAGGATAAGTTATTACTGTTGAGTGTTGATTAATAATCAATAAATATATTGGGTAATATCTCACAAAGTTCAATGCCCAAATCTAAGTTAGATTCTCTTGTTAATATAGTGTAGAAAAGTTGATTGATTTAGGGACCCATATTCTCATTTCTCACAAATTAATTCAGCACAAATTGATAATTAGTGAATGCATATATGTAGATTCTTTGGTGAGTACATATGCACCATATCATGAAGCTTTTATCTGACAACTGGACCATGTAATGAATAGAAGCTACAGATTCTTTCTTTTACTTTTGGGAAATGGTCATAAAAAGATTTTTGAACTATAATTAATGTCAGTGCTTTACTACACCGTTTATCAGTCGGTATGGCCTCAGAGGATTCAAACTCTAAATTAATATGCTATCTAGCTACCTTCTTTTTCTCTTCTCTTCCCTCGAAGCATCTCTATCTCCAACCACATGTAATATTGCCATATTGTCACCTTTTTGTTTTCTTTTGATGCATGGGTTGTCTGTCTGTATCTTTTTGTGGGCATAAATTCACATATATATATCCTTTATAGGTTGTACTTTTGGCATCCTTAATTAAACAGTATATATAGTAATGTAATGATAATATATACATGATTATCCTGTTTTACTTTTGCATACAGTTTAGTACTACTAAATTCATTCTAAAGTTGTCCTTGTCTTTCATAATTGATTAATTTTGCGAGCAGCATAATTTACCTTATGTTGTTTAATCTGCTTCTTTTGATCAAATATATAGCTATAAAACTTTGTCGGTATGCGATAAACCTCTAAAGTTAATTACTAAGAGCATCTACATCTCTGGTATTATTAGAGTTTCTAATCTGATGTGGCAATTTCTAATCTAGTTTTAGAGATGTGAGAGAGTTTCTTATTTAGAAACTATGCAGTAAAGTTTCTTATTAAGAAACTGTTTATAAACTCCATGCTGATCAAATGATTTGCTCAAATTATTTCTGTTTTTTTATTTGTTGCTGACCTGACTTAATAGAAACTCTAAATTAATTTCAGGGATGTGAGAGTTAGAAATTTTAGAGACCTTAATTTCTAAAAAGAGGTTAATAGTTATTTAGAAACTCATTTGAGTTGCTGGGATGAAAAAATAGATGCTCTAAGCTAATTTCAAATGTTAGTCCAACTTGGACCATTACTTCATTTTAAATTCCTAGCTACACACGGCCAGTATAAGCCACCAAATACTTTGGTTTGGTTGTGACCTAAACCGTAGAATTAATAAAGGATTTAGGTCTTAAGCCACCAAACATGATTTAATTGAGTCGGACTAAGATAAAATAACTCGAATTTTAGGCCATCATAAATTGCAAAAAATTAAACTACCTATCAAGGTGGTGTAATGTTTAGTCTCTCTTGTACCTAACCTATTTTTTTTCGCACGATCTTGCATTTGTGTATACTTGAAGTCTCTTGATTGATCTAAATTGTGGTATTTTCTTCTCTTCTCACTTGTCTCCATTTGACTTTGATTGATGAAAATAGTTATCAATGACCTTGATTATCCGAGAAGATTAGCTTTTCTTAAAGCATAAGCACTTAATTTTCTTTTATTTATGTTTTTTGCAATACAATCAAGCTAAGTAAAGAAAACAACAACAAAAGAAACAAAAAAAATTAATACACAAGGTAAGCTAAAAAAAGTTGCAACACCTAAATTTTTTTTCCATTAAATTTACTGCATTAATGAACACAAAAACAAAAACAAAATAAAAACAAATGAACCATTACATTAAATCACCAAATTCTAACCAAACAAGAAATAATTTAAAATACAACATAACTATAGGCCTCAACCAAACATGAATAACTTAGGCCGGCCTAAGTGAAAATATATAACCAATCTAGACCTCCTAAACTTAGGCCTCAACCAAACACCACCCTAAATTATTGGGTCAAATTCAAGCACAATTGTTCCTCTCTAATATCAGATGAATTAAACCAAATGACTTAATTAAATAAGATAAATTGATATTGAATAGATCATACAAACAATGCAAGGGTAGGTAAATATCTAATTTTTATTAATAAAACATACATGAGAACAAATTAACAAAAATTATTTGGCCATGGTGCAGGAAAAGCATGTTGCTTTAATTTGTTAGTCGGACTAACTAACATGCAACCCTAATCAATTTCTTAATTAATAAGGCTGATGTGCTCCACTAAATTTAAATCTTGATAAGTTATATACTTAGAGAGACTTCATTAAGCAACCTCTCTTTGAGAGGTTCCACGTACCATCTCTCTCTCTCTCTCTCTCTAACTGCTAATTTCTTCATCTTCTTTTTCTCTCTCCTCTTCCAGATCAGTAAGACAGCTTGACAATGAGAGAGAAGGCACCAAACAATTATTGGAGCCTTGCACTCTCTCTTCTTTATCCACTCTTTTTGAACTATCCTTCTGAAAAATCTTGCAGACAACCCAATCTTTCATCTCAAGTGGCAATAAACCCTAAATGCAGATTAAAAATTAATAAATAATAATATTGGTGTCTTTACTAATAACATACACCTATTCTTTTCCCTCATCTAAATAATTAGTTGACAGACAGTATTCCCACCAGCATATGTTGGAGCATTAATCTTCCTGTACAAACCTCTATAATATGCTCTGATTATGAAATATGTTATATGTAACAAAGAAAAAGCTCCTTAAGCACTTATTCCTGACCAATTAATTATCTTATAGTTCTACACAAGACACAATTGTTAAAGCGTAGAGAATATGTGTGTGTGTGTGTATATATATGGTACCTGTAACATATATAAAAGAGAAGTATTTTATGTAACGGTATGCAACCTTATTTAAACTTACATTAACCATTGCAGCATTCCTACGGATCTCAGAACCGAGCGCATCGATTTCGGGAAGGCGGTATTCATCCATTATCCAATTGGTACGACGTGAGGTGTTAATCTTGTGCGATCGCTTCTTCTCTTGACGGTAAAAGACGAAGGTCGTTTTAATCCCTACTATTCCCCCACCTCTTGAAGCATAAGTTGCCTTTGCCTTCCCTCTGGCCTTCCAAAACCCAGAATTTGTTGTCCTAATTGATTTGTTCCCTCTACTGTACTGTCTCACATCTTCTAGGGTTGTGAAGAAGTATCTCTCTCCCTCTCCTCCACCTAATTATTAATTTGTCATGAGAATAAAAAACCCATGCATATATATATTATGGACCCAATACTTCTTAATTTAATGCTAAATTAACTAAGGAAAAGTAACATTAACCATAGAGATCTCTAGGTTCTTTTTTCTTAAATTAGATGGCGATTTTAATCGTAGCTCGATATTTGATTAAACAGATCGAGATATCGATCTCTAGCTATTACATTTGGCAAGTAGTGTGTTATATATATATACCAAAATCTCATGCTATATCAAATGAGATGAATTATGCCCTCAAAATAGCCCATGTACAGGCACTTGAGAGGGAGCAATAAGAAAAATAAAAATTGCAAAGCACGTACCGTGTAAATCCCATGGGTCGTACTTCCGGAGGTTTATTTCAGGTATTACAGTAGCCGGGAGAGGGAGAGATGCGACCTTTCGCCTTAGGTATTGTGTCACAAGCTCTTCATCCGTAGGGTGGAACCGAAACCCCGGCGGTAATTTTATTACACCTCCATTCTTAGTCGTAATGTACTCCATTCCTTCCATGTTATGATAGAAAGAAGGAGATAGAGCCTCTAGGCTAAGCAAGCGACACAGTACTATATATGCAATGCAAGTGCTGTATATCCCCTTATATAATGCTTAATTATATTATGTGTCTTGTTGGGGGAATGTGCATGGTGGACATTTCTTTTCTTTTCTCACTTCTTCCTTTCCATCCTTTTTATTTTATTTTATTTTTTAATTTATGGATGTGGAAATGGTTGTTAGTGTATGAGTGGGACTCCACATCACCCCCATAACTCTTGTCTGGCATTAGCTGTTATTCCCTCTTTTCTTAATTTGCTTAATTGATAATTAAATACTTAGCTTTTGTTGAATCTTTTTGTTGTTTTGTGTATGATTGGTGGTTTGCTCGTTTGATAGCTAGCTAGGTAGAGGATGCGTAGGAAATTATTAATGCTCTACATTAATTTCTATTTCAATTCATGACTAGCTAGAAGTTAGTAGAACATAAAAAAGTCTTAAGACACTAAATTACACACATATATATACCACCAAACTAAGTTGTTAGAAAAACGAAAATAAAATAAGGACAATTCTGTATTACATTTTTTACTTGAGGAGGGTTCAAATGCACCATTATTTTTGTGCTCCAATATGCTCCACATCCTTTATCATCTCCATTTTTAAAGTCCGAACAGTCGATCTGCCGCTCAACATGATCTTCATAATAAAATATGCTTGAATACCAAATTTTATATTTTTTAGAATTTTTTACTATTTTTTTACATATGTACAAAATCACTTTTTTTAAAGAGATTCTGGACCATCCAATAAAGTGATATTGTACATATCTAAAAAAGTAGTAAAAAAATTCTAAAAAACATAAAATTTGGTCTCCAAACATATTTTATTATGAAGATCATGTTGGATGGTTTGGATCGACTGTTCGGAATTAGAAAATAGAGATAAAGAATGTGGAGCATATTGGAGCACAAAAATTATAGTGCATTTAAACCCTCCTCTTTTTACTTTATCAACAAATTATTAAGAGACATGCTAGACAGACAGTAGAAGTTTTTGCATTTGAAAACATTGAGAAATTTGAACTGCATGCAGTACTGTTTCAATTGCTGACCCAAAATGGGCCATTAATTAGTGCACACTCTTTGACTAACTTGAGTTGATAACTATTTGTTTCTTTCAATGGTTAATGGATGTTGATTGGTTAACCGACTACGGCATGATAGTGGATCAGTCATCCTATTTATTCATTGGTTGAATAATTAATTGGTTAAGTTATCCTTTGGGCAACAATTAATTAATTTAATAGCAGGTTAGGTCAGCTAGGGTTTGCAATACCAAACACGTTTAATTAATTAATTAAGGGGATATTGGGTTTGATGTAGATTTTGATAATCAATCCCATATGGGAGAGTGTATTAGACCATTTTTAGGTTTATCTTAATTATATATTTATTTGTTTGTTTTATAGGTATATAGATATTAGGTAGATCTAAGACGGTCTCCAATTATTTTTCTTATATGTTCTTTAATTTTATGGAAATAGTTGAAGTTAAAAAATTTAGCAATTCTTTAAAATGATACTTAACAGAAAATGAGCAGAGCAAAAATGACTTTCTACACTTTTATCCTTCAAAGCAGTGTTCTAAATAACTAACTATAGTGTTTTCGGACCTTAAAAGCTATAACACTATCAGCCATGCATTTTTTGGAGCAATAGCGGAGCTATAGTGTTTTTTGGGACTTTCCATGATTACGCGATAAATGCTATTTAGAACCTTGCTTAAAAGCATATGTTCTCATGTTCTTTTAAGCAATTAGTTGATGTTTGAATTCTTAAAAATAAAAAAAATGATCTGCCTTAAAGTTAGGGGTGTCAACGGGTAGGGTAAGGGTCGGGTGGAAGCAATTTCATACCCGTACCCGTTACAAATTGTCCCTATCCTTACCCGCTATGAATTACCTTACCCGTACCCCATCCTTACCCGTTATGGTTGTCGAATTACGAAACGGTAGCGGGTAAATAACGGATAATGCTATTATAATAAAAAGAAATATTATTTACTAAATAATAAATTAAAACACATTCATTTCACAAATATATGTACGTGTTTAAAAGGTCTAAACTTTATTGAGATTTGTTAAAATTTATTTACGTGTTTTAATAGTTAATTAAGCGTAACACAACTATCAAGAATAGTTGAAGAATTAATATTCATCGCTCATTAATATATATAATATATATAATTTTTTTTATAATTACCTGATCGTTTAACGGGTACAGAATAAGCTTTATCCTTACCCTTACTCGTTTAGATAACAAAAAAAAATCTTTACCGTACCCTTACCCGATAAGTTTATGAAAAAAACTTACCCATACCCGTTTTATCAGATATGGTACGGGTCGGATAAACGGATAAAAGGGTGCCATTGACATCCCTGGTTAAAGTTTCATCTTAATTTTGTAAAACTTCTGATTGGACATGGTGTTTATTGAGACAAGTTTTGAATGTCAAAGCATTTGAGTAGGTAACATTTATGCAAGAGCAAGAAAGAATGAAATACCCAAATTCCATTATTGCAGAATTTAAAGTAGATTGGATTTTTCAAATAGTAGAACCCTTACAAAGGACCTCGTACCAATCAATTTATAAACAGTGCAGGTTGAAACAGTACTTTTCAGATATTAATTGAGCCTTTAAACGACAACATGTTGTTTCTCGGCCCAAAAAAAAAAAAAAGGTTCGACGACCGTCCGATCTGCTCTAAGATTCGTGTCCGCAACTTTCGAGTCTGCTTTAAAATTAGTGCGCACGGATCTTAAAGTGAATCGGACGGTCCATAAACCCATCGGACCCAAGCTGTTCCGGCAAGGAAGATGACGCAGGTTTCATCATTTAATGGTGCTTTATTGATACCGAAACCCGATCCGCTTTGAATCGGACTTTCAACTTTATTGGATAAAAGCCGGAACCCAAAATCAGGTTTCATCATTTAATCGGACTTCCAACTTTATTGAATCCGAAACCCAAAATTAGTTGGGCCGGGTTCGGTTTTATCTTCCCCTCTTTTGACATTCGATCCAACTTATTATACATAGCTCTTCTCTCTCGATTCTAATCTAGGGTTTACTTCTTCGTCTAGGGTTTTAGCGTGCGTGCGGAGAGAGAGCAGGAATGGAGAACTCAGCCGAGTTACAGCGGTTTATCGAGGTAATTTATTGCAAAGTTCCTTTAATTTCGCCTTAAATTCCTGTTCTACTTTATCGGAGCATTTTTCTGTGGATATACAAATCTTTTATTTGATTGACACTTTAAACTAATTACACCGTTACGAATGGTTACAAACACTGGAATTTTTTTTTTTTTTTTCAGTTTTTTAGTGAATAATTGTTTTAATAATTTTACTCAGTGGGATCCTATATTTTGTGGTATATATCAATCTACTGAAACCATCATTTTTTAGTTGTTGAAAATAGTTTTGATTGGACTTATGATGTATTAATGGTTTCCCATGTGAAGTGGTGAACAATAAATTCCTTTTCGGTTTCTAGACTTTGAAATTTCTCTTGATTTATCTAATAATGAAATCAACTCTCACCTGTTCTCTTTGGGGCTATCTTAATATTTATCTAATAATTGTTTTAGTGTTCTTTTTATTCTCAGAATTTGTTAGCTTATAATTGACCAAATTATGTATTAAAAAATAACTAACCAAATTGCTTTACCATCATTTTTGTCTGTTTGGGAATATGTAATTAGCAAAAGTCCCTGGAGATGGTTTCTCTTTATACTCAAAATATAGTAATTTAATGCTTCTTCAGATGTTATTATTTGAAAAATCACATTAATTTTTAAGGATCAGGTTCTCAGGTGGTAGCTATTGATTATGAAAGTACTTGATACCCAAATGCTTCATTATCTTTACTTCTCAAATTGCTCTTACCAGTACTTGATACCCAAATGCCTTTTTAGTGTATTTAATTAATTTAATTGATTCCATCAAAATACAAAAGAAACATACAAGGAATAATTATTTGATGCCAGTCAAATAAAGTTTCTTCTAGTATTTAGGACACATTAGTCTAAATGATACTGCTCAACTGTCTCATGAACTTTTGAGTCGCATTGCATTGAAATCAGCTAGTAATAATGTACCAAGGCCAGTCACTTTGACAGAGATGGTTTAGGAATCGACATGTATCAAAAACAAAAAAGAAAACGTAATTATTTTTAAGTAAAAAAGAAGAAAGAATGGAAGCAAATGTTGGAGTTGGCAGATAACTATATGGGAACATGGCTGTATCATTTTTCCTTTTGCTATTGCAATTCCATATATAATTCCCAAAGGGAAAACAAAGATTTGATGAATTGCAAAAGTAAGGTGACATGTACAAAACTGGTAAAATGCTGTAACAAAAAAAAATACTCGTATGTGGTATATAAGCAAATGTCTTAATGGCTGAAATTTTCTTTTATTTCAATGAATTATGCTAAGCACTAATCAATCTGGCAAAAATAGTTGATAAAAAGAAGTAATTTAGACAAATAAGTTAGACCCCACTGGAATGACACAATGCCTAATGAGATGTGATTTAAGACTTGTGCTGTGAGGAGACAAAATGAAAAGAAACCTGAAAATGACCCAAATTCAATTTTAGTTAAATCACATCTAACTCTGGCCTTTTGACTCTACATTTTGCTATTGTCTTGGTGTCTGATTGTATTGAAAATAAAATGCAGCAAGAGAAGCAAAAGGCAATGCTAAATGAGATGGTAGGAAAGCTGACAAATGTGTGCTGGGATAAATGCATCACTGGTACACCAGGAAGCAAATTCAGTTCCGGTGAAACAACTTGCCTCACAAATTGTGCCCAGCGATTCCTTGACATGAGCATGATTATTGGCAAACGGTTCGGGTCAATTCAGTAATATCTCCTTGATTTTTCGTCTTGCTAAACCTTACCGGGATGATAGATGTAGCTTGTTTTTGTTCTTTTGCTTTAATAGTTCATGCTTATTGGGAGCGGACAAGCTCATTTACTGGGATTGCTGCCCAATGAAATGTTTTTGTAACCTTGTCAATTGCTTTGGTAGATTGATAATAATTTATGGCATGTTCTTTTCTACCAAGGCCATCCAGAAATTTCATTTGCATCATCTCTGTTTTTATAAGATGGTTACTTTTTCCATCAAGTTTCCTTTGAACACATTATTTTCATGTTAATTACTTGGATGATTGGCTGTTTGTGTTATTTTTCTTTTCATTTTCATCCTTTTAGATAGTTTTCTTGTGATGGGATTGTTTCCTCTTGGGCTATAATACTAAATGGATTTCTAAAATACTGTTTGTCATGATGTTTAAATTACTATGAAGTTTTAATTTATAATCAAGAATAGAAAATTAGTTTGTTTGTATCAATGTATGTAATATTGCACTGCTAGTCTGCTACCAAAATTTATCACTGTTTAGGTTTATTTGGTTTATTTAGCTTAAACTGAATCAAATCAAATCTTAATAAACTAAAAATCGGAGCATTTTAAAAAAAAAAATTATTCGGTTGATTAAAAAAAATGGATTTCATTGAGGTTCCTTCAAAGCCCATTTTTATAGATCTGACGGCCCACATCAAGTCTAATATTTCTATTGCCTCTTGCCCACATCAAGTCTCAATCTCTCTCACTTCTTCAACAAATCTTTTAATTGTTTTTGGTGAATTTGAGAAAAATATTATATAAATATATATTGACACAATAGTTAAATATGCATATCGTGTAATTGTCAAATGTGCATTTTTAAAGAATCGAAAACGAGCCCGAAAGAAAAAAGGGTGCACCGACAATATATTCAGGGTGCATCGACACAATACACAAATGTTTAGGAAGTGGGTTCATGGAAATCGTTTGATATAAAATAAATAATCTAATGTATTATTCTATATGATGAATTTTAAATAAACTCGGTAATGAAAATGCTGGTTAATATATTCTACGATATGCACAATGGTAATAAGAGTACGAATATAACGGGTTAGACTGCTCTCCAATTTGGACCGTGTGTATTACATCCGACTGTCAGCTGAGATCTAACCGAAATTTTCAAAGTTAGCACAGTTAAAAAAAAAATAAACCAAAAAACTATCGTTTTTGGAAAATTCGAAATCTACCATGGCCGCAGAATGATTTTGCGGCCCCAAATCCTGGAGACCACACAGGCGTTCTGCGGACCCAGCCAGGAGTCCACAGAACCATTCTGCGGCCCCATATTTTTTTTTTTTTTTATCTAATTAAAAGAGGGCACTACACGTGGGGATGCGTGTCCCATGAGATATCTCAAATTTTTTTTGTTTTTTAATAATTCTTTTTTTCTAGAAATGCGTGTCCCCTTATGAGATATGTCAAAGTTTGGTTTGACAAAAAAAAAAATAATATAGGACTGCAGAACGCCTGTGCGGTCCCTAGTATTTGAAACCACATAATAATTCTGCAGCCGTGTTAGATTTTGAATTTTCAAAAAACGATGATTATTTGATTTTTTTTTTTTAAACAATGTTAGTTTTAAAAATTTCGGGAGATCTAATGACATTTCTACTATGTACCTACGTGACATCAACCCAGAATTGCAAAATGCGCAAAAGGAGAACGAAAAACACAACCTATAACAAACGGACAGATATCCTCCCAGTACCTGACTCAAAGCAAATTACAACTGGCTGGCTCAGATTAATTCTATCTGAGCCAAACTCAATCCGGTACCTATTGAGACTATAGGGGTCTGTTTTGAGATTCGTGCCATGTTAAATGGATCGTAATTTGCTTGAGTCAGGTAACCTGAGGTGATGTGAATTCATATCAAGCAGTGGGAATACCCCCATCAATCTGATTATCTGAATCCATATCCTCTGCATTAACGCAATTTTTTAGTTAAAGGATTTCTACTGTCATATGCAATCTGCGGTTCAGATTTAATTAAACGTTGTCCCGTTAAAATTGGACCGTTACCCTTTTCTAGTTACTCGTTTTATCCAGTCGCGTACTCTTCTTCCTCTTTCGCTTAACCTTTCTCCCTCTGAGCCTCTCCGCTCTTTTCTTCATCATCTACCTTCTCTGACGAATCTGGTAGTTTATCTAAGATTAGTGCTGGTACTGCTCTTTGCCACGAGCTAAGCTCGTCTTCTTGTGCAATTCGCTGGTTTAGTTAGATTGTGAATTTTCTGGTTTAGTCGAGGGTTTTAAGTAATTAAAGTAACTAAGTATTACTCCTCAAATTTTGTGGTTTTTGGAGGTGTGGATTGCGATCGAATCAAAAAGGATTTTGGTTTCACTTAGAGAGAGGATATTTCAAGTCGAGGAATTCATATCAGCAGAGTAACTCAATTCTTTTCTTCAATTTTTCATACTTCGTTACTAATTTTTTAGTGTTGGCTTAGTTCTTTTTATGTTTATTTATTTTCTCCGATGAGGAAGAAAAGAGCGAAGAGGAGAACGTACGCCAACTGGAGAAAAGAGCGAGCAAATGGAGAAGGGTAAAGGTCTAATTTCGACGGAACGACGTTTAATTAAATCTGAACCGCAAATTGCATCTGACAGTGGAAACCCTTTAACTCAAATATTGCGTTAATGCAAAGGATATGGATTCCATTAATCCCCGGTTGCATCACTAAACTATATACCTCGCTGCCATTAGGCCACTCGCCTGTACTGCAGCCCTTTTAGTTGTGGGACAAGTATCCTCTCCATTACTGTAAAAAATTCTCTTCACTTTACGGTTTGAAATTAACTCTCAGCCGCTTTGAGATTCGGGGTAGCGCAGGGGCAGTATTATTGGGCTTTGAGATTCATGCCAAGTTAGAAAGAACAGTCCAGATCCAGTAATTGAAAAAGATTCCCTATTACGGTACCGGGGAGGATGTGAATTCTTAGTTATGCCTTCGGTCAATCATTCTTGCTGAAGTATTGAATTCTGATTTTCAGCCTACAAGGATTTTTGAAAGGTAAATTTCCGAGATTACTGATTATAGGCGCACTCAATCCAAATACAAATCAAAAATGAAATGATAGCATTAGCTCTTACGAGGCAAGCGAGAGCTCACAAATTCCGTCTCATGGGACAATACAGCAAATGTTCATAGGATAAAGCCGTAGAGCAAATTTGTCAGTGAGCGTAAAAATTAAATAAACAGATCTGAAAGAGAGCTTAAAAGGTCACGAATGGCATTAGCTTGCTAACAAAGCAGTAAACCATTTATGATCCAACGCCCTAGTGGTAAAATTGAATCACAATTTATCTTCAGATCAGATCCTAGTCATCAGAACATCACATATATCTTTCAAATTTTATGACAACCGAAACAGTTGAACTAAACATACGCTTAAAGATCTCAGGAACATGAAACAAAATCTACCAAAGCCAAAAATCAACATACTTTCTAACTGAAAGAAAACTGCAAGAGAAAAACAGCCGAAATACATGCTCTAATCGGCAAACTCCATAGCAGGTTACCTAGGCAACATCCAAGTGAGACAACATGAAACATTTAACAAGTCCTTGCAAGTCAACATTGATTTCAACTGGCAAAAGAGAGTAATAGCATGCTCACCTCCCTACGCCATTGCAAATGACCTAAACAAAATAACCCAAGGTGCAAAAATGAAACATTTTACTACTGCTCCTGGTCAAAATTGACGATCTCTTCACGGACATCAAGGACCTCCTCAACCTCAACCTCTTTGGCCTCATACTCCTCCTGGTTTCCCTCATCGTCGCTGGGCTCCCCATCCCTGAGTTGCATCCTTAGATCCCGCTCCTCCTCATAGTACTGCTTCCAACGAGTGGTCCAAGTCTCCCACTCTTCCTGAATGGCACGGCGCTTCTTCCTGTCTTGTTCGCTCAGTGCCAATGAGACGTCCTGGTCCTCCGCCTCGTATTTCTTGCTGTATTTGCGCAGATTGCGGCTGATCTCTTCTTCTTTCTCAGGGCTTAGGAGAGACGGTGGGCGTGGCCTCCATTGGAACTGTGATATAATAACAAAGGCAAGTTAAGGACCGCACAGACTTTGAGTATGTATGAGATGTTTGTCCTAAAAAATATGCGGGTTGTTTGTGTATCTTAGAGACAAGCTACTGATCTGATTTTTTTTTTTATGATAACTGATTTGGTTTTATGTACAGTGCTACAGACCAAATTTTGACACTAATGGCCCAAATACATGTGCCCACAAAAAATATATGAACCAGTAGTAGAATCAAATTAGCTGGCACAGCTGTAGTTTGCATACCTGGAAGAAATGATCCTTGGGAATCCTGTAGAGAAGCTTGCCATTGAACGACCAAATGTGAAAACCATTCTCCATCTCATGGACGGAGGTAACAGCTGTGGCAACATACCTACATCCAAAATAATATGGCACGAGGCCAATAATAAATGTAATGGTCCAGGCTCACAAAACACAGCTGCCTCAGTACAAGAAAAGTGCTTTGATGGATACTTTGTTGCTGTCAAAGGAACCTGGCTTTAAACTAGCAATCAAGTACAAAGAAACCTGGCTTTAAACCAATTTATGTCAGGGCAGAAACCAATTATCACAACTTAACTCTGTCAAGACCCTTATTCCTTCCTTAAAAAAATACCAAAAATGTGCAAAGGAAAAAAGCAGGTTCCAATGGGTACCTGTCCCTTTACGAGTGGCATCAAATACCATGACCAGAACTGACCAGTATAGTGCTGGTAACCCAAAGGATAGCCTCAATATAAAATAAGAGATGTGACAATAATGCACCTGCCAGTCGGGTCCCACTCAATGTCTGTACACATGAAGTGTTCCCCTGTTGACATTGTCTCGAGTTCATCCACATTGTAAAACTCAAGCTGGCCATTAAATCCCTTCAGCCCTGCTAGAATTATATACCGACCTGATGGAGACCAGTACAGTGCATTCGCCTGTCATAGCAGTTAGGGTTTTAAAATCCAGTCAGCTTCAGATGACTTGAAAAACATTAAAGTAAACAAAATATTCTATAATAAAATATTAATAAATATTAATAAAACAATACGTATTATGCTGCACTGTTATTGCATAGCACTGATGGACCGGTGCTATGACTCCAAATTCAAAGTTAGGAGTTCTGATCAGCTTAAAACCTCTCAAATATGATCTATATATTAAAATCTTGTTAGAAACCTAATTATGTATTTCTTTTTAGATTTTCTACTATTTTATGAATTGGGAGAGATTGGTGCTATTGGACTTTAATATTTCTCCTATCCAATAAATCAATAAAAAAATATAAAATTTGAGTTCAACCAAGACTTTAATAAATAGATTACAAGGAGCAGTTCGGATCAGCTAATTGGAACACTAAAATCAGAATTCAGAGAAGTATCACCGGTCAACCAGCATCGTTGTTTTTGTTATTATTATTATAGAATTAATTATTAATTGTGCTAGCTTGGCTCCCAATTTTATACCAAAGAATCATACATTGCCAATCAAAGACACATTATTGATTGAATTCTAATTCCAATTAATCTTCAAGAAATAATTAATTTCAATGCGGATTGATTAAAATCCAATTCAACATTTCAATCAATAGACTTGGTTTTAACTTGAGACCCAAGATTTGTATCGAAAAATATAGATCAAACCACATATTTAAGAACCCAACAACCAAGTAATGTCAATCAATCACTATCTTTCCCATTTGCCTTATGAGGCACTTCAGACAATAAGAAATTAACTTTAAACCACCATAAACTTCAAAACCAAATTTAATCAAGTTTAAATATGAATTATGATCACCTGCTTAGCCTTCAGAGTAGTGAGCTTGGACACACGGCTGGTAATACCACCCGTCTTCATCGAGTAAAAAGATACATCAGGACGAGGTCCGTCTCCATGGATAACAGCAAACCTGTGGCCTTTTGGCTCCCAAGCAAAAGCAATGATTTTGTCATTCTTGTTATCTAGCTCCAGCACCTCAATAGGAATATCACGCTCCTTGATGCGGAAGAGCTCAAATCCTGTGTAAGTTGATTTCTTTGTTTTGGTGTACCGGTCCACCTTAACTGCCAGATACTCCCCATTGCTCTGCCAGTACATCTTGCAGTCACTCACGGAGAAAAGGTTCTTCTGACGAAGCTCCTCTTTCCCAGGCATTTGAACAAGGCTAACCTGTTTTATGGACAACATATTTTAAGAAAATAATATGAATGGTATTAATTACAAACAACTAATACACCATGTGCCTCATCTTATGATTAACTTCTATCAGCATGAGCATGGCATACCATACAAATATCCAGAGAGTAACATTACCTACAGAACACAGCAAACGTGACAAGGACCGGACTCCAAAAATAACAAACTATGAGCTGAAAAATGTTATTAATCTTATTTAACAACCAACAAAACAGTTATACAAATAAAATGGTAAATTCTAGATATGTTCCCAGTAGTTTAGAGAGGTTGTGTATCGAATTTGGTGCAACTCGAAAATTGATCAGTAATCCATCACGCGATTTGAAAAAATTAATGGTTCAGTTTATTGGCACTTGATCAGCGACCAAACATTCTCAAATTTCACCAAGTTTGATACAATTTATCAAAACTACAGAGAACATGTATACAACTTTCTTTCAATTTTTATAACAATTCGGTCGGTTGCCATGGATGTCAAATTAATGTGCTTGCAATATACCCTTGCCATACAAGAGTTGGTATTGTGCCACATTGAGATCTCAAATCACAACTTACCCTAGCAGGTTGATTGCCTCCACCTAATTCTGGAACAAAAAGAGAGATTATTGGGTCGGTGGGGGACCAGCTGAAGTCTACCACACTGTCCACCTTGTATGACTTCTTATCCACGAGAATAAATGTCTCGGTCTCATACACATAAATCGCATTCTTCCCTATCCTAGCAAAATATTTGTCCTCTTTCCCACCACCCCACCTACATAAACATAACAGAAAGATTGAAAACAAAAAAAAATCAGTACAGATCCACATTTAACTTCAGAATTAATAAGAAATTTCTTTTCTAACAAAAATGGGAACACTCTTCTTTCACACTCAATGCAAAACAACTGAGCAATTGGATCTTTCTAATAAAGGTCAAGTTTTCTTATCAGATTCATTCTGTACTCGACAAGTTTGCCAGATTTGGTTTAACAAAAGGTTATTATTGGAATTTCTTACTTGAATATAGGCCATGAAATACCAGACAGGCCACCGGTGCCTCCAGTTGTGAAATCATCAACACTTCCTTTGAAATCACGCATTAGCTTTCCGGTCCTCAGATCAAAAATATTCAGCAGAATCCTCTAAAACCACACAAAAAAAAAAATTAGAACAGCATAGGACAAACAAAAAATATGACACAATTAGGTTGGAACTGAGATATGTTTCTTACGTGAGTGTCACGAGGGTTGCTGGGCTCCTGGCTGCTATATGTTACAAGATACCTTTCACCAGGGGAAAAATCAATGTGTTTTACCTGTCAAAATAATCAAAATTTCAGGAAAAGAAATCAGGGCTTTTCACTGCAACTAGAATCTAAATCCTCCAAGGTGGTACAATTGTGGTACGACTCCACGAGAGTTTTCTTCTTTTTGTTGTTTTCCTTTTCCTTCTTCTCACTCGTCTCTGCTTTTTGTTTTCCACTTGAATTGGCCTTAAATTTAAGCAGTGACTCAAACAGATTGACCTCCACAAGCTGTTCCAGTACTAAATTGAGGGTCATAATCTAATTTTAATTGTACATTCTTCCTAGGCTTCGTATGACAGCTAATTAGTTCAAACAAGTCTGCCCAACATGATCATGTACAACCTAAAATGACACAGGTATGAGCAACAATCCTCTGGTATGGCCATACTTAATATCAAGAAAACACAAAGACGCACTTCTTCTCTCCCTCCCACACACACGCGCACAGAAAAAACTGAAAAACACACACCTGGTTATGAGGGAACCTGTGGATACGGTTAAAAGTACTTTTTCCACCCCAGACGGCAGCACCTTGTCTGTGAACTGTTGCCAAATATGTTCCCAGTGGCGACCATTGTACAAAGCCATCTGTCCAATACTGTAAAAAAAGGAAATAAACAAATAAATATATGAAAACCCCAAAAGTACCCCTGATATACAACATCAGAAGAGAGATCGAAAGCTGCCTAGCAAATCTACCCAATTACTCCATCCCTCAAGAAGAATAAAAAAAGGGAAGAATGAACTTATAAAATAATTTGACAAACCTATCAAGAGTATACAGATGCTATTGTATGGTATGAAGCCGGTCTGGTTTATTGTTTATTATTTTTTTTACCCAACCGGCCATTGTTTATTATTTAAACCCGACCTGACCTGTTTGATTATATGAGAAAGTTCACCAACCCAAAAGTTTAAAAATCATTTAATTCACTTGAAACACTTATTATAATTAACACATATTGAACAGAAAAGCGCCGGTAGGTAGGTAGATGAGAGAGAGAGAGAGAGCACCTGGCTCTGATACACACACAGCATCAGACAGCTAAGCAAGTACTGAACAGATATTGAACAGAAAGACGCACATAAAATGAAGAGAGCATACCTGGCGCTGATACACAGGATCAGGCCGCACCTGCCTTGCATCATTCCAAAATATCTCAGTAACAGTCCCAGCCCGAATTACAAATTGATCTCTGGCCTTCTCGTCAGTCAGCCAATGCTGAAGATTTTCCTGTCAAAATTTTAACAAAGAAATAAGAAGTCAGTCGTGAGGAAAAATATATAGCTGTCTCATGATAAGAGTATGAGGTCAGAGGAGGAATTGGTGGGCTTACTCCAGGTTCATAAGGTTTAATTTCAGCTGGGGTCCACTCGTCAGGAACATTCATGTACTTCTCAATATCATCAAACATATTGACAACAAATATATGAGATTTATCCAACTTGTACCCATCAGTTTTCTCCTGTGCTTCTTTAGCTTCCTGTCATGTTGTGTTCGTCAAATTATTAGACAGAAAAATGATGCAATTGAAATAAATACAGCTTGCAAGGCAACGTGATGGTGAATTCTTCAACTTGCTACTGTTTGGGATCGCTTGATAGTGTGCAGACTAGAAGTCTGCTATGCTGCTGAAAAAAGTTGCCAAATAGTTTGAAATATTTCCAGAATAGTGCCATTCTGTTCTTCTGTCAAAAGGGTGAAATAGCACTCTCCCTGATTTCGATTACTAATAATTATTAATTTTGTTTCAGCATCTTCTCAGATAAATAGGGAGGGAAGGCTTATGGAGGCTATTTTTTTCCATGGAGCTGGGGCACAATCCTGAAGTGGTATTTGTGATTTCTTGTCTTGCATGACATTGTCGCTTAGAGATGCATGCATGAAAAAGCCCTAACCACTTAAAAAACAATGCATTATGATACCAAAATATGACCCCTAGTTAAAAGAATAATAACCTGAGCAGTGTTGAACTCGATGAAGCAATAGCCAAGAGTCATCTTTGTCTCAGGGTTTACTGGCATCCATAGACCCCCTTCTTTAATTACACCAGTCTGACTGTAGATTTTGCGAACAACCCCCTCTAACTTGGCAAATTTCTCAGGGGATACAACAGGTAGGTTATCTACCACAATTACATTTCCATAACCAGCCTCGAATTCTGGCGGCTCCTCTTCATGAAGAATGTCCTCATCGTCACTGAAATTTTTCAGGAAAGAATAAAACAACAAAAAAAATGAAACATTTCATACTTAAATTGTACAATCAACAACCAAGGAAGCAAATAAAACAATACCATAAAGAGAACCACAGTAAATGGTTCCAAGCCCTGTTGGTAACAATACAGAAACACAGGCATGGATTGCCAAGATAGACAGATCAGCTTCACATGTAATTTCTTTCCAGGCTTAAATGCAAGACCAGCTCTGCCAAATTCGGTGCTTAATAAACATTATATCTAATTTATGTTTTTATTTCTTTCTTTGCGTTTTTTTTATTTTTATTTTTGTAACTTTCATCCAGCTCTGAAAATGAAAGTTACAAGGTCAGATTTCAATTGTCAGTACAATAATTCATCCAAATATACCATAGCATGTAACAGGTCTATAGTGAATGGGTCTATAGTGAATGACAGATTTGGAAGTAAGTATTATTTTTCAATTTTCTATAAGTATTGGGTGTGAGGGTTTAGGGTTTAGGTGTGAGCTGAGAAAGAGTTGAAACTAATTAATTTAATAGGCCCCTGGTCGCTACTGTTTTCTAAGATCGAATTAGACCAGCAAATGAAAGAAAATTCGAAACACTGGTGCTAGATTCTATTGTAAGGATTTGTCAAAGGAGAAGTACGCTACCTTTTAATACCAAAATCCTCACCGGGGGGGAGCACAATAGAATCTAAATCTATGGTAGAGAGATCTATACCAAGAGAGCTAGCTTTGCTCTCTATATCGGCAATCGTAAGCACCGTCGTCATTTCCAGAAGGTTGCAAAGAAAGAAGAGAAGGTTGCTAGGGTACGGGTTAGACCGATTGACAGAGAGAGGAGGAAAGTGCCGCCAGGTTTGGAATGAGAATAGGGTTAGTCGAACAAACGGAGTAGAGAAGAAAGGAGGAAGGTTGGACAACGAACCGGGCTCATCCCATTTAATGCAATACCACTGTCACTGCAAAAGGGGCCCACAATAAAATATTTACCGATATAATTCGATCTCATTTAATTTAAACCACGCAGGACCCATAACCACAGATATGTCAGAATTCACATCACCCCCGGTACCGTAATAAGGGAATCTTTCAATTACTTGATCTGGACCGTTCTTTTTAACTTGGCACGAATCTCAAAGCCCAAAAATAATTGGAGTCATTGAAATATTTAACTCACTCTGCTTTGAGATTCGGGCTGACGGAGGGGCAGTATTATTGGGCTTTGAGTTCGTGCCAAGTTTAAAAAGAACGGTCCAGATCAAGCAATTGTAAAAGATTCCCTATTACGGTACCGGGGAGGATCTGAATTCTCGCTCCTGTGTCTCATTACACTGCTCCAATTAACACTACGTTGTTTTTATGGTATTTTGATTTCAAACAAATATGAAGAAAAATTAAAGAAGTGCATCAAGAATCAAAAAGAGAAGACCCTAAGTTACAAACAAGCATGATCATTTTTCTCAAGGAAGCTAAAAAGGTTAAAGAATCTGATCATGTGAGAAAACATGCATGTAATTAATTAAGGTGAAACAGGTCCATCTATTAATTATTTGTTTGGCAGAAAATATAGATGTAATGTTGGTGCTCCAGATTAAGCACGATATATAGCATATGTATTTGCTTTGTGAATTATGGCTGATCTTGAGCCGTTGATTAAGAATTTGACAGTCTAGCTGTATTGATAATTTTGAAAACAAATTAAAAGCATCAGAAGGTGTAAAAGATCAATGAAGATTTAGAGAAATATATCAATCCACAAAGTAGGGAATGTCATTTGTTGGTGGTATGCAATTAATTAAGAGAAATTCTATAATTTCTTTTATTTGTTTAATTTTTTCACATTTCATACAAAATTTTAGTAAAATAAAATTATATATATATATATATATATATATGGGGAAGAAAAGGCTATCTGGGGAAGAAAAGACTGATGCCATGTCTTACCATGCACATGTAGAATATTAAAAGACTTTAACTGATATCAACTTAATTTGTGCAAAAGGCATCAGTAAAAAATTGTATATCAAAAGGGTGGGTTTTATTGCAAATTAAATCATGGTGGTTGTTAATTACAAATTAAGTAACTTATCAGTGTTGTTTGAAGAACGACCTACAAATAAAGAATCTACCTTTCAAGAGAATTATATTAATCTCCAAAAATCTCTAAAACAAATATACCAAGGTAAGTCTTCTGGGATGATGAAGAAGCGAACCTTAGGGATATAAATTTTTTCTCATTTGCCCCTACAAAACCACATACCATTATTTGTTTCCCTCACCCTTCTAATTCTTTCATTACACCCAGCTAGAAGGAGAAATGATGATATATATATTCCCTATATTTTGTGAGCATATATACATGACATTTGATGGTGTAAAGTGATGGTGTACCAGTTAAGAACATTTCATTTTGAGTGAGGCTATGGTGCTATGCATAGCACGGATGGCTAGTGTACTACGGTTCAATATGGTACTTTTTAAAACAAGGTCGATCCGAACCGTTCAATGTGATAACCATATGAATATGTACTTGCAAACTAAATTTTATATTTTTTCAAATTTTTTTACTATTTTTTTAGATAGGTAGAATTTTGATGGTCCAGAATTTTCTAGAAAACACTGATTTTTCTACCTATCTAAAAAAATAGTAAAAAAATTCAAAAAAATATAAAATTTAGTTTGCAAGTACATATGAATATGAATATCACATTGAACGGTTCGGATCGACCGTTAGAATTTTAAAAAGTACCATATTGAGCCGTAGTACACTAGCCATCCGTGCTCTGCATAGCACCATAGCCTCACTCTTTCATTTTTCTTTGAGATCTCTAATTTTGTATAAACTAATTTATCCATAGGGAAATATTAGCTGATTCTACATGACCTTAGAGAGACCATTGAGCTGAACACTTTTTTCTTTCGTCTCCAACAGATCATATATTTGGTCTCGAAAAACTTCATAGTCTGATTTCTACGCCTTCTCCATTTTATGCAGGATTTCTAACATTGTTTTTTCTACCAAACTTGGATTTTTAACATTGTTAACATATTCCTATTATTTCAAATAATCATCTAAAAAGTTCACTAAAACAATTGCCAGACATACATGTATTTAACAAGCAACTAATCTAATAACTTAGGAACCAATTATATAAATTTCAGGAAAATAAAATTAAAATCAATCTTAACCATAACAGTTGGAAACAACCATAAGGCCAAATTCAAAAAATAAAATTCAAATTTCAACTCATTAATTGCGTAATCAGATTATAATCTGATCTATGAAAGACGAATGAGAGTGTTAATATTTACCTCTGAAGTCAAATCAAGCATCAAATAAACCCATCCAATACAAAAAAAAATTGTCTAAGTCTAAGAATTTCAGTATATAATTTAGCATGAAACCATATATATATGCATATGCATATTAAACATTCACATTTTTCAAAATTCAAACTTTCAATTAAGTCACAGGCTTTTAGAGAGCATTGAAAACAATTCAGATTTTTAAATTAGTTCATAATATTTGTCAAACCAATATGATAAGATGGAAGAAAAATGTACAAGGTTCAACAATTTCATGCGAATAATTGAGACACAGGGGGTCTTTTAAGAATCGAATCTAAATATAATGATACCAATTAATTTGCAAACCCAGTCACTATTGGGCACAGGGGCGGAACCAGGGCCTGGGCCCTGGCCTCCCCTTGGCTTAGAAAAATATACAGAGGCACAGAGCTCTTTAATAAAAAAAAAGAACTGGCACCCCCTCTATCTTCCTCTCCGCATCCTCTCTGGCACTCCCTCTTTAATAAAAAAACTGGCACCCCCTCTGTCGGACACTCTTGGATTTATCAACCGCCTAAGAAAAACTAGTTAGGCCCCTCCTACCGATCATTCCTGGTTCCTCCACTGATTGGGCGTTGAGTGTAAGAACATTAGTGGGGTCATGGAAATCGTTTGATATAAAATAAATAACCTAATATATTATTCTATATGATGAATTTTAAATAAACTCGGTAATGAAAATGCCGGTTAATATATTCTACGATATGCATAAATCACAATGGTAAAAGAAGTACGAATGTAACGGGTTAGACTGCTCTCCAATTTTGACCGTGTGTATTACATCGGACGGTCAGCTGAGATCTAATGGCATTTCTACTATGTACCTAAGTTCATCAAGCTTCTTTGTGAGCTCAACTCTAAAATATATTGGATTGGCTTCAAACGACAAATTCAAACCGTTGAAATCCTTCTACCTTACGAGTGATGCGTCTACATGTGAAAATTTTCAAATTTTAAATTAGTTTTGTACAGAGTCAAGTGGTCAAAAGGCGTCCAAAAAATGAATGAATTAAAATTAATTTATAAACCTTCTAATTTTAACCACTTGACTATATACTAAATCAATTCGAAAGTTAAATTTTTTTACATATAGACACATCACTTGTAAGGTAGAAGAATTTTAACGGTTTGGATTCGTCGTTTGAAGCCAATCCGATAGATGAGTTGAGTTCACAAAGGGGCTTGGTGAACTTAGGAATACCCTAGTTCTACTCTTAAAAGGTTAGATCCAATAAAAAATTAAAAACCATAGCTAAGCTGAGTCTAGCACTGTCTACACCATAGTAACAAATGAATTATTCAGGTTCGGTTCGGCGAGGTCAAAATTTCGTGATTCGGAAATATTCGGGGTATAATTCGGAAATGATTCGGAATTATCCGGATCAGAGATCTTAGTCCTACAAGGTAAAAAAAGAAAAATAAAAATAAAATGTTATGGGAAAAATTCGGGAAAAATTTGTGAATAATTCGTACAATTCGGAAAAAGTTCGTAAAATTTGCAAATTATTCGGGAATAATTCGGTCAAAGTTCGGTCAACCGAATAATTTGATGTTCGGTTCGTCATTACAAAAAAAATAAATTATTTAGATATAATTCGGATGTAATTCACAAATCTCGTTACTGCACCATGCAATGAACTCCATCCAATTTCAGAGGAGCCGAGACCTGAACCTAACTTGATTTCACTAAAAGCAGTAACACGCAACAGTCTATTTTATTTACACTGTAGTAGTAGGTTTTCAAGTCATGCATTTAAACAAACAAACAGAAAAGGGATAAAAATTAGTACTTGAAGACTTGAGAGGCCTATAAGATAGAACTAGGGTGTTCCTAAGTTCACGAAGCTCTTTTGTGAACTCAATTATAAAATTTATTGGATTGACTTCAAATGACGAATTTAAACTGTTGAAATCATTCTATCTTAGAGGTGATTAGGGGTGTTCATCGGTTTGGTTTGGTTTCAGTTGAATCCTGCTATCTTACGAGTGATTAGGGGTGTTCATCGGTTCGGTTCGGTTGAAACCGAACCGAACTAGGCAAACCAAAGTTATAATTCGGTTTCAAAAATAAAATCAAACCGAAACCGAACCGAACCAAAGTTTTATTTCGGTTTGTTCGGTTTGTTCGGTTCAAACCTAAATATATTAATTTTTTATTTAAAGCAATTGATTTATAATAAACCGAAGTATATTAAGAAATAAACTGAGGTATTAAGAAATAAATCGGAATATTAAAAAATAAACTGAGATATTAAGAAATAAACCGAAGTATTTAAAGCAATTGATTAAGAAATAAACCGGGGTATTAAGAAATAAACCGGGACGGTCCGGACCAAATTCATAATATATAAAATTTCGGTCGGTTCGGTTATTTCAGTTTTCAAAATTTTCAATCCGAACCAAACTAAAATTAGAATTCAGTTTTAAAAAGCAAACCGAACCGAACCATTAAACCGAAAAAACCGAACCGTTTGGTCCAAACTAATTCGGTTCTGTTCAAAACCGACTAAACCGGATCCAATGAACACCCCAACGGGTGATGCGTCTACATGTGAAAATTTTAAATTTTCGAATTAATTTAGTATAAAGTCAAGTGGTCAAAATTAGATGGTTTATAAATTTATTTTAATGTATTTATTTTTTAAACGCCTTTTGACTATTTGACTATGTACAAAATTAATTTTAAATTTTAAATTTTAAAATTTATATAATATTAAACTTGATGGAACATGCTCTCTTAAAACTGAAACCAACCCCAGCCGACCAAATGCACATCATAGCATTAATTGCTGCACATGAGGAGATGATAAATAATGGCCAAACAAAATATATTTTAATAAAAGAACCCTTCGACAAATAGTTTAGTTACCAATAAATACAATAAATTAATTTGACAAAGACAAATACATAAATAGATAGAAATTTGGTAAAATTTCCCAACTTATTGAGGATTTGGAGAGAAATTACATTTTCTTACTAACCCAGTCAAATCTTTATTGTTGTTGACTTAACAGGTTATAGTGACAGGTGTAGGTTATCTGCTTTACTTCCTGTGGTGTGCTCTGTATAGCGAATAGAACCTAAGTGTAATCAAATTCAATTTATGCATTAATTCATTGACAATTGACAGAGATCGTTAGCGACAGCAGATACAATTAAGTATATTTGATGTGAAATCTCATGATAGTGATTGTTTGGCAAGATATTTCAGGGACCAAATAATATTACTGAGTCCGGTTAGTATAACATCAGTGTCATATGATACCAACTACAAAATTGATTGTATAGACTTCAAACGACTTAATTCAAACAGTTCAAACCGATTTACTTTATTAGTGAGGTGTTTACATGCAAAATTTTTATATTTTCTAGTTATTTTAGTATCAAATCAAGCGGTAAAAATGTTGAAAATTGAATGCAATAAAATTAACTTAAAAACTCACACATTTGACCACTTGACTTGATACTAAATAAATTTGAAAAATTATAAATTTTGCATGTAAACGCACAACTATTGAAATAGATCGGTTTGAACGGTTTGGATTCACCGTTTGAAGTCAATTCGATAGGTTTTAAAATTGATGTTATATATGCTGAAATGACACTGATGTCATACTAGCCAAACTCAATATTACTTGGCATATGTTTATGTTATTGTTATCCAACAGTTCATGATTGATATATCTTGTAAGTGTTTTTTTTTTTTTTTTTTGGATCATCTTGTAAGTGTTGTTTTCAGTAGGTTATTACTGAGAAGTTTAATTTGTAATAAAAATAAAAAAAAAAGTTGTACTACGGTCGTCTACGGAGGAGAGGAGCATTAATGGCTGAGTACAGAGCCCACTAATAAATGACTCTGCACACATTTAAGTAGCCCTGCCATCCCCCTTCTCTCTCTTTCATGGCCTCCTGAGAAGGCAATAAATGTCTGTGCATCGCTCATTAATGTGGATCACATATCTCTTCTCTCTCTCTCTCTCTCTCCCTCTGTGTTTACAGAAGAATTGTCTGTGTTGCAATTCTTCCATCTTTTCACAGCACCATCTCTTCTGGTACGTGCATGCATGTGCTAAGATACAAAAGGTAAATTGGTATAAGAGAGAAATATGTCATTATATATAGCTTAATTTCATTTCAAATACAAATCTTAGTTATGATAAAAAAAAAAAGCAAGACATTGAACGGTTTTTTTTGGAAGAAAAATGTGCATATGATGCTTGATATATATTTGCCTCTTGAACTTGGCATTTTTATTTAAATAAATAGACACTCGTCATGATCTTATTGGAAAGCATAATGTTTCAAGAATATTGGTATACTTTTTAACATATTTACATAATAAAAAAAAAAAAAAAAGTACTACATTGAAAAGCCAGTGTTATCAATTCTTATAATGAGATCAATGAATTTGTTCAGCTTTGATATCTACATAACATGATTTACTAATAACTTGAATTAGATACCCCCTGTTGTTAGGATAAATATGTTAGTAATTTGTGTAGATATAAACTATATATCAAGTCAGAATTTAAAGACAATGAGGCCAATTGTAAGTTTAGTAAACCTTGCAGAAGTAGATTCTAGCAAAAGTAATGTCAAATTAAGCACAAGGGAGGCATGCAATGCAACTCCGGTTGCATGCGTCTCTGGCTACAATTGTTTAGGAGCAAACCATCAAAAGTATGAAACTAAAGACAATGCTAATCACTTACATTAGAGAAATATCAAAACTCTTTAAGAACATGCACCAGCCCCACATTATAGATTGATAAACCCAAAAGGGTTTATACTAATCAACTGGTACTCTGTTTATCGCTCTTTTTCACTCTCTTTGCAGTTGGAGCTTGCTCAGATTGGAAGAGGCACTACAAACCTCACCTTCTTTCTTAGTCACCTGCGAGGGGCGTGCAGCGTAAACAGGGACCACAGATCGCATTTGCACCATAGGTGCCATTGCCGATGTATGGCTGTATCCACCCCTACAAATCATAGGAGGCACTTGAATTCCCCCCAAATTGCCAAATTGTCTTGAATTGAAACTGATCTTTTGATTCAACATTGACCTTCCAGATTCAAAATTATTCCCGAATTGTGCTGTAACAATTTTCTCCTTCTCTTCCAATTGATGCTTGAGATGCAACGGTAGTACAAACTTTGACGCATTTTGATAGGTTGGCTTAGGAAATGAGACGGTCTCAAACGGCCGCAATTGGTGTAGACAGGGTTTAGGATTGAGAGGAGAAGAGGAGCGCGTAGTATCTAACAGACCCGAATTGGGTGTCTTTTTTAAGGACATTTTGTCCTCCTTAGACTTAAAAGTAGAGAGGACTCTTGCCACAACTACTTGATCTTGTTCTTCATTAGAAGGTTGAATCTCTTTCTGTTGTTGGCTTTGCTGGTGATGAGTTGAACCCAAATCTGGCACTGTTTACATTCAAAATTATGACATCTTAAGCAAAGCAAAATCTTTTCAAATAAGTATAAGAGTTCTCTTTTACTTTTCCTTACACTCCTTTTCTTATTTGGAATAACCATGATGAATTTCTGACAAAAGTTTGAATTTATTGTGAATGTTCCTACTCCAATGGAAAGTTTCTTCTTACAGTATAACCATGTTAATCTTTTTGCAAGGGAAGAATTGTATCATGGTCCCTTGAGTTATCACAATTTTGGTTATGGTGTGGTCCCTACATTTATTATATATGTTCAAGTTGGTCTTTAGAAAGATTTGTGATATTGCAATATAACCAACCATTTAAACACCCCTGTTGTCATGGATACATGACACCAAGAACTAGACCTTTCAAAAGAAGAAATTAAAAGAGAGAATACTTTGTTTTAGAGACACCCAAGCAGCCAGGGCAGCATTTTTCTCAGCTTGTTTCTTGGTTTTGGCTGGAGCACCGCTAAAACTCATGCCAGCTAGCTCAACAATAGAAGAAAAAACAGGGGAGTGCCCTGGTCCAGATCGGGTTGTTGTGTAAACGGGTAGCTTTAGACCTGCTCTATGAGCCGTCTCTTGTAGAAGGTTCTTATATACACCAGTCTCATCCTATATATAACAACAAAATAACAAGGAACCATTAAATTTATATGTTGCGGTATTATGTGATTCAAAGAGAATGTTATGACTAATGACATGATTTTGAGTAATTTAGATTAAATGCTGTGTGTGGTCGCTTTAAGCAGATTCTCAGATAAAAGAAAAAAAAAACACCAGTGCTCTGTTTTTTTTTTCCGCTAATATGACATGGCAACAAGTTCTAAGTCTTGGATTGACATAGTCTGGTAGGAGGTTTTGGTCATGCCATAACATGCTGCAGTAGTTCTTTCATATACAAATAGTTTAGAGGTGATTTTTATGAATTAATGATAACTATTTTTCAAATTTAAGGTTCAATTAATTCATAACTTTTAAATTAATTTTTAATGCATAAGATAAGCAACATATAAGAGGGTATCAAGTATCAACAAACTATTAAAGAAGAAGCAAGATAAGCTCCATATTTATGCTATGTTGAGTTCAATGATACTAAAGGAAGGTTTTGTCTTGTACCATGACACAAATTAAATTGTGAATTCCCAATTGGTTTCTATTTTTTTCTCAAAACACTCTGAAATCAATTAAATCCGCTTCAAATAAAAGCTAACATGTAAAATAATTAAAAAAATCTCACAAGGACTTTGGCTGTGAGCGATTTAGAGGGACCCCGATTGGATAAATCGGAGAGCGCCACCTCAGCAGCAGCATGCTCAGCCTGTCGAAGGGTTGTACAGTTGCTGGGGCCCACAAAAGTCTCGCCATTAAATGTGACCGAGGCCTTGAAACGAGGTGCATGGTCGGGACCCTCACGAATTGAGGCATATGAAGGGAGATTGAAGCAGCTCCTTTGTGCTAGCTCTTGCAATTGATTTTTATACATTCCTTGAATAAATGCAATCATGTTAAAATCAATACAGGATGAATATCAATAGTAGACATTGATTTTACTTAGCTTTATTGGGAAAAGCAGTTGATGATCTGGGTGGCCAATTTTTTGCTCAATTACACCACAATTTATCCCTACTAAAGTGTCCTGAACCTAAGGTTATGCATGGTATATGACTATATGTACCAGTACCACTATCTATGTATACTTATTCTTGGTACCAGCACAGGGCCATGAGGATAGTTGTGCCCAATACATTTTTAACTTTTAGATCCTTCATAATACAAAGCTATTACAAGTTTTGAAAGGAAAAACGCAAAAGGCTGATTGGAGTATATATGCTACACTGCATTACATGCTGCTGTCAATGTTGCAATTTGGAGGAATAGCATCTCAACAAAAGATGACCAAAGAAAGCATAAATTAGATTCTATTTGAGAGAGTGAGAGACAGAGAGATGTTATCAACTTCATTGACTGAATGGAAAGTTTGACCATGTTTTTCTTTATAGGAAAGAGGTTAATAATTAATACAGAAGTTTGACCATATTTTGAAGAAAACAAAGAGAGCACTGAAAAGGCCAAAATATTAATGACAAAGGAGACTCACCATTTGCAAATATTACTATTGAAATTACACAGGAACCAAAAGCAGGAATTTATGATTTTGCCAAGTAGATACAACTAACAAGGTTAAAACTTAAAACAAAACAAAAATTTAGGGAGAGAGCCTCTCTCTCTCTCTCTCTCTCTCTCTCTAACCATGTTTGTTCTGTTTAGATAGCAACTAAGATTGGCAAAGAAATCAAAAGAGATTTATTTTGCATGCAACGAACTGCTTAAAATCCTAAAAATTGATAGAGAGAAAGAGGGACAGAGCTTTTTTTAGAATAGAAGACCAACAGGTTGGGTTATATACTTATATTACTCTTACCTTTTTTTTCTCATTTTAAAAGAAACAAAGCGCTCTATATATCTCTCTCTCTTTACCTAAGCAAGAGAAGAAAACCCAACAGCGAGAAGTGTTTTAGGAAAAGAAATGATCATGAGAAAAAGGTTTACCTGTGAGATAAAAAAGAAGATCTTTCTTGCTCTAAAACGGAAGCCCAGAAGATGTTTCTCGCTCTAGAAGAAGTGACGCATGGTAGCATTGGACATTGGAGGGGAAGAAGAGAAAGGATTTGAAATAAGAGATATTGGTCTCTTGCTTTTCTAAGCAGAAAAAATTTAAGAAGAAGAGAGAGAGAGAGAGACTGAAATGGGTATCTGCTTCCTGTTTTTTTCTTTTGTTTTTATGGTCTCATGTATTTAAGAAGCACAGTTTCCTAATGAAGCACGCTTTTCCAGCACTTGTAGAGAGAGAGAGAGATGAAGCAGGTCCAGCTGACTCTCACTCTGCCATTAATAATGCATTAAAAGCAATTTGTATGCATGCTGTAGCTCTCTCTCTCTCTCATACTCCAAGCAATTATATTAAGTATTTGTTGGGTATGAATGCATACAATTGATTATTAATCCCGAACATTTAATATTAGACTGCATTAATTAATTATGAAATTATTCTAAAACTAGCTTTTAAAATAATAAAAAATGGGTTTAGAGGTGGCGTATATAATTGTTAAAAACTTAAAATTAAAGAAGGGTCGTTACTCATCATTACTCACTCTGACCGACACAAAGCTCTGTAACTACAAAATGCGTTGGTTTTTGTATTGCTTCATATTTGTTTCAGAAGAGATTAGAACTGCAACTACCAAATGCATTGGTTTTTGTATTGCTTCACATTTGTTTAACAAGCTTAATTTCTGTTACCTTATTTACTTCTTCCTACTACCACAAAATGTTTTATTTAATATCTAGAAAAATATAAATGTTTTTTATTTTTGTAGAAAGATCGGAAAATTAAATTTACTAACCATATTGTATACAAAATAAGAAAAAAAATTTGAAGACTGTCAGTTGAGGTCTAATGTAAGATAATCATATTTTTATTTTTTAAATTCCATCTTAATATAAGATTTTTTATATACAAAAAAAAACAATTTTCACAGTTCTTGAATGCTTGACTTTCAAATCAGGACCCTCGTTCTTTTTTCTATTTCTTAACTAATTTGGTACATAATAATTTGTGCGTGACCATGAATTTACTGTTCTGAAAATTTATAACTAATTTGGTACATTTCTAACAAATTTATAACTAATTTCAACTATAAAATAATAAATGCAAAATAGGGACTTATATGCAAAATTAGTAAAGAGAGAAACTGCTGGAGAAAGATATAAAGAGAGGAGAGAGTGCGTAAATTTTGTTAGAATGAAATTTTGCTCAAAACCAGCTGTCTGCCCAATCTTTTATAGACACCCAGACCGCTGAGATTCTCAGCGGTCTGGACATTTTTATAATTTCCACAAAATCGTGGGCATTTATATTAATTTTTATTTAATATTGGATATTAATAAAATTTCGGCTAAAAATGTCGATGGATTAGGGTTTTTATATTGACTTTTTAAATTCAGAAATTTGTTAGTTATTTTTCTATAATTTTATATTTCTTAAATAGTAAAAATTCGGCCTACTTCCTTGCTATTTTTTTTTTCAAATTCCATACTAATATTTTTTTACGCATAAAAAAGGTTGTATTTTAAAATCATGACCTATGAAAGGCAGGATTTTCACAATCCTTGAATCACTGACTCTGAAATTACGGCCCTTGTTCTTTTTTTTATATTATTTTAACTAAAATGTGATGGACTATATTTTATATTCTGACTTTTCAAATAAAAATAATAATTATAAATTTTATATTTCTTAAATAGAAAAAAAAAAATCACCCTACTATCTTGTTTTTTTTTTTTTCAAATACCAATTATTAATATTTTTTCACGCATAAAAAAGGTCGAATTTTCAAATCATGACCTACGAAGAGAGGATTTCCAGTCCTTGAATGCCTGGCTCTTAAATCATGGCCCTTGTTCTTTTTTCTATTTTATTAACTAAAATGTTGGACTATATTTTATATTCCGACTTTCTAAATCCAAAAATTTGTTTAATATTTTTCCAAAATTTTAGTTGTAAATTTTATGTTTCTTAAATAGAAGAAAAAAATCACCCTACTGTCCTGCTGTTTTTTTTTTTAAATCCCAATTATTACAAAAATTTCACCCATAAAAAGGTCGAATTTTCAAATCATGATCTACGTAGGCAGGATTTTCAGTCCTTGAAGGCCTGACTCTCAAATCATGGCCCTTGTTCTTTTTTATATTTTATTAAGTAAACTGTTGGACTATATTTTTATTTTCCGACTTTCTAAATCCAAATATTCGTTTAATATTTTGTTTCAAAATTTTAATTATAAATTTTATATTTCTTAAATAGAAAAAAAAACACCCTATTGTATTGCTTTTAAAAAAAAACTCAATTATTAATATTTCTTCACGCATAAGAAAGGTCGAATTTTCAAATCATGACCTACGAAGGCGGGAGTTTCAGTCCTTGAATGCCTGACTCTATATTTTATTAAATAAAATGTTGGACTATATTAAAATATTTTGACTTTCTAAATGAAAACATTTGTTTTAATATTTTTTCCAAAATTTTAAATATAAATTTTATATTTCTTAAATAGAAAATCATTCAGCCTACTACCCAACAGCTTTTTTTTTTTCCAAATAAAACCCAACATTTGTGTAATTTCAAGTAAAATCCATTGAGAGGACACAGCTCTCACTTTTTCATTTCACATTAATTTAGGTAATCAGGGGTAGTTCCCAAAAAAAAACTGAAAAGATAAGTTCACAATAAATCTCAAGATCAAAATTTGTTAAACAAAATTTAAATAAATCGCCACTAATTAGTAGTGAATCCAATTAATTTCCATTCCCCAACTATTCTCCACATGTTAATCCTTTTTTATCTTTTTAAATTTGCACAACAGTGTTCGAATTTTTTTTATAAACCATAATTAAAAAAAATATTTTTACAAAACCAGCATGATTACATTTTTTTTTACAAAAATCATAAGAACCGAAATGTCATTTCGGTCCATTTTTTTTTTATTCCGGACCGAAATGGCATTTTGGTCCAGTCCCCCTTTTGAATTTTCTGTGGCGGTTCATATGAAAATTTGTGAAACTACTGTACTACAAAAAATCCAAAAAGGAAACCGGACCGAAATACCATTTCGGTTTGAAAAAAAAAAAAATGACAGACTAAAATGACATTTCGATTCTTATGGTTTTTGTAATAAAAAAAAATAATCATGTTAGTTTGTAAAAAAAAAAAGAATTTAATTATGGTTTATAAAAAAAATTCGTCATGTTCTTGCCTTGCCGCCATTAGTGAGAGAGAGATGAAATGTGCAAAACCTTAAATGGCGACTGGTTAGACAAACTATAAATCAAGCACTGTTTACTGTTTAGAATTGTCGGACCAAATTGTCAAAGAAGAAATGGTGAGACCAAATTAATGGAATAATTAATTAAATCTCAACTTATATTTGAATTATTGTGAAAAAAACATGATTTAGTTAATGAGGAAACAAGATTTTAAGTCATTTTTTTTGTTCGGAGTGGGTACATATTGATTACAAACATATGTATAATTTGCTGTAAATGTGTTTTATTTATTCTAGCAAAAATTTGATGATTTTTTTTGGCGTAAGTATTAGATGATATTTGAGAATAAATATTAGTTTTAATGATTGAATGAGTTGAAATTAACACTGAATAAATTTTAAAAAATAACTAATATGCATTACATGAGTTTTTGTATGGCTCTAAGCAGATGTAATATTTTGATCGCTCTAATAAATCACTGGTCATGAACTAGTATCGTGTTCATGCATTGCAACAGAAACATATTATAAGAGAACAAATAAAATGATCATTTTATTGTATTTTTCCTTCAGTGAGACAGTAGTAAATTGTATCATTTCCTTCAGGATCATTTTATTGTATTTCCAGATTTTCACCAAGAGCTTTTTTTTATTATATTCTCTTTCACAAATCATATTCCTCTCACATCATCAATTGAATTAATCTTTCAACGTTGTCAATTGTACCGATGATTTATTTCTTACTTGTGAGATTATATATATTGAAGGATAGAATAATTATAAGTTTTGATAATTTTATGATATAAATTGAGCCCTGAATAAATTAAAAAAACTATTAGTATGCACGGAATGCGCTCGCGCAACATTTTTTTTTTTTTTTGGAAAATGCTTGGGCAACTTGTGCTGGTACAGCTTGAATATGAATTGCTTGAGTGTTTAAAGTTTAAAACGAAGAGGAAAGGTCTGCGGGATTGTTGGGCCGATTAAAAGCCTTATAAATAAATTAATTGGTCCTTGTGGGCCGGATGTGGAAAAGACGAATTCTAAGTTTAAAATGGGTATGCATTTGTGATGGGCCGTAACCATTGAATAAAATTTTGAAGTTGTATGAGGAGGTCAACTTGCGTCCGATGCTCATTAGACTCAAAGCGAGTTCGATGGGTTTGATGACCGTCCGATATGCTTTAAGATTCGCGTCCGCAAAACTTTTGCATCTGCTTTAAAATTCGTGAGTACGAATCTTAAAGCAGAGCGGACGGTCTCGAAACCCATCGGACCCAACCTGCTCTATGCAATGAGATGCATTGGGACCTTTGTGAACAGTCTTAGTGGACTTACAAATTTTAAAATACTCAATGAAAGCATTTTAAGATTTTTTTAAAGTAGTTTAAAGAAAAGTAAAACGAAAAACTTAATAAACACTACTTTAAATTTGTTAAGTGACTAAAATGATAATAGTCTAAATAAATCCCATATCAAAATTTTTGTATGTTTCATTTGTAGAAGTAATGATAATTTTATTTTTGAGATATTTCTCTTTTTAAACACATCCGTAGGTTGCAAATGGGCAGTCAAAATAAAGATTACCTTTTAACCCTTGAATATTGTAAATTTTAGAACCGAACAAATTGAATTGTAAAAAATAAAAATAAAAATAATGGATTCAATGACAATCCGCTCAAGCTTAAGGACCCTTTTTATATATATATTTTTAAATTCCAGTCATGTGGGGGTGATAATTTTTTTTTTCCGGCAAAACGACTTTGTTAGATCAAAGGATCCACATTAGAATTCGTATATATAATGGAATCTGGCTAATATGCTACGCGTAGCATAGAGGACCTCCGTGATACGGCTCAATATTTGAGTTTTCAAAATTCTAATGGTCGATCCAAACCATTCAACATGATCTCCATATGAATATGTACTTGCAAATCAAATTTTACATTTTTTTTAGATAGGTAGAAGATCACTTGATCTGAAAATTCTGTACTATTCAGATCAATCTATCTAAAAAAATAGTAAAAAGATTCTAAAAAATGTAAAATTTGATTTGCAAGTACATATTCATATGAAGATCATGTTGAACAGTTCGGATCGACTGTTAGAATTTTGAAAACTCAAATATTGAGCCATAGCACGGACGTCCTCTATGCTATGCATAGCACCGTAGCCAACTCCAATATAATGGGTGTATATAACATTGTGTGGTGCATAATTATTTGGCGTGTCAAATTTGAACTAACGACATGAAAGTCGTAAAAGGTTTTTATCAACAAAAAAACAATTGAGAGTCGTATACCTACCATGTCGCTACAGTTATTTGACTTATTGGAAATAGTCAGTTGGATTTAATCAAACCAAGCTTTTAATTTTTAAATGAATTAATTGCTACGTGTGCCTTATTTTTTTTTAAATTATTTTTACAAAAAAAATTAATAATTTGTTCAAATTTGTCACCGTACTTCAAATTTCAGATTTTTGAGCTGAAACGCACGGTTACCTTTAATATTCGTGCAGATTCTGTTTGAACGGTGTGGATCTAAACAGAAATATTCTGTTACCTTTGGTGATACAAATTCGCAGAGAGCACCCCTACCATTTGGAGAATATTTTTTACTGGACCGGTTTTTTCTATACAAAAAGTATGATATATCAGCTGGCTCAAAATCAGAGATCAATAGGACTTGAGCTATTGCGGGACCCACGTTCAGAGACTGACTTTTCGAGGTCCAACCGTCCAAGTAATAGACCCGGTCCAACTTCCACTTCTCGAAAGAAGCTCTCTCTGTTCTCTCTCTATCGAGACTTTCGATCCTTTCTCTCTGACTCGCTTTCTTCTTCTTCTCTCTCTAGACGGGGTCTGGTCGCACCAGCCGCGGCGGCGCAGGATAGTTAAGGATCGGGCTTAGCAATAGAGCGCTCCTTAGGTTCAGACCCATCGCTTGCGATTTTGTTCCATCGATTTTGAAACTCGGAACTGAGCTGCATAGGGGGATCCGGTGCAATTTGCTTGGATTACTTTCCTTTTTGGTAATAGAAGAAGAGGAAAGATGTATGGGGTGCCTCCGCCTCGAGGATTGGATGCGGCTGGTGATGGGACAGGTGACCGTGTGGTGCCAAGGGTTTTCGAGGCATGGAAGGGTAGTAATGTGAGTCGATCTTTCTGAAATAAGTTTTTTATATCTCAATTAGTGCTTCAAGGTTTTGGATCTGGAGTATTTTGCGTCTGGCACTTTATGTTTTTTGTGTTGAACCAACTAATGAGTTTACTGGGAGTAGCTGTCCACCTCATTTTGGAGTTCTGATTTAACTTTAGTGACCAAAATTTCTATTATAAACGCAGGTTATTTTTTCTTTTTCTGGTGCCTCTGAGAGTTGCTACTTAGGGTTTTGGATCCACTCTATTTGCATGATTATAATCAGATTGCTATACGTGTTAGCTTTTGTTATAGCTGATACTTCTTTGGGTAGATATAGCTATCAAAAACACGATTGCTTGCCTGTTTCTTAGTTTCTTAAGAAAGGTCTGGATCTTAGTTTGTGGTTTGGTTGGTTTGATGTGTCAAAAAGGTAGCTTGTTTATCAAGTAAAATAATTTGGTGAAATGATGTGCTGAAGCATGTATTGGCAGCTTTATATTCTCAATTTTTTTATAGGGTACCTTGTTTAAACAATTTGGTGAAATGACGTGCTTTCATCTTTTTAGCAAAAATTGCATCATTATGTTACTTCTTTGCAAAATACCTGTCACTTTGTGAATTCGGTACCAATGTTCCAACATATGCTTTCAAGTGCATGTTGTGAAAAGAATAACTATTATTGGAACAGAGTGAATTGGAAGTCATGTAGTTAGATTAATGATAAAATACATGTTGTCACTCTGCCTAAAATCTAATGGCTGATGTGGATGAGGGTATTTCTTTACAAATGTAGTCCAAGATAATTTTATTTTACTAAACACCCAGTACCTTTTGGTGCTGTATATGTTGCAAAACACACCACTGTATTATGGTTCTGTTGATATGTTCTAAGTTGGAATCTAATATAAGAAAAGTAGATAGTATTCTTCATTTGTGTGATACTCCATACATACCCAAAATTCAAGATTTTCTTATTTGATGTTGGAAATATTATATAGGAATTTCATCAGTGCATCAATCTTGGTCAGTACACTAGTCCAACTTAATTGTTCCCTCTACATAGAAAGCCTCAGTGGTACCCAATTTGGCCAAAATTAATTCTCAACTATGCTATTAAGTCTGGATAATACTTTATTTTTACTTGAATTTCCAACTATGCAGTTTAAAGTTTAAAGACAATGCTAGCAAAGAAAACTAAATATCAGACAAATTGGGGAAAATGATGCCACTTATTTTTTTATTTTGTATCATTGTAGTTTGTGTATGGTTCTACATACTGATCAAAATGTAAATATATATATGGGCTTATTTTCATACGTGGTCTTTCTGACAGCATTCCAAAACATGGTAATTTATTTTTCTTTGGAAGCACACTTGGATTTTGGTGACAAAGTTCATTTTACATGCATTGTTAGGTGTTCTTCCTTCAAGGGAGGTTCATATTTGGGCCGGATGTGAGATCGCTGTTTCTGACAGTTTTTCTAATTGTGGCACCTGTTGCATTCTTCTGTGTCTTCGTAGCGCGTCATTTGATGGATGATTTCTCTAATCACCTTGGCATCTCCATCATGGTCATTGCTGTTGTCTTCACCATCTATGTAGGTGTTTTTCATTTTCAGTTTTACTTGTGTTCTATGGATTCAGTTGCAAATAGCACTTTCTAATTTTTTTGTATATGCACAAGGCATCAAGCATTTCTCGTATTGTGTAAATTGAATTAAATCAAATCCCACATTTTTAATGCATTTTTTGCCTTTGTTCCCTATAAGTTAGAAAAAAGTGAAAGAAGTGCTGAATTATAGTTCATAATTCAGGGAATAGGAGGTCATGAGTGAAAGAGTAGAGTAATTTTCTTTTTTTTAAACTCCTTCCTTGTCCTTTGCTCCTCTTCTTCTCCTTTTTCTTCATAGTTATAGATAAAAACTACAAGGGGAAGATCAGGCAAGTTTCCTATTTAATGGTGAGAGAAAATATGTTCATATTTCTCTTTAGTGCTTGGAGCATGTCTAGATAGAAGGTATGCCTCAAATTATACTGATTTTTATTTTCTTCTTCTTTGGGGGGTTGTGAGTGTTCAGGAAGAGTGTACACCAGACCAACTTTTGTGTTCTTTTCTCATTTATTCGGATGTAATTGATGTTTTCAAGCCTCTCTTAGGACTAATAGTTTGACTTGCATTAATTATAACTTAAACAGCATATGAAATAGGTCATGTTGCAGACCTAATTGATCATCATCAAACTGAAAGGGTTCTTACAACTCTTAGTAATGGAGGAGGATTCCAGTGCCAGACGTCACAACCTCTCTTTGATATTAGTATTTTAAAATTCAAAATCCAAATGATGAAGCCAAATTGTTGTTCTTATTCTCTCTTCAAGTGGGATGCATCCACATAAAATTTCATATTTTTTGAGTTCTGTTTTGCACAATATCAAGAATCCTGTCAGGGGATGCACTATCTACTGCAGTTAACTTGATTAATTCATTATAAATTTAATTATCTTATTTGAAAAAAGCTCAAAACATTATTAAATTTAATGTTGATGCATCCCTTGTGAAAATGAACAAGATCAGAGGTTTGGATTTGTCGTTTGGATTTCAAAATATTTATGTTAATGAGAGGTTGTGGCAACTTGCAGCACTACAACCCTCTTTTTTACGATAAAACCTTATGAGCAATTTATATACATTTATGCTTGTTTTGTTTTTTATTTTTATTTGACAAGTTTCTCTTTTTATTTTCATTACGCACTAAATGAACTCATCTAGCAAACACATCTCAAAGTCAGGCTGTGAATTTTATTTGCTTAGTTAGTCTCGTTTTGGTCTTTTTTTTACTTCTAAAAACTCAAGAGGTTGGTTTTAGTTGAAAGTGAGACATGTTTGGTTTAATCTTGCAAGTCCTGCACTCCTGCCTTTTATTTTGTATCTGTCATATTTTGTTTATTTATCTTCTGGATGGGAGCACAAGACCAAAAAATGACATCGAAAAGTTTTCACCTTTTCAGTTATAATGGTTGTTCCCCAGGTTCTTTTGGTCAGGTTCAGCTTTTTGGTTGGATTGTGTTGAGGATGGACCTTGTATTAGGTTTTAGATGGTTTCGGTTGGGTCATATGGGGATTAAAAGAAGTCAAATTTCAGGTTGGTTTAGGTCTTAGGTCAGTCGGGCCTTGTTTTTCTTGTTTCCTTTTCTTTTAGATAAGACTAGTCCGGTGTTGTACACTATTTTACAGTTTGGCCACTAGATTATTGGCTTAACTATAAGAAATCTTGGTTTAGGTTATCGAGGAAAACAATGATGTCAGGATGTGGATTGAATATATTAAAGTTTCATATCCATGCCAAAAAAATTGAATGTCAAGCCAAGAAATTAGACATTTAACTTGTAGCTTTAGAATTCAAACTTCGATTGCACTTTCAAAAATGAAAGGGGGAAATCAAACTTTTAAGGCCAACATCTTTGACTTGTAGCTCTAGAAATTTAATATTCCATTGGACTTTCAAAAAGGAAATATCTGCTTCTTTCTTTACTTGTCAAGGTAAAGTCTGCAAATTATAATCATATGATCTTTATAACTTTTTAGAACCAAGTTAATCTTTTTAATTAATATAGGATTTGACATTATTGCTGCTCACCTCCGGGCGAGACCCCGGGATTATTCCCCGCAATGTGCATCCCCCTGAGCCAGAGCCGCTCGAGGCAGGCACTGCTGAGACAGGATCAAGCGGTACACCGCAGCAGCTCAGGCTGCCTCGCACCAAGGACATAAACGTAAATGGCATCCCTGTTAAAATCAAGTATTGTGACACGTGCATGCTGTACCGACCTCCTAGATGTTCCCACTGCTCTATTTGTAATAATTGTGTTGAGCGCTTTGACCATCATTGCCCCTGGGTTGGCCAATGCATTGGATTGGTCAGTTTTTCTTGTATGCCCTACAGTTCTTTTAAATCGGCAAATTTAATTGTAGTACTTTTTTGTAGGTTTGATTGACTACTGATATGGATGGTATGATGTTTTATATATGAATTTAGGGATTTGTATACCCAAGCTTTGGTATATAGCAGGTTCAGAAATTTAGCATGTACTTTCTTGTGCATTTTACATCTACTCCCATGAAAATATCTAAGTTATTTTCTTGTTGAATGCTTGGTGTTTTATGTGTGGCTCTCTGCTTAATTTATGTTTAAGGAAGTAGCCCCCAATTGTGTGTAGTTGGTACGTATCAGTTAAACTGTCCTTGATTTGCCAAAGATTTAGTATGATTATCCCTGTCATGTTCCACTCAAGGTACATAAAAGAGTACTGGTGAACTGTAGCCAAACCTACCAGTGCCGAAATATTTTACTTTGGTATCCTGATTTATTTATTTGTTTCTTTGAATTTCAGAGGAATTACCGCTTCTTCTACATGTTTGTCTTCTCTACAACTCTGCTTTGCATTTTTGTGTTCTCCTTTTGCTGGGTCTATATTGTGAAGATCAAGAATTCTGAAGATATTACTATTTGGCGTGCTTTGACCAAATCACCTGCTTCCATTGTCCTTATCATCTATTGCTTTGTGTGTGTTTGGTTTGTTGGTGGCTTGTCCGTGTTTCATTTCTACCTCATGAGCACCAACCAGGTAAATTACTATTTGACCCTTGGTCTAGGATTGTGTAATTATGTAACTATATCTTTGGTTCTCTTTTCAATTTTATAATTTAATATATTGCAAAAAATGCCCACAGATATTAAATGCCTGTTTATCTTGGTTTGTCATTATTGAGTTATGGACAGGGGCGGAGGCAAGTGTAGTGAATGGGGGTCAATTGACCCCCATTTTTATTTTTTGTATTTATGTATGAATTTCTATATAATTTAGAGTAATGTCATGCCTTTGTAAATTTGACCCCCATTCTCAGCATGAGAATTTTATATGATTGACCCCCCAATGTGTGTTTGACCCTCATAATTCGAAAGTCTGGCTCCGCCCCTGGTTATGCACATACACTTTTGTATATGTCTGCATCTTTGGTGACCTCTGTGTCATAGCATCAATCTGTAATTATACTAAGATTAGCTTTTACTAAATTATTGTTAAGAGGGTACATCTGCAAGGTTTGTATGGACTCCTGCTCAATGAATGTAAAGCTCTTTGCTTTATGTATTTGTTAAAATTGCAATTCTCTTGGGTAACGTCTTCATTCATTTCTTTCCTGCTTTTTTTTGTTTTGTAGACAACATACGAGAACTTCAGGTATAGATATGATAGAAGGGTCAACCCGTATAACCGGGGCATAGTCACCAACTTCATGGAGATTTTCTTCTCTCCAATCCCTCCTTCCAAGAACAACTTCCGGGCACGGGTGTCACGAGAATCGAGTCTACATCCAAACCAGACCCGGTCCCCTGGCGGTGGGGCTGGTGGCTTCATGAGCCCCAACATGGGCAAGTCCATGGGGGACCTTGAGATGGCCCGCAAGCCCGTCACCTGGGACGAGCCCCGGTCCGCAGTGGACCCAGTCCGTGACCTCGAGGTTGGCATGGGGGGCTTGTTGGATGAGAAGGATGCCCGGCTCTCTGACTCAGAACAAATTACCCGGGAGAACTTACCAGTTGAGAGCATTGACAGCCGTATGGTGAATTCAAGTAGATCAAGCTGGGGCCAGCGCAGCACCACCAGCTCAGAGCTGGTTGGGGAGATGACAGGGATCCATTAGGTTGTTACCATATTTGGTTAATCAGGCTTTGGGATTGTAATTGGCTTTTAGGTTGGGTGCATGGAATTTGGGTGCGCGTTGAGGGGGAGTTGCTTGGGTGTGAGTCCTAATTGCACTAAGTTGTATTTCTTGAAGTGTGCTTTTGGTTTTACCTTATTTTTCGATTGCACTTGTTTGGCTTCAGTTTCTTTGTTTGATGTAAGGGCTGTCGGCCTCCAAATCTGATTTGGAGTTGGTGGTGGTGGTGTGGTTTGATGTACATATGCGAAAAGTGTTTTGTATGGATAATGTAGAAGCATTGCTGTGTGTGTGGGATTCTGATGTCATGCATTAATTATGCTCCCTCCGTTTGTTCTCTTGCTAATTCTGTGATCAATTAAGATTTGCGACTGTGGCTCTTGTTCTCAAATCCTTTATTTGTTCTATTTTACTTCGTGAACTACCCTAATTAGATTAGCCTGGGAGTTACTAGAGATTTATTTCTTGTTTTTAGATATCAGATATTTTGTAAGGAAATGAGTTCATTTTTGTCATGCCAACATCTAACAAAAGGGGTGTCTAGATCACCTACAAAAGATGGTAAGTTTTTTCCCTTGAAGTTGTGGGGGCTTGACTTGTGCTAAGCAAATGTTACATAGCAATATTCTCCACCAAAATAAGCAACGAACCTCAGTTATTATTTTACCTGAAATTCACATTAGTTAATACTTAATTTTCATTATAAAATAACAACCTATCTGGTCTCAAGACACTCCACATGGAGCGGGAAAATCAGGTAATTTCATACAATCTGTTATAAGAATTTCATGTAAAATCATTGAAAAGTAATTGATATGATCATATACAATGTTTTAAATAGCGCGCTATAGCGTTTTCGGACCAAAAAAGCTATGACGCTATGGCCATATAGCGCCGCTATAGCGCGCTATTTTGCGCTATATGGCCATAGCGCCGTTTTTTCAGCCGTTCCGCTATGACGTGATAAACGCTATTTAAACCTTTGATCATATATGATACTAATAATTAGGAGGACCAAACACAACTACATACTAATAATTTATTAGGGGAAAAAAAAGAACCTAGCAGAGTTTACAAAATAATTTTTTTTAACTGAAAAAAACAAACCTTTCTTTTTTCTTTCATGAAAGTTCAATACCATTCTAATGCAAAAAAAATAAAATAAAATACCATTTTTTCCCCTCCGAGCGGTGCATTATTTTTTCACTTAAAAAACATTGGAGGTCTTGCATATTTTCTCTCTCTTTAATAAAGGAATTGGCACACCACAAGAGAAATGTGTAGGCCCTGTTAGTCTGTTACATCATTCCATCTAAATATGGTGAGATACACAACAAACGGTATGGATATAGTGAAACTCATTTTATTTCCTTTTCAGGTTCCTTGGGTGAATAATTGCTAGGCCCTTGCCCGGTACACGCCTCTCTCGCACACGTTCGGTAGTTGCTCTGCGCCGACTCAACTCAATACTTCTTTTTGAGTGTGCTCCAGCCAAAAGAATAATTGAATCAAAGAATCTAAGTCAAGTGGCACCATTATATCCTAAAACTTGGCCATGCCAAAGTTTTTCTCCCTCAAAGGTTTCTATATCAAGATCCCAGAAATGTAAACTCTTAGCTGGATCCTTAGACATTGGCAAATTGACCCAAAAACCTCAAGTGCAAAAGGCAGCAGCCTCACTTTTAAAAAATGAGAGCACCAACAGGGAACTAAACTACCCAATTACTACTCACATTCATAAAAGTGCTTACATGGCTTGCACAAAAACCATTCTATTCCAAGTGGTCAAATTATTCTCCACCCATCTGGATTCCTCTCACACGTATTGTATATAGGGCAGACTCGTGGCACCCTAAATTGTACCCCATTGCACCCCCCAATCCTTTTGAAATTAATTATGTTGTATGGTGTCTTTTTTAAAATATTTTTAATATAAATTTTAATTTTATTTTAAAATTTGACTTCCAAACTTTTTTTTGAAATTTTTTTTTTCTTAGTACGAACTCTGCACACTTAAATATTTTTGTTCTATTTAAATTGTACCCCATTGCACCCCCAATCCTTTTGAAATTATTATTTTCTATGGTGTTTTAAAAAAAAATTTTTTTTTTAATATAATTTTTAATTTTATTTTAAGAAATTTGACTTCCAAACTTTTTTTTGAAAAAAAAAATTCTTAGTACGAACTCTGCACACTTAAATATTTTTGTTCTAGTTATCTTTGTTCTCATTTTTGTTATTATATTTTTACTTTATGAACATGCAATACAATAATATCACATCTAGAGCAATAAAGTGACAGTAAACTAGTTGGAAGTGGTTACAATTGTATACTAAATAAAGGATACATTGAATGATAGTTCAAGGCTTCAAGAAGATACCGAATATCAGAATATACACATACAATCATTATTGCACTATTACCTTATCCAAATTTTGATTTTCTGTGCACAGGTTGTTGTGTAGCCACGCTACGGTATGTGACATGTACTAGCCCTACCAAGGTTGTAAAATGCGGTTTCTATGCGGTATGCGGAAGGCCACCGCATACCGCATATATAGTATGCGGTTGCATATACGGATTTTATGCGAACTTATATATGCGGATTAAAAAGAATGATAAAATAAAATATAGCAGAATATCTCATAATATTATAGATATAATAGGAAAATACGAAAATATATAAGCGTGATGTGAATACACAATATCTTTTAGGTATTTTATTTGAGTGAAGTGCTCTGTTAGCTTTATGTGGAAAGCACTCAAAATCATTAGCGGGGTATTTTGAAGTTGGTCCGCAATACAAAAATTTATTAAATCAAATAAAATTGCATTTGTTGGCCCAAAATACTAAACGTCAATCTATTATGTGTGCTCGTGGCCCAAGACTCTGACGTCATTGAGCAAAAAGCAATGAAGGAAATAAGAAAACGCGTCCGGTAACGAATTCTTTAGCCCCAACTCTCTTAACAACAAAAACAAAGTGCTTTAGAGCCTATTAATAGATGGGAACAACGTGAAATATTACTCAACTGGGCAATTTGGATCCGTTTTTAAATGGGTTTGGTTTTGGTTAATACTGAAACCTGTTAAAATCTGCATAGCTGGATTTTATGCAGTCAAGGACCGCAAACGCATTTGCGGCTGCATATGCGCTGCATAGAACCGCATTTTACAACACTAAGCCTACTAGGTTATTATTATTAATTATTTACTGATGCATGACCCGTCACACCGTATGCTAGTCTTTAGTATAACCAATAGAGGTTTTAACTCATTCTCCTCTTTCTATGTTATTAAATATATTGAAATAAAAAAATGATAGTCATGGCAATAGTATATGTACTAAACTTATGTTACCTGATATTATTTTTAAGTTGAGAATGTTTAGAAAAATGTATCTTAATTATGTGGCCAAGCCCTCTTCTCATACTTAGAGAAATAAAATGACAGCTCACTATTTGAACAGAAAAAATAATTCAGGTTTTAATGATAGTCAGTACATTGTACAAAATAAATAAGAACAAAGTATTTGACTTGAAATATCTATTTCATAATATCCCATGTAATACACATTATTAGCATTTAAATTTAGAAACCAAACGTTAATAAATAAGTAATACACCGAAAATATAATTGACATTGTAAAGAGGTAGATGAGTGTAACTTGTTTTAAAGCGTCACAAATTTAAAATTAGGAGCAAATTTCAATCACCATTTTATAAACTCCAAGCAACGAATGAGTTGTTGTATTCTAATTTTTTTTTAGTTTGAATTCGGACCATCCATCCAATCAGCAATGGCATAAATATTAAAGCCTTAAAGGGGCTATGTGAATTTTCTTTGTTTATGGTTAGCGGTTAAAATTATCACTAACAAATATATTGATAAAAAAATTTATTTATAAAATTATAGATTCTATCTTCTCATATAACATAAAACTAAATATTTTTATTCATACTCAATTTTAAAATTTAATCTTTTTCTCACTCCACAATTGGATTTGCTTCTTCGACTGCCGCTGCGCTCCGACAACGATTGGATCTACTCACCGTCACTCTCCGATCGAGATGGAAACTCTATGGTCTGAGCTCTGATGATACCGCACTCTCAGCTCCAATTCCTCCCCTCTCGCTTCATGATCAGATCCGATTCTTCGACCGCCGTCGCGCTCCGATAATGACAGGATATACTCACTGTCTCGTTTCAATCGAGATGGGATTCTACGCTTTGAATTTCGACGATACCGCTCTCGGCTCCGGATCCTCCCCTCTCTCATTCTCCTCTCCGCTCGAGGAGGTAGTACCGAGAGAGGAGATATTGTGTCAAAAATAAGGCCTACAAGGAGTGAAATGAACCGAATTAGATGAAGAAGGGTGGGAACGCGTATCCTCTGCATTAACTCAAAAAAAAATCTTTTGAGTCAATGAATCTGAACTGTCTGATTTTAAACAGAGTCAATCCAGCTTCTGACTATAACTTAGGAAAATTTTCAATATTCGTGCGGATCTAATCTGCACGAATCTTAAGACAGGTTGGATGGTCGAAATTTATTAACTCAAAAGATTCCCTTTTTGAATTAATGCAGAGAATATGAATTCGAAGGGTGGAGGGGTGGAGGAGGAAAGTGGGGGTTTGAGGTGGGGCTATGTGAATTTTCAACGTGGACCGAATTATTTCGGATCCTAATCAGACGGTTTGGATTCAAATTTAAAATTTGAGTTACATCAGAGATTCGAACCCAACAACAAATATTTCGGTGTCTATTATAAACATAAATATAGGAAATTTGTTATGAGATTTTTGTTTAACTCGGTCTGAATATTTTTATTGTAATCTCAGGTAACTTTGAGGGGATATGAATTCATAAATTTGTGTCTTCGATTTAGCTGTACCGACATTTATAATTTTGTTGATCGATTGATGTTACACGCTGCGTTGCATCGCTAGGATCACAAAAAGGAAAGAGAGAAGCTCAAGAAAACGACAGACGTCAGATTTTCTGATCCGACGACTCACAGATTTCCGTGCGAGCTGAGTCTGTGGGCCCCTATCACACGCTTCTTGAGCGATTCCCTGTGGCAACTTGAAATTGGGTGAGATATATTTAGAGGTGAAAACGGTATGGATAATATCCAATCCGTAGTCTATCCGGATTCAAAATATTAGATATGGATATCTGATATCCGAATATCCGTGTGAATATGAATACTGATATGGTTTTATGTTTTAATTATCCGTATCCGAATAATAGATATATATAATATATTTTAATATATATTATGAAAAAATATTGTTATTCACCATTAAAATTAGATAAATATTATGAAATTTGATATTTTTAATATTATTATAATAAATATCCGATCCGATCCGTATCCGTATCTGATCTGTATCCAGCTGATATCTGATCCGTATCCGTATCCGAATCCGAAAAATTAAAAAGGATATGAATATAATTTACCACTATCCGCTGCGTATTCGCTCCGTTTTCACCCCTTAGATATATCGCATTGGTTTAACTCTAAACTATTGCAGCTTTTTTTTTTTTTTTTTTTTCCAGTTTGTTACACTATTTAGTTTACAGCTAGAACACCTGAAAATTCTGAGAAAAAAATTAAAGCGTTTCAAAACAGTAAATTCATGGTCACGCACAAATTATTATGAAGAACGAACATTTTTCCAAAAAAATAAATAACAAGGTTTTACCAAAATAAATAAATCACAAGGACATAAAAATAATTTGTTATAATCTTCAAACAAAAAAATTGTATATTTTATATTTCTAAGTAATTATCTTTTTAGTAAAATTAGGAATTAGTCTTACAAGTAAAGTAAATTAAATATTTCCTACTTAATTAACCCTTTTTTCGTTGGATGGTTAATTACTAAAATTTCTTTCATAAAATTTGATAAAATATAAAATATTTTTAATTTATTATATACATAACTTTTATGTACTGAAAATTTAGATTGTTAATTATTCCATGTAATGCACATTGTTTATGAAAAATAATTAGGAAGGGGATCACATTAAAATGGTTCTCTTGATATTTTTTTTAAAATAAATTCAAATAAGGTTGAAATAAATAAGTTATTGGATTTCAAAATAAATAATTATTTCTATAAATTATCTAAATTGTTAAAAAAATCAAGTAATCTCTAAGAAGGCATATGGATATTTAAAAGCAACGGAGAAGTTTAAATGAGAAAAACCAAGGCTACTATTTGATAAAAAAAAAAATAATAATAATAATAAAGCACATGTGTAATGGAAAATCGTAGGCATATTAATTATTAAAGGCAGCATGAATGTGTATTGAATGAGAACGGCGTAGGTCCGACGCCCATCGGACTTACTTTTAGGTTCAACGAGCATGATGACCGTCCGATCTAATTTAAGATTTGTGCGCACGAAAACTAAAACAAACACGCACAAAGTTTAAAGCGTTCTGCACGAATCTTAAAGCAAATATATGGTGATTACACTAATCTTAAAGCAAAGCTAGTATTTTTTTAAGCCATTTTTATAAATGCTACAATCAAAACGAGGTGCTAATGAAGGATGCCTTTTTTTAGAATCCTTTTAAATTGTTACTTTGATGTAAGCCACTAAGTGTTAAATTTTAGTTGAAGGTTTTGGATCAAGGGGGTTTAGGAGACATGGCAAAACAGAGTATTGGACATTGAATCTTTTTGTCTATCTTAAAATAGGAAAATGTACGCTTTGAAGATTTAGCAACTTATACACAATGTGGAACATAAATGTTAGTTTGCCGGTCCATTAATTCCTTTTTACACGTTTTAACGATTTAATAAAATATCCAACATTTTAAGGTGTTAATTAATGATGATATATATCAGTACTTGAGGTGGAGATTATGCAAACAAATATCATTAATAAAAAAACTATCAGAACTGGTTATTGACAAAGTTAAATTTAGAAAACTAGTCTTTGATCTAACGGTTAAAGACAAGATCATTTGTGAGAGAGATCACATGTTCAAAATTCCCGAAATTTTTATATATAGTATTTTCCCAAAAAAAAATAAACCAAAACATCTCTATTTATGGATTTTTCTAATTCTACCCAGGCCGCAGAACACCGGAGCGGCCCCAAACAATGGGGTCCACACAATGCCGATGTGGCTCCAGCATAGGGTCCACACAATGTCGATGCGGCCCCAGCATAGGGTCCACACAATACCGATGCGGCCCAGGGGCCGCTTAATGCCGCTGCGCCCCCCTTTTTTTAAATCTAAAATGTGTTATTTTTGTTTTTAAAATTGTTTTATTTGTTTAGATTTTTGTTTTTGAAATTATTTTATTTGTTTAGGTTTTTGTTTTTAAAATTGTTTTATTTGTTTTGGTTTTTGTTTTAAATGTCGTTTATTGGTAAAATATTTTTCGCTTGTAGGATCAAATATTTTGAAAATGTCGTTGGTTTGGAATATCGTTTGTGTACGAAAAAATAATGATATAATGAACAACATAAATAAATAACAAAACAACAAATAAAAAAATAACAAAGCAACAAAATAAATAAGTGACAGTATCTAACAAATAAGTCCCAGTATCTGACAAAATATCTAACAAAGTACAAATCAAAACCTACGGGTCAGGACTAAATACCGTCTTATGCTTCTTCTTGCTGAACCCCCAACCTCGCCTGGACAGTGGCGTCTCGACAGTATCTGATGAGTCTGGAGAGTTGTCGTTCTCCGCCTGGACATCCTTTGCCTGAACAGGCTCATCATGAACCTCCTCAATCTCAGAAGTCTGCTGGACTCCAGGACCAAAAACCGTAGTCTGTCCAGACTCACCCTGTGTGAATAAAAACGCCTGTCTGGCTATGAGGTCATCATGGAGCAAATGGTACGATGCCTGCTGTGTGGAAGACCCATGAAACTGCGGGAAGGGCTCTGTCTGAACATATCATGGCTGATAGGTAGGAGGTACCGTCTGAGTTGGACTATAATCCGGAGAATACAGTCCATCTCCCTCTGTGCCAAAATATGTGGAGATATTGTACCTAGCGGCTCATCCTCCTCACCCTGCAGTAACTTACAAATTAGTTAATCAATAATTTTGAAAAAAAATCACAGTTATGTATTTTAATTATAATTTTACCTCGGCATCCTGAGTATGCATGGCTTGGTCTGCGGCTCGACGCAATGCCTCAGTATCTCGGTCGAACGCCTAACCGATGGTCTCAGCGTTCTGGACATCAGCAAACAACGCCTCGTCACCAGCGTACGAGACGTAGATATCAGGCTCGTCGGATACTTGTGATTCCGCCTGTGACCCTATACGGTGTCTTTATACCATTTTATACTTGCCAAAAGACATCCAAACTTCAATAGATGAATGGGGAAATTTCATGTATACCCCTCAAAAACTTAAATTACGTATTTCTCCTCTAAAATTAATAGTATCATATCTACCCTTCTAAATTTCAAAAACTCCCAAATTTAACTAATTTATTGACGTTTCTATTAAAACTCATTTTATCTTTTCATGTATTTCTCCTCTAATATATTAATTTATTGATGCTACGGTGCTTTGGGAAGTAACCAGGGTATTTTATTTCCCGCTCATATCTCTATTTTCAAAGTTCAAATAGTCGATCCGAATTTCTCAACATGATCTTCATATTAATATGTGCTTGGAGACCAAATTTTACATTTTTTTGAAAATTTTTTACTATTTTTTTAGAATTTTTGAAAATAAGTGTTTTTTGAATTTTTTTTATTATATTTTATTTAATGAAAAGGTGTGATTTTCAAAAATTATAAACAAAATTTTTTTTTCAAAAAATGTAAAATTTGGTTTCCAAGCACATATCAATAGAAAGATTATGTTGATAAGTTCGGATCGACTATTTGAACTTTGAAAATGGAGATATGAGCGGAAAGTAAAACATCTGCTTTACTTCCCAAAACACCGTATCATCACTATATATATAGATGGAAATTGCTAATATGCTATGCATAGCGTAGAGGGCCTCCGTACTACGGCTCAATATTTGGGTTTTCAAAATCCTAACGGTCGATCTGAACCGTTCAACATGATCTCCATATGAATATGTACTTGCAAACTAAATTTTATATTTTTTAGAATATCGCAGGGTCAAAATAAAATAGTGATATACTGACTGTGATGCCAATAATGTTCATTGAAAGCACCGTGTTGTGTTTGTTAGTGTCTAACATGTATGTGCCAGTTAAAAGTGTCAGGCCGTACTAGGGTGTTCATTGGGTCCGGTTTAGTCAGTTTTGAACCGAACCGAATTAGTTTGGACCAAACGGTTATGTTTGTTCGGTTTAATGGTTCGGTTCGGTTTGCTTTTAAAAACCGAATTATAATTTTGATTCGGTTAGGTTTGAAATTTTTTAAAACCGAAATAACCGAACCGACCGAACTTTTATATATTATGAATTTGGTCTGGATCGTTCCGGTTTATTTCTTAACCAATTTCTTTAAATACTTCGGTTTATTTCTTAATATACTTCAGTTTATTATAAATCAATTGATTTAAATAAAAAATTAATATATTTTGGTTTGAACCGAACAAACCGAAACAAAACTTTGGTTCGGTTCAGCTAAATCGGTTCGGTTCGGTTCTATTTTAGAAACCGAATTATTACTTTGGTTTGCCTAGTTCAGTTCGGTTTCAACCGAACAGAACCAATGAACACTCTCCTAGGCGGTACCTGCTAAAAGGTGCAGACTTAGACACAACACTAGTAATAAGAACACAAGACATGCCGACACGGTGTATCTATAACTGCCTTCTAGTGTTTGAAAATAAATATTTAGATTAGGATTTATATTAGGGATCGACTAGCAGTTGTCAGTCCCCCTAACAGTCAAAGTACAACTGTCAGTCCCCCATTCAACAACATGGAAAATATTCATACCTAAGATATGAAGTATTCATATATAATTCATCAAGTATTCATACCTAAGATATCAAGTATTAATTCACATACAAACTGGGGACCATTACTTTTCGGGGGCAGTAACTGTCAGACTGCATTGGGGACCACAACCAAAAAGTCACGTGGATCACACCACCAGTCTCCCATTCATTGATTAAATTAATTCACATACAAAATGGAAAGTATGAATACCTAAGATATCAAGTATTCATATATAATTCATCAAGTATTCATACCTAAGATATCAAGTACATAAAAAAAAACTGGACACAATACCTACTCATCTTTTACATGTTTTTTAAGGTGGTTTTTTTTTTCTCCGTTCAATCTAACCAATTTTTGGGAAAATCTATGAGGAATTTTGCAAATCTAAAATCACGAACGTGTTCTACACAATTTTTTCCTTCAAATGAGATCCATGATGACATACTTTTACACGTTTTTCAAGGTATCAAATATTCAAATATGAAAAGTACTCATACAAAATGGAAAGTATTCATACCTAAGATATCAAATATTTATATATAATTCATCAAGTATTCATACTTAAGATATCAAGTATTTAAAGAAAAAAACTGGACTCATCTTTTACATGTTTTACACGTTTTTCAAGGTGGTTTAATAATTGACAAAGTTAGTTAGAATTGGGAGGACGTTTAGAGGACTGGAGTGGGGGGACAACATCTTTACTCTTTATATTATTTTCTCTAAAATTTTGACTTCATTGTAGTGAGAATAAAAAGCTTGAAATAATCAGTATAGAGAAATTGTCCGTACTAATAGGTTTTTATTAGCTCTTTAAACTAATTAAGAAAAATCTGAATTATCAAAGCGTAAAAAAGATAAATAGATAGGGCTGTAAACGGACCGGATATCCGCTCCAAATCCGCATATAATCCGTATCCGGATCTAAACTGATACGGATAATTATCAATTATCCACAGAAGATCTGAATACGGATACGAATATCTAAACGGAGCGGATATCCGGATCATCCGAAACCCAATAAATCTTTTCGGACTCACTAATTAAAATAAATTGTTTTGCCTTCAAGGGGATTTGAACCCATGTCATGTGAGGTGAGAATCTAAGCAACCAATCTACAAACTACTACACCACACTATCATTTGTTACTACTTCTTTATTTTGTTTATATATTATATCAATAGAATGAATATCTTATATCTCCCATCTTTCCAACATTAATATCTCCATCAACTTACAATTATTCATTTATTTTCATATTTAAATTTTATTAATTATTAATTATATCTTAAAGTTCATATAACTCAATATCCTTTCTATATTCGACATTTATCCTTTCTATATTCGTATTCGAATCCGTATCTGTAAATTATCCGCTCTGTATCCGTATCCGTATCCGTTTAAGGCGGATATGATTTTAAATTTTGATATCCATTTACTATCCATATCCGTATCCGTATCCGCTCATTGAAAGGCGGATACAGATTTGGTATTAGCATTATCCGCTCCGAATCCGCTCCGTTTACACCCCTATAAATAGATCATATTTAATGAATTTATTTAATTTATAAATTTTGAACTTTGTGTTATAAAGTTTTAGAAGTGGATGCATCGAAAGTGAAAGTGTTGAATTGTTACATGTAAATCTAAAATATTTTAAGTTTGCCTAATGTAATTTTATAAAGTTGTTCCAAATATAAAATTATGATCACATATGTTGTTAACCAGTCTTTTTGTTGAACACTTGTGATTCCGCCTGCGACCCTATACGGTGTCTTTATACCATTTTATACTTGCCAAAAGACATCCAAACTTCAATAGATGAATGGGGGAATTTCATGTATACCCCTCAAAAACTTAAATTACGTATTTCCCCTCTAAATTAATAGTATCATATCTACCCTTCTAAATTTCAAAAACTCCCAAATTTAACCAATTTATTGACGTTTCTATTAAAACTCATTTACCTTTTTAATAATATATATATATATATATATATATATAGAGAGAGAGAGAGAGAGAGAGAGAATGGCTAATATACAAACGTTTGTTCCTGGACAGGAACAACGGTTCGGTTCTCCAATTTTAAAGTCCAAATAGTTGGTCCAAACCGTTAGATATTCAATCTATATTAAAATGTGCTTGGAGACCAAATTTTATATTTTTTGGAATTTTTTACTATTATTAAGATGGTTTGAAAACGGCTGTTTTTATTAAATTTCTGCAGCATTAAAAACAACGGTTTTCAAACCAACTTAATAAATAGTAAAAAAATTCTAAAAATTATAAAATTTAGTCTCCAAGCACATTTTATTATAGATTGAATATCTAACGGTTTGGATCGACTGTTTGAACTTTGAAAATCGAGAACCGAACCGTTTGTTCCTGAGTCCAGGAACAGACGTTTGTATATTAGCCATTATATATATATATATATATATATATATATATATATATATATATGAGAGAGAGAGAGAGAGAGAGAGAGAGAGAGAGATAGACTATGGTGAGTTGTGAAGTAAAAACAACGTTTTACTTCACGCCATATTTTCATTTTGAAAATCCAAACAACCGATCCGAATCGCTCAACATGTTCTCTATATTGAAATGTGCTTGGAGACTAAATTTTATATTTTTTGAAATTTTGTTACTATTTATTAAGGCCACTTTGACAAAGTCGCTGATCCACTGTGAACAGTAAAAACAGTAAAAATTTCTGGACCACCCAGATCAGCGATTTTCAGAAGTGGCTTAATAAATATAAAATTTAGGTCTCCAAACACATTTCAATATAGAGAACATGTTGAGCGGTTCGAATCGGGTTGTTTGGATTTTCAAAGATGGAAATATGAGCGTGAGAGTACAAATGACCTCTTACTTCACACTCACCATAGCCCAACTCTCTCTCTCTCTCTCTCTCTCTATATGTATATAGATCTAATATATATATTAGATATATATATATAGAGTGTTGGCTAATAGCAAAAACATTTTGTTTCATTAGGCCGTGGTGCAACCAATTAGTTTTATGAGTTTCAAAGCCCAAATGTGTCAGATCTAAACCATTAGATGTGATTTTTATTAATTAAAATGTGCACTTGGAAACTAATTTTTACATTTTTGGGAATTGGTTTCTATTTATTAAGCCAGTTTTAAAATCGCTGATTTTAATAAACAGTGAAAAATTCTGGATCATTGAAAACAATGATTTAAACTGACTTAATAAATAGTAAAAGTTCCAATAAATTTGGAATCCAAGCACATATTAATATAGATTGAATGTTGAACGGTTTGGATCAACTGTTTGGACTTCGAAAATGTAAAAATCAAACCGTTTGTTCCACGGCCTACGAACAAACGTTTTGATATTAGCCAACCTCTATCTATCATATATATATATATATAGCATGTTTAAGAAAAATATCTAGTCTTCTAGCTAATTGGTCGGTTGTAGAGTAAATGGTTAATTTTCTTACTTATGATGTACACACGAGCGTATGCCTGAATGTCATTGTGTGCATCATAAGTAGAAAAATTAATCATTTGTCCTCAGAAACTGACAAGTTATAAGACAACATTTTTCTTATACGTGCTATATAACTGTATTTTTAATAAGGATAAAATGGGTACTTTATAAATTTGTGAGGTTTAAGATTTAGAAGGGACAAATATGACATTATGAAGTTTATAAGGGGGGAGTAAGTTAATTTGAGATTTTTGAGGTGGTATACAAGAAATTCCCTTAGATGAATACTCGAAAGGGAAAATCGAAGTTTGGTCTTTGAATTATTTTTATTTTATTTTTGTAAACTTCAAATTGATCTTCGAAATTTTATCTGTACCAAATAAATTCTCAAAATTTGGAAATATGGTCCTGAACTTTTACTTATAACAAATTAATGTTTGAATTTAAAGGATTATTTGGTACAAACATAAGTTGTGATACCAACTTGGTTTGTATTAAAAAAAAAATGAGGGCTAAGTTGATACTTCAAAAAACCGAAATTTTTATTTATAACATTTTAAATAATAAATTATAAAATAACCAGCGATTTTGGTCAATTCTAAATCTAACACGGCCGCAGAACACCGAGCGGACCCATCTGGGGGCCGCAGAATGCCGGAGCGGACCCGGTCCGCAAATGCCGGAGCGGACCCTGGTCTTTATATCCCAAAATGACAGCGAAATTTCATTCCACACTCTCACACCTTCTCTCTCCTGAGTTAGCTCTCTGATCTGTAAGTTTTTTTCTCTCTTCTTTTAAATTTTTTATTTTTATTTCAGTAGATTAATAATTTAATTAGAATAATTAATTTAGCAATAATTAAATTAGAATAATTTAATTAGAATAATTAATTTAGTTAATTTTTAATTGTAGGTTTCTTCGTATTGAATTGAAAAATAGCTCTTATGGTATCCATCTACACTGGTGGGGATGTTTTAACAGGTCCTAATGGGGTTTACTACATATTGGACCTGTTACTGTGATCCCGGTATTGCCAGTACTGATTATTTGGGACTTAAATCAAGTATATGTCAGAATTTGGGGTTTGATCAGGTCATATGACCTTAAAATTGATGCCAAAATTAGTATGCCGACTATTCGGCACAAACCTGGTTCCAACTATTTCCAATTCAGAATGAGGAGTCTGGCAGGTATTGTATAACCAAACCATGAGTTTTTTCTGGGGGTGCATACAAAAATTGACCTATATGTGGAGGTTACCAGCCCGGCGTTCGAACCCAGTTCAGAGGTTAATCCAGGGTCGTAGTCGGGTAACTCATCCGGCTCTAGTCCATCCCCTATCCAAATGACCAACCGTCCAGTAGTCGGGCCCCAGTTCAGAGGGACCGACCCTCCCGTCGGGCCCCATCCCAGACTGACCAGCCTTCATCTAGTCGGATGCTCATTGGGGTCAAACTTGTAATCCGGATGAATCTGATGAAGAAGTGGATCCGAAATACTAGAGCAGAGGAAAATTGGGGTCAATTGATCCTGAGGGATGAGCGATTATTCTGACAGAGATACCGGCCTGTGCTCGACTATATTGATCCTGAGAGTGTGGAATAAATTTCGCTGTCATTTTCGGGATATAAAGACCAGGGTCCGCTCCGCATTATGCGACCCATATGGGGGTCCGCTCCGGCATTCTGCGGCCTCCCCAAATGGGTCTGCTCCGTGTTCTGCGGCCGTGTTAGATTTAGAATTGACCAAATCGATGGTTTATTTTATTAATTATTTATTTAAAAGTTATAAATAAAAATTTCGGTTCAAAAAAAATTGAAGACCAAATTATAGAGCATATACAATGGTGATTTCTTTTAAATTGCTAATCTGATGTGTAATTGCTAATATAATTACTGGATTTGCTACATTTTTTTAAATTTGCAAGTTTTTATTTTAAAAGCAACTCTTTAGATCACTACAATTAATTTCTT
>JAJGRW010000911.1:212503-339616 GCA_025461045.1 Carex parvula
GAGCACTAAAACAACAGAAACAGTACTCTAGTAATACCTGTACCTGTTAACAGCAACTGAATAGTACGAATCCAGCATTCAGCCCTGCTTCGAGTATTGTGTCCAAAAGCGTAAAATATCTAAAAGGGAGGTCTTTTCTGTAACTTAATGTTTATTTAATTTTTGTGGAAATTTTAGGTTGAAGATATAGTACGCGCTGCCAAGCGTGCTTGCTACAGATCAGTCCCATTGGCAGCTACAGCATAAGGCTGCATCTACAATGTTGTGCTTTTTTTTTTATTTAATGGAGAGGAAAAAGAAATCTGTTGTATTTCAAAAAAAAGAAAAAAGAAATCTGTACACACCCTTCGGCAAATCTGGGTTAATTTCACAGATTAGCCCTTTAGCTTTTCAATTTTGCAGTTGGATGACTGTACGTGTCTTTGGCTGGCATGGGAAATCTGAGAAATCCCATTAGTTTTTTGACCCGGTGCAATAATAACTATTCGTCCAATAATAACTATATTACAGAGCTTGATATGGAAATTTCTCTGTACTTTTCTAAGTCATTACTAAATTACAGCTTTCTGATTGGGTGTTTCCAGGAGTTCTGTGTAATTCTTATTGGCGCAAATTATGTGTGAGGTATTACAAAATAAGTGAGCGTTTTCAAGTTAATATAATGTACATCTCACAGAAAGCAATCCTTCAATTGCTCTGATGTTTCCAAATTACATTCGGCTTGCTTACTTGCTAGTGGGCTTCTTTTTATGACCTCTACCAACCACATATCACATTAGAGGTGTCCTCTCTTGATTTTAAAATACAATTTTTAATCAACTGTTTGTTTGGAATCTCAAAGTTGATTTGCCCCCATATAAAATTATCTATATGTTGGTCGGATGGTTGGGATGTTATTTAATTTTATGACCTGTAGCCCACTTTTCGTGGTATGAGAAACCAAGGCATAGTTCTGCTTATCCCTTTTCATCGAAAAGCAGAGGGATACCAAGAAAAATTAAATAAGTACGCTGTACGCCTCACCCCCTGAAACCACTATATGAGGAGAGCAGCTTGGGTCCGATGCCCATCGGACTCAAATTTGGGTCCAATGGGTTTCGGGACCGTCCGATCTGCTTTAAGATTCGTGTGCATGAATTTTAAAGAAAATGCAAAAATTGAAAGCGTGAATTTTAAAGCAGATCGGACGGTCATCGAACCCATCGACTCATTTTGAGTCCGATGGGCATCGGACCCAAATTGACCCCCTATATGAGATCTATTGGTATTAATTTGGTCGTGCTGACATTATTATGAATTTATGATGACAACGTTATGAATTTACGATGCCCATCAAACCTAATTTAGTTTGATGGGTTCAATTACCGTCCGCTTTAAAATGTGTGCGTTCCGCTTTAAATGTTTGCTTCAATTTTTGTGCGCACAGATCTGAAAACAGATCGGAAGGTCTTGAAGCTCATTAGACCCGAAAGTAGATCCGATGAGAATCGGACTTGCTCCGTTCTCATATAAAAGTTGTTTGAATCAAACGGATTAGATTATACCTTGATTTCACATAGAGGATATTTTACTGTGATATAACCTATTTGATTTGTGTTGTACGATCGATGCCAATAATAGCATTTTTTTTCAGTCAATCATATTTATGGCAGTGGATGTGTACTTATTGGCAGACTTGTGGTCACATGAAAATGCCAGTTGTTGTAATGGAAACAAGACCCAAAAATGAAAACAAATCATTAAAAAAAAACAAATTTAATTTCATTGTCGAGACAACCACCCCTCAGATATGGATTTTTCCTTCCATTATTGACAAATATTTAATTGTGTAAGAAACTGTCCCGCTGCGAAGAGCGGGTCCCAATTCTGGTTTAGAAAATGAGCATTGAGTTTAAAAATGTCATGCGTAGATCTAATTAGGGCTGCACAAAAAATTCTTAGTTCGTAATTAGATTCGAGTTTGATTCGAAAATGTTCGTAAAAAATTCGATTTGAAATGGAGTTCGTTCGAAATTAATTCAAACCAAACTTAGTTCAAAATTAATTCAAACCAAACTCAAAAAGGGCTTAGTTCGTTTAAAATAGGTTTGCAAACCAAACTTAGTTCGAAATTAACTTAAATGTGAACCGTTGATTTCCGCTGATAACTTATGTTCGCTGATGAAAATATAAGGCCGCCCAGTCCATAATTGCTTTCAGTTTCGACTTTTGGAAAATATTTCTTGAATACTTCGGATATTTGAAAACTTTGGTGATGTTTCTCCTGTTGGCTATTTGGAAAACTTTGGATACTGTGATTGTACTGAACTTTGATGTTTGATATAAATTTTGGTATTTGTAATGAACTTTGATTTCCAATGTGCACTGTGTAATTAGAATTCAGAATGCCTGAGTTTTAATTGAAGTGCTGTAATTTCGAACTATGGCCTAGCCATAAGTCATAACTCGTAAGTCATAACAAAGTTCGTAAAAGTTCAAAATTGAGTTCATAAAAAAAATTCGATTTGAAATTGAGTTCGTTCGAAATTAATTCAAACCAAACTCAAACTGGAGGTAAGTTCGATTCGGTTCGGTTCGTTTGCAGCCCTAGATCTAATGCTTAAAGGGAAATTCCTTTGAAAAAAAAAAATGAAAAGTTTTCGCATAATGATGCTGCTGTTAATGTCCTTTTAAAGTCATGGTTGATGGAAATATAAAGTTGAAGAATAAAAAATAATTCTGATTCTCTTTTTTTACATAAAGATAAGATATATTTTCTTATTCATTCATTTTATTCTTTTATACCAGGCATTGCAAAATGGAATATGTATTTATTTAAAGCATGAAGCAAAAAAACACCATCACCATGTATAATATAAAAGAGAATTGAACAATTGATCAATACATGTCCCTCTTAGCTACTAAGCACCAAAAAATATATTTAATGTGAAAGTAATTTTAACATTTAAAAAAAAACATGTACATATTACAAAAGGAACAATTAATGTCCCCAAATATAATTGGATAGATTAAAAAAATAAATAAAGAAGAGCGTTAGCGATCGCTAAAATTCTAAATCTAGAATCCTTTTTGAAAGAACTAAATCTAGAATCGTAAAAGGTAAGAACTTGAAAACATGTTAAATTACTAATCTGATGTATTAATTGCTAATATAATTGCTGAGATGTACCACAATTTTTAAATTAGCAAGTTTGCTTGAAAAACAACTCTAATTAAATAAGCAACTTTAATTAAATTTCTGAGAATTAAGTGATTTAGAAATTATGAATCTTTTTAATTGCTAAACTCAGTGACGTGGTACAAATTAATTACTAAACGTTTGCTGGAATGGAGATGCTCTAATGTGCACAACAAATTTGATACAACATACAAAGTAACACACGGTTAAGTGATTAACCAACACATAAATTAATGAAATGCAACGAAATAACTAGTCTTTTATTTCTTTCATTCCATACTTTGAAAAATACAACATAAGAATTAAGAAACAACAAGTGGTGTAGCCCATTGGGCCTAGAAAGTTAAAGATGGAATCCAATAGTATATTATAATAATAATGATAATAGTAATAATAATAATATTATAGTAGCCTTTATTTAAATAATAATAATAATAATAATTATTATTATTATTATTATATTTTTGAAAAATATAGTAGTCACAGGCTCACGAACAAGTATCCTCTCCATTACCGTAAAAGATTCCCTTCACTTTACGGTTTGAGATTAACTCTCAGCCGCTTTGAGATTCGGGCTAACGCAGGGGCAGTATTATTGGGCTTTGAGATTCGTGCCAAGTTAAAAAGAACGGTCCAGATCTAACAACTGTAAAAGATTCTCTATTACAGTACCGGAGAAGATGTGAATTCCAGGCTCACAGCCTTCTATATTTACATTTTTTTTATTCAAAGGGGAGAAGTATTTAATGTGCCTGATACTTAAACTAATGCTACTTTATTATTATTTCTATGTAGAAATTTTGCATGATTTATAGTGTTATTCTTAATTAATTGTAAGTTTACTGTTTCAAAAAATATTTATTTGTGTTAAAATCTAAGTTGTTTTATACAAGGTTTTATTTTAAAATTTTAACTTTTCTGAAAAAAAAAGTTCACAGATAGAGGTTTCTTTTTATATTTATTTTCTTTTCTCAGTTTGAATAGATGTATAGTTATTTGAATAATGTTAATGTGCTGCTTGTAGCATAGTGACATGACATATTATCTCCTAAACAAATTATTAAATATCCTTTAATGACGAATTCAAACGGTTGAAACCAATTTACATCACGTGTGATGCATTTACATGCAAAGATTATAAAACTTTAAATTCATTTAAAAGTTAAGCAGTAAAAAAAATTATTCATAAGTTAATTTTAATACATTTATTTTTCATTATTTTTAGAATTAGACTATTCGGTGTTTGGTTGGATTAGAATAACTAGAATAGTGAATTCAATTTTTTTGCCTTATTAGAATAAGTTATTTCTAAGAGTTTTGAGACTATTCTAATAAGACAAATAATAACTATTCTAACTTATTCTTATTTTACAACTAAACATACCCTAAATAATATCAATGGTCCTATTCATTTAATGGAGAAATTGGTTTCAACCTCCCCCAACTAATTCCATATTAATCTGGTCAAAGCTCACATTAAAAATATATATAATCCAAGTTGGAAGTTTTTAGTTATCCTTTCTCCAAATGATTTCAGCAAATAAATAGGATCCCTTGATTGCTGTTTCCTGCATGTTACCAAACACGGCAACACAACCGAAAAAGAAGACCATTGACTGTTGATCGTTGACCGAACCAAAGTTGGAAAAGACCCCCTTCAAATTAAATAATTCCACTTTGCATATATGCCCTCCAAAATGCAACATTTCTATTTAAAATAATATTCAATTTTGAACTACATTATTAATTTTAATGAACATTTAACACAATTTCAAAGCCGTAGCACAGAGGCCCTCTATGCTATGCATAGCATATTAGCCAGATTCTAAATAATTGACAGTGTAAATAAAAACAATCATTAGTAATTAAACCAATATTGATCATGTGCAAGCCAATGCGTAAGTGTGACGGCATAATATAAAGGGGGAATATCATATCTCCCCCTCAAAACCTTCAATATTACGTATTTCCCCCTTAAAATTCAATAATTACATATTTATCCTCCAAAACAACAATAACTCACATATTTATCCAATCCATTATATTTAACATTAATTTTATATTATTTCCCATTTTACCCTTATAAGAATTAAAGAAAATTATGCTGGAGACCAACCCATCACAAAAGTATAATACTTTGCAACAGCGACTACCTATCTCTTTTGATCTATCGGCTTGATCTAGGTCAAATTGTTTGATTTTGACTTCAAACGATAGCCCTTCTAAACAAGAAGAAAAAAAGGCTTTATTCTTTTGTGCGGCACACCATTCATACGTCGGAATTTCAAACCTAGTTATGATATTAGCTAATTCGCTCCCAAAATCTGAAATCGCCATTCTGTTAAAATTAAAGCCTGCCATGTTCCCAAAAACCAAAATCCAAACTAAGGACAAAACTTGAATTTGCAAGTAAAGTCTTTGTCACATCCCGGGTCATGATCAACCCGTTTCGGCTCTGATTTCAACTCCATCAAAGTTCTCCGAGAAGAAGACGGAGATTTAGGTCAGGGCGGTCAGGCAGATAAAGAGACGGGCAGTGTACCTTGAATTAGATTGACTCACAGTGTGGGACCCCTCTTTTAAAATCTAACCGAAGCTCTGACGCAGACAGACAAATCGGCGTGAGTTCGCTGAGTCAGCATCACATGGCATCACACCGTGTGTTTGGAAGATCCGTTTCACCATTTATTTTGATTCTTGCTTGTTTTTTATCGTCTATAAATACTCTATGATTGTATCAGTTGGATGAGAGAAATATATTGTAATTTTGGTGTTCCACCTGGTTCTTTGGCGTTCTACCATTGATGTACCTTTGAGCTTATAATTAGAGAATTTGTTTGATTGCTTTGTTCTTTTGTTTAATTTACGTGTTTTTATGTTTCGCTGCGTTCCTGATGCATCAGTATCGTTAGTTTGTCGTTGGATGGAATTTGAATTACCAAAAAGGTTAACCAGTCAGCCCTTCTCAGTGGCTAATCGGGATATGAACTCAGGGACCTTCGGAGGTTTAGCCTGCGGAGGTTTTGCAATTGGTTCCGAGGGGGGAAGTCTACTTTACCTTTAATCAAAGGAATTGAAGCAGGAGATAGGAGTGAGGAGTCATAGGGCGTAGTACATGTCGGAGTAGCACAAAATATCATAGGTAAACACAACACTCATTTTCTCTTAGAACTTACTCGATATCTAGCGATTGGGCTATGTTCTCCCATTAATGTCTCGAGAGATTACTAGCAACCAAATCTAATGCATCGAAACTGTGCGCTTCAACATCGGATGCCCTATCAGAGAGAGAGAGAGGTAGACGAAGAGAAAAACAAATTTAGGCCGGAGAAACTCTTTTCTTTTGACTGGCAATCGGTGATAGTGAAGTGGTGAAAGAGAAGGGTATAATCGTCCACATCTTATTAATTGATATTATGCTCTGAATTTTAAAGTTTTAAATATTATTATTTCAGTATTTTTGGATATATCTGAAATATCTTAAAATTATATAGGACAAATACGTTAGTTATTGCAGTTTTAGAGGATAAATATGTAATTATTGAATTTTGAGGGGGAAATACGTAATATTGAAGGTTTTGAGGGGGATACATGAAATTCCCCCTAATATAAAAATTGAGATAAGGGTCTATATAAACAAGTGGTTTGTAATTTTATTTTATGAGAGGGCTAATAGTATACTTCTTTGTAAAATTTTAAAAAATTAAAGGACAAAACTGAAAATTTTAATTGATAGGAGGTTCTTAGCAACTTTTTATCCTCGGTCTACTTCTGCCCATGCGTAAGCGTGTTCATGTGAAAACATATTGGCTTCAAATGACGAATTCAAACTATTGAAATCCTTCTACCTTACGAGTTATGCGTCTACATGCGAAAGTTTTAAAATTTAAAATTAATTTTGTATAAAGTCAAGTGGTCAAAATTATAAGATTTATAAATTAATTTTAATGCATGCATTTTTTGACGCCTTTTGACCACTTGACTCCATGAAAAATTAATATAAAATTTTAAAATTTTCACATGTAGACGCATCACTCGCAAGGTAGAAGGATTTCAACGGTTTGAATTTGTCGTTTGAAACTAATTTGATAGATGTAGAATTGAATTCACAAAGGAATTTAATGAACTTAGGAACACCCTAGTGTACATATTTGTTACCTTTTTCTTGTAAAACATGAGACTATGATTTATTATTATAAATATGAAGAGATAAAGAAAGTGATGCACTCCGTCTCTCTATGAGATATGAAGAGATATATGTGTCTAATTTCGTAAAAAAAAAATTACAAAGAAATTACTATCGAGGTTAATAGAACTCTTATTTCAAAATTTTGAAAAAATAAATTTTATGTACATGCATGCGAATTGTACATTTATCAAATTATTTAATTTGTCGACTAACAAAAAAATTTCTTGATAAGATAATGAAATTTAGATATATCGTCCGTCATTTAAATAAACAACATGTCAAAAAAAAAAAAAAACACTCTAATTGAATCGTCTGAGTTTTCAAATCATTTCATGAATGACTAAATAATATTTAAATCAAGTAAAATTTGAATAATGTTTTTTCTTTTTCTTTTTTGATATAGAAAGGGAGTCGAGCCTACCAACTTTTCTTTAATTGTTCATAAAGAGATTCTAATTAACATTTCGAACCCACAACCTTCCATACAAAGAATGTTGCTCTTTGCCATTAGACCAAATGTTAGTTCTTCAAATTTAAAATAATTTGAAAACAACATTATCTAAAAGGATATTTTTAAATTTTGTGATAAAAAATTGGGAACCGTAAAAAATATGCATGAAGTATGTACTCTGATAGTCTAATAGCATCCCATTTCATTTTATACTTTTAACCCTCTACAGTTCCCTGAGATGGTACTATTGAAGACATATTTGGAAACAAAGAAAGTGCATTTTTTTTTTTAAAAAAAAACCAGGTTGAATTTTGGAATTACGTAATCATTGACATCATGTCAAATTGTCGCACGAAATTATTTCGACTGTCTCTGTTTTGGAAGTACAAAACCACACACAAATCATTCAGACCATGTCAAAATCAGATATAAGAAGTATTTTTCTAGAAAAAGTCATCGCTTGTGCTTTTCACGATATCAAATATACTTTGTCCATGCAAAAGAGCACCTTGTGGTGCCCCAAACTTCGATCTATCCGAAATGAAATGACAATACATACACTTGTTAACCTCTAAAAAAATTATTATAAATTTTTTTTTGCTAATTTTAGTATGAACTTTTTTTTTTTTTTGGCAAAAGTTAGAGTCAAGATATTCAACTGAGTTAATATCTATCAGAGTTTTTTTACTTGAATTTAGAACATGTGACTTCTTTCACGGAAGATATTTTCATTATTACTAGCTTAAAAACTGATTCTTACTGATTGAGCATGTTAATTTGCTGATATCATAATAGTTGTTACTGGAATCAACATGATATATTACTACAATCAAAAGGAATACATGTGGTATGATTCATGGGGAGCGGTTGGTTTTCCAGCAGGCATCAGAAGGGGGAAGGTAGACTTTTGTTCTGATCAAAACAACAATGAACAAAAATTGAGTTCAATTCAAAATAAATGAGATGAAAAGAAAATATTGTAAATTGAAGTTTGCTTATAAAAAACTATAAAGTGGAGAAGAGAATTCAATACTGATCTTTTTAAAATTTATCTTCAATTCATCTAATTTAACAGTCATGCCATTAAATCCTAAAAATGAGAATTGAAAAAGAGAAAACGGAAAAGAATCAGCACTTCTATTGAATAAATTCAACTCTCACTTAGAAAAAAGAGAAGAAGATAACTTGCTCGGCACTTTGATTGATCGCTGATCGATGTTTGAACGGCAACACAGAGGAAAGAAAGTGGTAGAGAAGACCTTCCATCTGCGATAGTCCAATTCTCGCCAAATCTCTTGCCTTGTGCCTTGGGGTCGGATTTCAGCGCGCGATTTCAACCCTCTCAAATCGCATGGGATGAACTCAAGTCTCGTTCAGTGCTCTCTTTCGCTCAGTGAATTTCTTTCTAATCCAATTCTGAGTCACATTTGGTGAAAGAGAAGATGTTTCTGATTAGAGTGTTTCAAGTTATGGGGGTCAAACCTCAATTAGGAATTTGTATGGGAGTCAATCATATAAATTTTTCACAAAAATATGAAGATCAATTTTATAGTATTCATAACATTTTAATCTAAATTATATAACAAAATAATGTGTAAGTACTAAAATTTTGAAAATGAATGGGGTCAGTTGATTCCCATTCATTAGCTGGTGGATTCGCCACTGGGATCATATCAAAATATGTCTCATGCTCAATCTCAGTTGTCTGATGCACTTTAAAATCGTGCGAGCAGATTTATATTTTCAATAACTGTAATCTCTATAAACATAATTGTCCGCACGAATCTTAATGTGAATCAAACAGCTTAAACCGGTTATTGAACGAATTTTGATCTGATGCCTATTGAAACCCCTCCTTTACTATAATTAATTCCCGACTTAATCCTAACCATCAGGGAGTAAAACAAACAAACCTTTTAGTTTTTCTTTTTATTCTTCATTTTTAATTGCTACATGAACAATGTTCTTATGATCCGGTGATAAAAATCAAAATTAGGCCGCGCTTCAAACTTGCATTGCTGGAGAGAATCAAACACTCACAAAATGAAAGCTGAGAATAAGTATTGTTTTAAAATTATTTTATTGTATACATCATGTAGTCAATTTAGATAGCTGTCACAGGGGGTCCATTAAAGAATAATTAAAGTCAGGTAATTCTCAAAATCACAACCAAGTCACAAGATGCACATTATCTCATAGCATTTTCTGTGACATTGATCCCAGTGGCTTAGCTTGTTTTTTTGAGAAGGAATTAACATTATCTTATTCTATCTATGAACCAAATAAGAAATTAAAAGAGAACAGACTTTGATATAGTGACAAGAATAATTTATTTTCATGTAGAAAGTGAAAGTCACAGATTCAAAATTTTAATTATTAAGTTAATTTTTTTTACCTTTATCGATCTTTACTAAAAAAACATAGAGAATTTAAAATGATAATATCAGTTTCATATGCTATAATATTGACAGAAACTTAATATTGGAATGAAATACTAAAAGAATGATATTTCTCGATTTAATGTACATATGCACTCCGAAAGTATTTGTCTTTTTTTGTTATTTAAAAAAAAACATAGAACCAACGAAACATATATTAAGCCGCAAGAAATAAATAATCCCAACATTTTTTTTTTGTTAACCCTATTTATAAGAAAACTGAATAATCACGTACTTATTGTGCAGTATACAATAGCTAATTATGTATTTTAGAATAGCTGATATAAGAATTATGGACAAACAAATATTATTATTATTATTTTTAGATAGAAAGACAGAGATTTAGCGTATCAACTTTTATTTAATTGTTCATAAAGAAGCCCTATTCGAATTTTAAACCTAATATTTTTCATATAAAGAATGTTGTCATTTGCCACTACAGCAGAGTTGGTTCTTAACAAATAAATATTAATAGTTATGAAGGCAAGTTTTGATTTAAAAATCTGACATATTTTTTAACAACAATTTTAAACTTAAATAGACAACGTGCATTGTATAACGATGAAGTTTGTATGCGAGCATTATATAATGATCAAGTGTGTATACATTGAGTCCAAATTACATCACTACGAGGGGTCTAATAAAAACTTGCCGCATTATATCAAAGTACTTGCGCCCGTTTAACAATTCAAAATTGAAGGAAACTTCAAGGACCAAATCATAGTCATTTGCAAAAGATTCATAATTCCATTTTAAGGTAACTTACAGGACCAAACATTCGGGTTTCCATCACACACAAAAAAACAAATTCCAATTTGAATAATTCCCACTTGAAAGCCTCCTTAAGTCCTAACTATGTACAAGTAAACTCAAACACAGTCAACTTTAAAAAACACTCGACCATGAAAGAGAAAATAAAAAAACGGACGGTTCAGATTAGATTTCAGTTCGCCGTTCCGTTGGACACGTGCTCCAATTCCGGGGACCACAGTGCCACTGTATTATAATTATTTTCGGCCAATGAATTTTAACAGAGCAATTTTTGCCTCATGCAGAGCACAAAACAATATACAGCGCTTTTTTATTCCATTGTTTATGCGCTGCATAAAGTTAAAACTACTCTGTTATATTGTTTGGAAGCTGATAAAAGTAACCGCGCTATAGTACCCGTACTCTATCCGCACTATAACTGTCATAACTACCATAACTATCTGAGGGACTGCAAAATCTCCAGCACAATTTTTTTTTTTCTAAAGTATTACATATGCAATGAAGTATTTATACCTATGAGCTAAATAATTTTTATGTAGATAATTGTCTCTCTAACCAAAATTTTTCAAACGAACCCGCACCATAAATACTTGTGGAGGACCACTCAAACTACATGGGGGAACCATTCACTTTTTTAGAGGTGGATTTTTTTTTCTCCGTTCAATCTCGTTTATATTTCTAATATGTGAGTAATTTTGCGAATCTAAAACCATGAACGTCTTCTACACAATTTTTTCTTTCAAATAAGATCTATGATGATGTACTTTCGAGTATTTATACCTCCGCGTGCAAGTATTTATTTTTATACTTACAAATATTTTTCACATATGACGACACTAGATGACGTCTAAAAATATTATATCAAGTATCGCAAGTATTTATACCTCTTCACTTAAGTATTTATACCTATGTGGTCAACTATTTTTGTTAGAGAAAGGTTGACGCGAAGACAATTGGGTAAGTTTGATGTGATGATACGGGATGCCGACTACTTCATTAGAAGAAGGTTGACGCGGAGACGATTATGGAACTTAAAAAAGAATGATCATAATAAATTACGCATTAAAGTATTAATATCTTATTTTTAAGTGTCAATTATTGTCTTATCTAAGTATTATATCTATAAAAGTTGATGTGGGGACGAGTACGGGAACTGAGAAATGAAAATTATATATTAGTGGAGATCATAGAAGAAGAGTGTTGTAGAAATTTTAAAATAATAATTAGTGGAGACCGTATAATATCTTTTTAAAATAATAATAAGTGATATTATATAATTAGTGGAAACTATAGTATATAATTTTTCTAAATAAAATGAAATATTTGTGAGTAAGGATATTCAAATAAAAATTCAAATTATTTACCCTTGTTTTGTGATTGTCCCTCCATCACACGTCCAGTTCAAGATTATTCCGCTGACACATAATTGCTTCTACTCTGGGTCCCAACAGCAGTGTTAGATTTCTTGTCGTGGTACAAATATTTATGTGCTCCGTGTGTAGCTTAATATATACACCCCCATTTTCTTCGTCAGGCGGTGAGACCACTCACTTGGTCACTCTCACCGTGATTTGTGGAGGACCGTGCCATTTTAGTAAATTCCTACAATACCCCTGAGTGTGTGTACTAATTACACAGTGCTACTTACTGAGCTGGCAGCCTGGCAAGCAGGTCGTTACAGAGAGCACTGTACGAAGGAACTGCTTCAGTGCTTCTTCTTGCCATTTACAGTTTCAATCTCAGCCGTTTATGTTTCAGATGGATACATGTGAACGGTTGGTGTATTCTCACCTCAGCAACTTCGCAGATAGGTACAGTTAAAATTGACCGGTGAAAAGAAGTTTCATGAAAGATCACAGTACCTTTGCATATCATCCTTTCTCCAACGTGTCGAATTATGATTTGTTTGCTAGCTGTATACCGTTATAAAAAAATTAGGAATAAGTGATAGTGTATACTAGCTGTATAAAATCAATCCCCCACAAACACACAGGGATTTTTTTTAAAAACAGTAAATAAAATAATCAAATTTAAAGGAACGACATGATTGCGACGTTTGTTATAAAAACAGCAAAAATCGAATCGCGCATTCGGTTAACCTATTTTTTTCTGCTTCACCGAATCCGCGATTCGGTTAAATCAAATTTTCACACAGGAGATCCCTGAACTGTGTGAACTCCGTGTAACACCACCATTAACCGAATTGGGAATTCGGTTAAGATTTTTTTTTGATTTTTTTAATTGTTAACCGAATAGGGGATTCGGTTAAGATTTATTTTTGATTTTTTTATTGTTAACCGAATAGGGGATTCGGTTAAGATTTTTATTTTGATTTTTTTATTGTTAACCGAATAGGGGATTCGGTTAAGAATTTTTTTTTGATTTTTTTATTGTTAACCGAATAGGGGATTCGGTTAAGAATTTTTTTTGATTTTTTTATTGTTAACCGAATTGGGGATTCGGTTAAGATTTTTTTTTTATTTTTATTCGCACCGAATAGGGGATTCGGTTAATAATTTTTTTATTTTTTATTCTTAACCGAATACAGAATTCGGTTATGAGATTAATTGAATGAATGAATTAATGTATGAATAGGCGTTGACCGAATGAATTAATTGAATGAATGAATTCGGTTAATGAATGAATTAATGGATTCGGTTAATGAATGAATTAATGGATTCGGTTAAGAAACGACAGATTATGAATTAATGGATTCGGTTAAGTAATAAAGTTTTAATTTAGATATATTAATTTTATTTGATAAAATTAATATATCTAAATTAAAAGATATATGAACACATTAATTAATAAAAGTTTCATAAAATTAATATTAATATATTAAATTAAAATAATTACATTAATTTGCTTGACGCTTGACCCTAATCGTAGGTTTCACCGAAATTTTTATTTATAGCATAAAAAAAAAACCAAATCACCCTGATTCATAACAAAAGTTTTATTAAATAATGTAATTGTCAAACTTTTAGTTTATATTCAAACTATCAAATAAAATAATATAAAATAATAAACCAAAAATCCACCCAACCGAATCCCCTATTCGGTTAGGCAAAAAAGTTGAAATATTTGAGTTGACTTAATAAAATATTAGTTGACTTAATAAAATATTTGAGTTTTTATATATAAACCGAATCCTTCACCGAATCGGGGATTCGGTTAAGCAAAAAATAGTGATCTTCTGTGGCAACCCACTGTATCCCATATTAAAAACAACTTCTTAACCGAACAGCGCATTCGGTGAAGCAAAAAAATAGCTTAACCGAATCCCGGATTCGGTTTTTGCTGTTTTTATAACAATCGGAGCAATCATGTCGTTTCTTTAAATTTAATTATTTTATTTACTGTTTTTAAAAAAAATCCAACACACAATTAGGAATAAGTGATAGTTACATTCATTGATTGCAACTAAAATCTTCGATTTCATGATTTTCATCGACAACGGAGCTTATATTACTCGTTTTATTTCACCTTGTAATTAAGTTACTGCGTTGGAAGATAAAGAAACACAATTGTTGATAATATTTATCTATTTTATGTGGCAATTAGAAATGAAAGAAAGGGTGTAGGACATACAAAAAAGAAACAAATAACTTGACAGTGGTTTATTTAATATTCTTGATAATAATATTTAAATTAATTCAAATAAGGAAGAAACTTATAAATGTAGATTTATGTGTCTTGTGATTCATGCAAATATTTGAAAACTTGAATAAGTTAATAAACAGTAAACCAAAATTTTTATTAATATCCAAAATTAATAAATAATTTACAAATCTACACTGGTGAATGAGAATTCAAAATATGTCCAAACCGCGAATTAAATTTCCGGTTTCTAGCAAACTCTCTGCAAAAAATAATGTTCCGGCTCCAGGCTTTCCAAAATCACTAAAAAAGTTTTCGGTTATTGAAACCGGAGATTAAATTTGCGGTTTCTGTATCAAAACTGGGAATAAAAACCACGCTTCCTTGACACCGGGAATTTATTTTGCGGTTTCATGTCCACAATTTTTTTTTATGATTTCAGACCATTTGCTCTATAAAAAACGCGCTGCTGCCTCTTCTCTCTCACACATTTTACACTCCTTACACTCCTTTGCCTTTGGTGAATAAGACAAGAAGAGGAGAAAAGGAAAAAAAAAGAAGAGAAGAAAAAAAAAATAGAGAAAAAAGAATTTTTGTAAGTTTTTTATTTTATTAATTTTAAATTATTTAATTTTTCAATTTATGTTGTACTTATAGGGTTATTATTTTTTAAATTATAGTTTGCTATCCAAACTAACCAAAACAAAAAATGATCTGTGTGAAAATTTTTGTTGGAGGAAAAATCTACGGGTGTTTTTATAGTATCCAATCTAAATACTCATTCTTGGTAACCGTGAACCATAACTTTAATTATCTCCAGAATGAGATTTATAAACTGGTTGGGTATACTGTTAGTGAAGCAAATCTAGAAATCTAAGTCAGATTTAATATGTCCACCGATGGCCAACGTGACTACCAATTAGTACCGGTAACAAACTAGGCATCGTTCGAAGTGATTTTAGAAATTGTGGCGTCTTTCCCATAAAGGTTACTGGTTCTAGAGTTGTATGCAGAATTGAAATCCTTTTCGGACATTATTCTAAACTATTTTGGAATTTTCTAAATTATTCGGATAATATTCTAAATCATTTTGGAATTTTCTTTCGGACAATATTCTAAGTCATTTTGAAATTTGCTAAATTATTCGGACAATATTCCAAACCATTTTGGAATTTCTAAATTATTTGGACAATGTTGTAAACCATTTTGAAATATCCTAAACTAATTTATTATTTCCTAAATTAAATATTAAATAAAAAAATAAAAAAATACCTGAACCAAAGTGTTGATCGATCAGACAGTCGGAGAGACGAGTAGAGAGAAGGGAGAAAGGGAGAAGAGAGAAAGGGATGTGTGGGACTCTGCTACGTTGCTGCGCCGGTTGAAAAACAATTCCAGTTTCAAGAAACCGCACAAGTAATCCCCGGTTTGATACCGAAAATCACAAATTTGATCCCCAATTTTGAAAACCAGAAACATTTTCTGCGGTTTCGGATAGCTTGGAACCGGAATTTTTTTTTTTTTGCAGAAAGTTTGCTTGAAACCGGAAATTTAATCCGCGGTTTGGACATACTTCGAATTCTGCTTCTCCAGGGTGTAGATTTGAAAATTAATTATTTATTTTGGATATTAATGAAAATTTAAGAAAGTAAAACATGAGTAAAATTTATTTATTTTTATATTAATGATATATGCATTATATAAAGTACGTCTATAATATTAAATTCCAACATTAAAAACTTAATATTATTTAGTATGAAAAATCTTTCTATTATAAAAATTATCCTTTTAATATAACTATATTTCATCCGAAATGTGACAATAAATTTAAATGACAGCTTACTGTTAATCATAATTTATTTGCAACCATTTTCAAAGAGCTAGAAAGTTGTTGAAAATTCAATGCACCAAACTAACCTCTTAATATTTATTTTCCAAATTAAAAAAATACGAACTTTCTTGGTAGCCACTACCAAGCTCGTAAAAAAAATGCTTCGAACTGTATCAAGTGATTTGTAAATTCAAATGATGCTACCATCAAACTTGTGATTAAACAATTAGACGTCTTTTAGACACTCAGACGTTGATCTCTAAAGGCATTTCATTATTAAACAATTTATTATCAAATACCGCTCCCTTTTAAATAATATTAAACATTTTCGCAAAGCTTGATTGTAGTTTAATTCACCTAAATATCTTTTAGGAGAAAGCAAATCTTTGAAATTATCGAAGTTTAAATAACAGAATTTATTTAATAAATAGTTCTCAAGTAACTCTGGTCTACAACATACATACTTGGGAATGTATTTCGGGTTAAAAAAAAAAAAAATTACTCCTGCAGAGCAAATAAAAATTGAGCGGTTCAATCACTTGAATCAATGAGCACATAACCCGCTACACATGTGCTTCTATAATCATTGTATCAGGAAACCAAGAGAGAGTAAAAGGGAGAATAAACGGGAATAACGAAGCAACTGCCTTAAATTCCCCTCGCCTCGACTAATTCACCCATTTCCCCCCTTTTCCTCTGACCACTTTTCTCTCTCTCTTTCTCCCGCTTAAACCCTACACCACCAAACGAAAATCCCCAAAACCCCAAACCTTCACAAATCGCCATGAAAAATCCGGACGATCCGGTTACTTCTTCCTCGCCACCTCAACCCAAATCGACTAACAGCACTAAACACTCCCAAAAGCTGACCTCGCGTTCATGCCGGCGGATCCGGATCCACTACTCCGACCCGGACGCTACCGACTCCTCCTCCAGCGAGTCTGAGCAGACCTCTACTCCTCACATGCGCCGTCATGTGATCCAGATCGACGTTCCGGGAATTCTTGCCAGACGCAAGAAGAAATCTCGGTTTAGGAGACTCAAACAGGTAGCTCCTGTGATCGCTGCTCCTTTGATAGGGCCTGGTGGAGAGCGGAGGTTTCGAGGCGTGAGGAGAAGACCTTGGGGGAAGTATGCAGCTGAGATACGGGATCCGGGTCAGGGGAAGCGGCTCTGGATCGGCACCTTTGACACGGCCGAGGAGGCGGCGGAGGCTTATGATTGGTTCGCAGTGAAGCTGCAGGGAGAGAAGGCGATCACTAATTTTCCTGTGAAACTGGTATTTCCGTACAATAATGAATCTACTAAAATCGGCCACAGAGATGCATTGGCTTCACCAATCAAGACTTATTCGCCTGATTCGCCTGATTCGCCTGAACCCCTTGGGTTGTGGAATTCTAACTCCGTGGACCCGGTGTTGGGAGATAATTGTGAGCTAATGAAAGGGGGAGCAGGGGACCCGCGCAAGTCTCCAGACTCGGTGTTGCCGTACTGTGTTGAACCGGACGTTGGGAGTTGGTGGGAGGAGGGGTTTTGCTGCGCGGTGGAATCACCTCTTCCGGTGGATTTAAGGGAATTTTACCTCCCGTTGCCAGATTTGTCGGAGGTGGACCTCGGGGAGTTTGACGCAAACCTCTTCTCTTTAGAGATTGGTTCGAATTGACGGTTATGCCCCTCTTGGTTCACCGTGGTTTTTTTTGGGGTTGGTTCTGTGAAGTGAGTAAAGGCAGTGACCTTTTTCTTGGTTACATTATTTATGTGCTATTAAATTATGGGGGAACATATATTATATAACTAGTTAGTTATTAGTTAATAGTTAAGTAAGATCATGTGCTTTGTCTCCAGTTCTCCACTCTGTTTTGTTTGTCATTTCCTGAAACTGAGCTTCTACAAGAGAAGATCAAGGAGGGGAGGTGGTTAGTTTTGTAAATTGGTTCTCTTCATTGTAAAATTCGGAGAGGATTTATAAATATATATATTATTAGTTTTATAGTCAAGTGTGATTGAGCTCCAGTTATTGCCCTTCTCTTTCTGTTTTTTTTTTCCCTATTTCATAAAATTTATCGTCTCCAGTTTTTTGCGGTAAGTTTCTCCAGTTCCTGATTCAGAAAGAGTTAGGAAGGTGTCCTGTTTGTATAAAATGGAGAGGACTTGTAATATATTATTTGGTCTTTGCTTGTTGGTCACGTCTTTTTTTTTGTCGTGGAAAATGGGCGGTGGTTTTCCTTTTCCCAACAAACTTTTGAGCGGCTCGTATGAAAAGGGGAATATTTATTATAGGCATGTGAGACAAATAAAGAACCCAAAATTTTATCGGCTGCAACAAATTAAAAGGCTCTGCGCTTCTCTATGTTGTTTGTGAATTTCTCCTGTTCTGTAACAAACTGCGCTTTTCCATTTCCATGATAACACATTTTGCAATCTGTCACACTTTGCAACAACACCTTAGAACAAATATAAGAGTAAAAATGAACAAAAAAATGAATCTACATGCAAGGAATGAAGATAATTGGGTAAATTTGAATTTGAGTTTGCTAAATTTATAAGTTGAAAGCAAAATTTATGATTCTTACAAAGTGCTACCTGGTAGTTTAATTCTTAAGGGTACGTTTGGATCGTGCAAGGATTAGTGCAAGAATAGCGATTTTTGGATTAGTGATTGAGAATAGTGCTAACCCGAGTCGTTTGAGAATAGTGCTAACTTTGGACTATTCGGGTTAGTAAAAATGTCGTTTGGATAGTATAGTTGGAATAGCAATGGAGGGAATGAATAAAATATTGATTAAACTAATCTAATATTTTTACATTTAATATAATTAATATTATATTACATTTAAACTAATATTTTTCAATACTAATCTAATATTTTATTTAATACTAATCGATTCTAATCTAATATTATATTTATTTAATACTAATCAAATATTTTATTTAATACTAATTTAATATTTAAACTAACTCTAATTAAGAGGAATGAAAACTATTTTTTTATTAATATCACTAACCCCACTAGCTCTATTCTTGCTAATCCACCATTTCTTTGGGTTAGTAGAATAGAGCTATTCTTGAGCTAATCTAATTTTCTAATTGTTGTTTGGATCACCCAAGTTTAAGAATAGTGGAGCTAATCCAAGAATAGAGCTATTCTTACCCCATCCAAACGCAACCTAAATAAATATTACCAGTTCAACACAGAGGAATCATCAATAGTACATGAAACATAGAACGTTAACTCAAACACATCTTTTGTTTCTTAAATTTTTTGAAGAAAAATGAGGATCTAGCCCACATTTATATTGATTAAAACGGGTCCGTTACATGAGTGTGGTAACCACCAAAATAAAATATGATTTTGCTCAAAACATTTGAGCTAAAATTAGAAAAATGGTAAAATGACAGTAATAAATTGCAGGAATTAATACAAAAAATTGGAGTTTTAAAGTACGTTTGGCGCCAAATGGAGTCTTGGCTTACTGGTACGCTGATACCAGTATCATCCTCATACCAGTCTTCTCACTGGTACACCGGTACCGATAGTCTGGTAGGCCAGTTTTTTATGTCAGAAGTATGACGGAATTCCCAATTTTCTGCTCAGACCCCCTGGCATCAGGCATTGTTTGCGTTTGAGATACAACTTTCTATTTAATTCATGAACCAGTGTTTTCTCTTTACACTTTCTATTCTCGAATCTACAATGACTACAATTTAAATTGCCTAGCAGGACAAATTATCCTAACTGAAATAATCCTATATGACAAGTGTTATATATATCTGACAAAAAAAAAAAAATGTGTTATATACCTCAACTTTTTCTGTTATCTCATTTGACTTTATCAGTGAGGTATTGTTAGACAATGAATTTCTCCCTATAATGATTTTAAAAAAATGAATAACATAATTGATATTTTTCAGATGAAAATGGAATGCCAAAAGAACCATTTTGTTTCTTAAGAGTACATTTATCATAGTAAATTATACAAGCACTGGTACGATGATGACTGATGAGTTACCGGTGCACTCAGTATGAGCTTTTTTTCGCCTGCAGCCACAGCTGTGCTTTTGACCTTGTTTGACAGTGGTACAGACTGGTACAGACGTGTTCAATACCTGTGCTGGTTACATCTTGACAATTTCTTTGAAACCTCCTGAATACTCCCTTCCCACTTACTAGGTGACTGGTACGGAACCGGTACAAGGTCCAAAAGTGTTGTACCACTGCTGATCCTTTCGTGTTGCATCTCTTGTGGCCATCCATTATGACGTAGTTTTGTTCTGTTTAGATTTCCTTTCAGTTATGTACCAGTACCAGGGACTAAGTATGTTGTTTAGTTTTCTGTTATTTTTGCCCTGTTTTAGTTTTTATCTGCTGAGTACTGCTTTTGTTTGTTTCTTCAAAAAATTTTGGCGTAATTTGTTTTGTATGTATATAGATTTCTCTTTACGTCCTCCAATTTTAAAATTTCCATAAATACAAAAATAATTGTATCGATAATAACTTGAGTAGAGCTGACATGAAAGTCAATGATAAGAAGAATGCAACTTCATCAGCAGTAACAGATCACTGAACACCTCCAGTTGTGTGCAGAAACCATTAGTCCTCACAATCCTATGATGTCGGATGGTACTAGTAGCAATCTAAAATGGAGCCTCCACTTTGTGGGAAATGGAGGGAAATAACAACTCCGATGGTACTAGTAGGCAGTAGCAATCGAAATGTTTGGAAAGGTCAAGATACTAACGCAAACAGAATTAAAGAGAAATTGGTTAAAGTTGTGTGTACAAAGATGAGAATCCAATAATATCCACCTGCATGTTCAAAAAGAAAAGCAAAATCCCTGTGCATGCGACTTGGATGGGCTCAAAGATTACTGTACCGCAAAATGGTACGATACATCTCACTGATGCCTTTCTGACTTTTGAAAATTTTCTTCAAAAGTTCACCATAATATCTTTTTTTTACATGAATCACTTGGGTACTACGATAGAATTATTTTTCCTTTTAGTAAATTCTGAGCAGACACTTTCTAAAATTTTCAAGGACTGAAGATGGTGCAATTTTTAATAATAATAATAATAATAATAATAATTGCATACCCAATTTAGAAGGGGATCATTTGGGACATTAAAGCCCATTGAATCACTACTAAGGTGCATTTGTGGTTCACAAAAAGGAGCTCTGGCGCAGAGCACATGACCAAATGAGCCTACTTAGGAGCCCTGGCAACACCTTTCGTTTCTCTTGCCTAAATATAGACCCAACAAATTTTTTATCTAGATTTATTTTTTATGAAAGTTGAGACACTTCCATAAATTTCATTGGTAAGGTCAAATAAGCTAAACTATTGAGTCAAGGTACAACAAAATCATGAAACAGAGAAATGCTAAGGGAAAAAAAAATAAAAAGAAGAACAGAGGGTTATAACAAATGATTTTAGGTGGAATATCATTTGGCAAAAAGTATAAATCCCACATAAATTAAATTTGTATAGAATTCATTCTTCTTTGAATAATTTATACATGACTTTTACCTTGATATATAGCCAAAACTGAAATTATACCTTATTGATATTATCGTTTCATCGTACCATACGAAGAAACTCTATGAATTCATATGTTCTAAAGAAACTCTATGAATTTCCAAATTGATCAGAATTAATTCAAACTCTGATCGGATGACCTGAATTCCAAACTCAAATTTTGAGTTACCGCAGAGGATACAAACTCTATTATGTACAACCATGAATTAATACACTGAAATGATTGTTTACAGCATTATTTGTAGAGCATTATTATGTACAACCTTGAGTATTTGACAGTGAGATATCAAAGGACAATCATTAATGGCCTCAATTTTTGTAGGATTGACATTGTTTCTAATATGACTTGGGGGGCTTTTCGGCAACAAGGGCTTAAGAGCTTAAGGAGTGTCAAGGAACTGATTTTCGTTTATCTTAATCCGTGAGTAAAAGCTAAAGAAGCTAAAAGAAGAGGTAGAGAGATATTTTAAGATTCTGACGGAGGATTAAGATTCAAACAAAAGAAGGCTAAAAGAGATGATCTTAATCCACGTTAAAGAACCGATGGGCTTAAGGAAGCTAAAGAAAGCTGATTAAGTCTTAAGGAGACTTAATCTCTTGCTTCCAAACAACCCCTAGCCAGTAAAAAAAGAAAGAAAGAAATGACCTTATATTTTAATATAAATGTACCCATGGATTTGCCATCAGACAAATGCATTTTTGCGCAGATTTTAATTGACTATTAATCCATATAAATAAATTCTTTTTTCGTTTTGATTGTATCAGACAAATTGCTGATATTGAGTAATATATCGTGATATGAAATAAACTAAGATAAGTAATTGATGAATTATTTTTGCCTTTTATTAGGAGCATCTCCATCCCACTTGAATTGCAAATGCTGCTGTGACATTTGTAATTTTAATTTCAAGGATAACTTTTTTGAAAGTGTCACGTAAGTTTTTGCAATTACTTTGCAAGTGATATATCAGCCAAATTGAAATGGATAGGAATGAAAATAATTTTGGAATTAATGTTAAGAAAGATTGCCAATTTGTTGATGTGACCAATAAATTTAAATTTTGTATTGTAAAAATGAAGGTGTTCTAATATATATGCATCTAAGAAACCTTTCATTAGATGAGCGTTTTCAAATTTCTATAGAGCCAATTGATGTAAATTTTCCAGTATGTTATTCCATATGTTGCTTTTCTATTTTAATTTATGATTGTCTAGAGTCTAGACACATTTTAATTGGGTATTTAGGCTGACAAATGGAGGCCTGTTAAGCCTGTTAAGGTGCAATGAGAGTTGAGAGACATGTTGAGCAGTTGCGGCCTTGCGGGAGATCAGTTAATAATTAATGAACAGTAAAAGAAGCAAAGAAGGAAAAAAAGAAAATAACAACATAAAGTAGTCTTACGCATAAATGACAATTTTCACAGGTTTCTACTTAATTTTAAATGTTAAGCGACAACTGAATATCAAGTATTTTGTATGAGTGAGTTATGGTACTATGCATAGCACGGATTGGTCCGTACTACGGATTAATATTTTCGTTTTTAAAATTCTAACTATCGATCCGAACCGTTAAACATGATTTTCATATGAGAATATACTTGTGAGCTAAATTTTTTATTTTTAGAATTTTTTTACTATTTTTGTAAATAGGTAGAAAATCACTGTTTTTGGATGGTCCAAAATTTTAAGTTCAAGTGATTTTCTACCTATCTTAAAATATAATAAAAAAATTCTAAAATATATAAAATTTAGTCTACAAGTACATATTCATGTGGAGATCACATTGAACTGTTTGGATCGACCATTAGAATTTTCAAAATAAAAAAATATTAATCCATAGTACGAACTAATCCGTGCTATGCATAGTACCATAGACTCGCTCATTTGTATTGTATACAAATTAAGATTTCTTTTGTCGCCATTTTTTTTCGTCATATTTTGAATGATTATCACCTCGGAATAGTAAGACTGAAGGTTGGACCGATTGTTTTTGTTAGTGCCCTCAATAAAAAAAAAAAATAACAAATATGCCCTCAGTTTTCTTTATTTTAAAAGCTGCCCCAACTCCACAGTAAGCGGTTAGGTTCTTTTTTTTCTTTTGAAAATTGAAAAAAAAATTAGTAAAATTGTTCATCAATTAATTTTTTAATGATAAATATCAAATTGATAATATAAAATCTTAATTAAATAACAGAAAACATAAATATTATATTAGTTCAATTAAAAAAATGAGGAACATCCTTCTTTCAGACGGATGCATATGAATGCTCCACTAATTATATGCAGTTTTATTGTAAGATCCGTGTGTGATAAAAGAAATATATTAGATTTTCCCATGTCATCGATCCGTGTCTTCTTGTTATAATGCATCTCTATCTATTTTTTGTAAACCATTTCTCTGATTTTAGGTTGTACATGTATTTATCTAAGATATCTCTCGTAAACAGACGAGACTAGGGTGAGGGATAAGGCAAGATAGACGATATCTTCACTGAGAAGGTAAAAAATAACGATGAAACTTCAAACGGCCATAAAACAGTGCTTGAGTGTTCAATTTCAACAAATAATTACTTTTCGGAAAGCTTGCGAGAAGATGCATGCATAATTTTTTTTTTTTTTTTTTTGTCATTTACCATACTTTTTCTTAGATATTGTTGGTAAAATGAAACTTCTTTTTAGTCTTCATCCATCTCATTCGATGGCCCTTTGACATGACATATTTTTTGAAATAAAATAGTGTCTTCCTTTCCCGGAAAGGCGTTTATATTTACATAATAATATTAGATAATAAATCACACTATTTTCCATCTCTTTTCTGCACTGTTTACGGTGTTTGTAAACAAACCTTCGCAACTGTATCACTGAAGTTCGTGCCTCATGTCAGGCAGTTATCTGTCTCTCGTTAGGAATACGAACTTTTTGTTAGAGAGTTCGAAAAGAAGCTAGCGGAGTGGAAATCCGAGGTGTGCCGGGAGTGGACCAGGTCAGAGAGAAGAAGTTAAGTGTGTAAAGTATCAAATCTAAAGTTTTTTTTGTTGTATTTTTATTTTTTAGTTAGAATGTTATGCATGTAACTAATAATGTGTGGTATAATATGTGATACTTTTTCTTAGACATTGTTCATTTAAATGTATAACGTATCAAATCTAGTGTTATTTGTTGTATTTTTTATTTTTTAGTTATAATGTATTCATGTAAATGTTTTCATTTTGACATTTAGTGTACTAATTTTGGTATTCAGATTCAGGATATGTTATTAATAAAAAGATAATCGATGAGATTTAATTTAGTGTTTTATCAAAAATTTAGTTGACTGTTTTCATTTTAAGATTTTTCACAAAGAAAAAAGCTAACTGTCGCACTGTGGGGCGGTTGGGACAGTTTTCAAATTTCCACAAAATCGAGGGCATATTTGTTATTTTTTTAATTGAGGGTATAAATAAAAAAATCGGAAGGTTGAACTATTATTTACATGAATTCATTTCAAAGACTGGTTTTTGCACAATTCTGAAATTGATATAAAAAAACACCGTAAATTTTCTTCTTATGATGATGAGATTATTATTTTTCCTTAAAAAAAATAACAAAAATGAGTACAAGCATTTAGATATCAAATTTGTGTCCCCACCTTAGATTTGATTTGATTAATACGTCCCCACCTTAGATTTGATTAATGTCCCCACAAATTTGTGTCCCCACCTTAGATTTGATTAATATGTCCCAACAAATTTGTGTCATCAGACAAATGTATTTTTGTGCAAATTTTAATTAACTATTAATCCATATAGTGCATTCTGTTTCTTGTTTAAATGGTATCAAACAAACTTGTTGATATTGAGTAATTTCATCGTGATATAAAAGAAACCGAGATAAGTAATTGATGTATTATTTTAGTCTTCTAAGAGCATCTTCATCGATCCCACTTGAATTGCAAATGCTGCTGTGACATTTGTAATTTTAATTGTAAGGACAACTTTTTTGAAAGTGTCATGTAAATTTTTGCAATTACTTTGCAAGTGATATGATTATCTCCACTCCTGCAATTGCAAAAGATTACTCCTTAAATTATATTTTCGAGACATGATCAGAGGAGGTGATGTAAATAAACTTTTTTTTTTTTTAAAAAAAAAAAGGCATGAGCCCGTTCCATTAAAATGAAACCATAATTACATAGTCATAGTCATTGTTCAGCATAGTAAGATATGAGTCTCTGATGAGGAACTATGTAAATAATTACATAGTAAACTTTTATACCTTTTTAATACAAAATGTTAAAGGCTATAAACCTTTAACCTTCAAAAAAAAGAATTATATTTTTCCCATATCAACAAAATTAAAATGGGAGGGATGGAAACATATTTTTAGACAAATAGTGGGGGTACTTCGCACCGATTTCATTTATAAAATGAAACCATTCAACAAATAATCCGGTACCAAACAACTGGTACACGGCCTCTGACAAATGTCATTACAAACAAACCTTACAATTGTATACCAGATCAACAAAGTATTGAAAAGCATAGAAACCAAACCTACATATCACTGGTAAAACATCACAAAAATTGTCGCAATAGTTTGATAAAATGTTCTTAATTTAAATCAAAATTATTCAAATTGAGATTTATGCGATACATAAACAAAAATTGTGATATCTTTACATTATTAGAATTGTAATGAACCTTCTAACTTATCAATTATTATAAGAAAATATTTATTTTAAAAACTTCTTACAAATTCATTTTTATTGTCATATTTGAATAAATATGATTGTTCTCTTTATTTATGTTTTCGTTTGTGTTAGTGTATATATTCATTTGCCTGTCAGTTAAGGAATTGAGTTAGAAAAATAACTTATTTTAGTTCAAATAAATATATATAGATGGGGAGATTTCTTAAATACAAGCATCAATTGTCGCAATAGTTACATACTCTGAATCTGAATTACGATTTAGGTCATGATCAATACAATCATCAAGAAGGTAAACAACAACAACTCAACAAGACATGTTAACCATGCATTTTGATAACACAATTTTAATCACGATATTAAAAAATAATTATTAGGATTTGAGGTTTCAAAACAAAACCAAAAATACATTCACACTAACAACTTTTGAAATCCGGCAGCACAACCATAGCAATAACAACACACAAAGAGATGGAGTCAACAAAAAATACAAATCAGGTTCAAACCCGATTAATATAAATTAAGTTCAATCTGATTAATACGGGTTCAAATCTGCAGTATTAAGTTTGTTTGTAATTTATTATTCATTGTTTATTCGATTTTATTTAAATTAAATTTACACTTTATTTAAATTTTAATTATTCATTAATTATTAATTTATTATTAATCATGATTTATAATTAATTAGTAAAATTTTAAAGTTGTGGATTGTCACAATTCACACTCGAAATTATTATGACTTTCTTAAGAAGAGTTATATTTAAATTAAATCAAAATCTGATTCCTATCTAGACAACAACATATAATGGATTGAAAAATCTAACTTATCAATTGTAAGAAAATGTTCATGAGCCGCTTGTGTGGCTGCTGATCTAAGATATGTATATATTGTGAAACAAAAATATAATCTTTTACAGTTAAATTGCTTCAATTTTTGCAATTGTTCGGTTCGTAGCAAATGATTTAAATGAGTAATCTTAAAAACCTCGATGGCATTTGTTTTCCAATAGTTATGTTCAGGGGCGAACATTCGCCCGTACGGATGCTAAGCCACCCTATGATTTTAAAATTTAATTATATATATTGAAATTTAGTTGAATGTTATTATTTTAAAACTTTTTATATAGTCCAGCCTCCTTTTTAAAATATCACATGTTTACTTGTAGTCTAGTGGTTAAAACTTATCTTATGGTTGTGGAGAGATTAGGTTCAATTCCCACCAACAACATATTTTGTTTTTAAGTTTTAGCACCCCTATTATGATTTTCTAGTTCCGCCCCTGATTATGTTGTGACAAATGATTAAAAACCTCAATCATGTAGCGCCAGATCACACGACTTGCTCTTCCTTGCTCGAAGTATATGGTCAGAATAGAAAAGTAGAAGAGGCTATGTGCGTGCTGAACAGAATGAATTAAGAAGGGTTGAAACCCGATTTAGGTGCCTCTGCACCAATATTAGAACTGTTTATGAAAACGGAATGAGATGATAATGCGAGAAATGTCATGAAATCAATTGGTAAGACTAATGATTGAAGTGCATAGTCATGATTGAAGTGCATAGTCAAGTTAAAGATAACTTATTTGAATGTACTTTTGAGCATTTTGTTGCTCCATTAACTGAAGTACATGTATTGCTTTGCCGAACATTTCTCTTATTCTGGCTTCTTCTTCTTGTTTTTTTTTCGGTTTTGGATTTCTATTTTTTTAATATGGTTTGTGGATTGATGGGTCTGAAAAGGCGTCTGTTAAATTCATCAGTGATGGTCAGATCAAACCTACTTGAAGATTACTCATAACCATACTAGTATCGTGCCCGTGCGTTGCAACGAGAACATGTTATAAGAGAATAAAAAAACTCATACAAAATGACATATTTTTATAAAAAAAATTAAACTAAATGACAAATAACATTCTTAAATGACATTTATACAAAAATAATATTCCTTAAGAAACATATTAAATGACATATATTTTTGGATTTTTTTTAATCTTTTGACATATTTCATAAAAAGAACAAACAAAATGTCATATTATTTAATATTCGAAATTTAATAATTTTTTTATATAATTTTGAATTTATTTATCAACTAAGAAAAAAAAAACCTAGTTACTTATAAGAAGTGCTTATTAAACTTTTTTCAAACAATTTTGGATTAGTTATCAATTAAGAAAAATTGAGGGTTTACTGTATAAAATGTGTTAACTCAAAATAAAATAAAGGAACAGTACCGTGAAGGTGGCATTTAGGGCTGCTAATGAGCTTGACTTGGCTCAGACTCAGCTCAAACTCAATGAGAGAAGCATAACGGCCCGGCTCAAACTCGGCTCGATTTTGAAAGAAAAAGCTCGGCTCGGCCAGGCTCGCGAGCTAGCTCAGACCATATTTGGACTTTTTCTTCATCGCTGTTTGATATTTTTTGTATGGAAATCTTTCTTCGCTGTTAAATCTTTGTTCGCTTTTAAAATGACATGTAAATTTTTATTAAATTTTCAAATTGTATATTTAATTAGTTCTGTTGCTAGGTAATACCAAACCTGTACAGTACAGTCTAGGTTAGGACATTTCGTTCAAACTGCTGTTAGTTTCATTTAAGTACCACACATTTTGATATTTCAATATTCTTTCTTGAAAAAGGCCAATATTCTCAACTCACACCATTGCAGGAAAGATTGACAAGGATTTCATTCTCAATGATCGTGCGATTTGTAATATTAGAGCTCTCATTTCTTACTTTAGAAGTAATTGATTAGACTTACATGAAAACCCACAATTGATCTGTAATATTAGTTTCGTTTTCTTCATGTGCTTTCCTTACACAGGGCACATCCTAAAACTCTTGAACTGAAAAATCAGAAAGAGAAGAGAGGCTCATGAGCCGGCTCGGCTCGGCTCGGGCTCGGCCCGGTTTGAGTGATAAAATATGAGCCGAGTCGAGTTCGGACTTTATTTAGTTTAGGACCTGACTCGACACAATTTATTGAGCTGTTCAACTCATTGGCTCGTGAGCCGGCTCAGCTCATTAGCAGCCCTAGTGGCATTTGAGCCTCGCGGTCCCATACATTCACCCTCTAACCGACTTTCCAAAATCACTAAAATGATCTTGGTCTCTCGCTCTCTCAGAAGAAAGAAAAAAAAAACAGAAAATGGAAGAGAAAAAGCAAAAAAGAAAAGAGAGAAAATGAGAAGAAACTCTTGTAAAATTTCAATACCAATGGACAGTCAAAATCAAATTCTATATTGCGGATGATTATGAACAGTTTGATTGTAATCATAATTGAATTTCTAGATCGATCGTTATAAGACATAGATGCGGCGAAGCGAGAGTTGATGGAATTGCCGGAACAAATCATATTCATGATTGATCGCTCTATTTTCCTACGTTATCAAGTGCGAGATTAGTGGACTTGTTTGATAATACATTTTTAAGAATTAAATTGTTATCCGTTTGTCATGTTAAATGATTGTTTGTGGCATTATTTGAGATGTGTGAATCATGTGCATAGCCCAATTAAATTATAACTAAATTTGTGTGATACTGTTGACCTGTCATTTTGAATGGTTTATCGTTTTGTGTGTTCTCTTATTCTGAACTACGGTCGTAAGTCACCATAAATTTGTGATGATTACTAACTTATCAAAGTCAATTGTTGGGCGTTGACTTTGAACAAATATGCGCATGAGGTGTGTGGTCAATCACTTGCTAGGTGGTGATTGATCGAATCAGTCAATTACAGGGCGTTGACTGATTGTGATGGAGACTTTGAGTGACTATAAGGAAACGTCTTATTATCTAGTCAATTGCGGGGCGTTGACTGTTTTGTTAGTGTTAGAAATTAAGGATTCTGAGTTTATTGCATACGAAATATTATCTGACTATGAACCAAAATTTAATAAATGGTATAAGCCCAAACACTAGAGATGAGGGTCAGCTTGAGTCAGTTTAAGGATACTATACATGTACCGACAGGTGTGGGTTTGGCTTGACCACTTGTGTGACCTGGCTCCATATGGTTCATGAACTCCCTCATAGGTCAGCGGCCATTTGGGTTGTGAGGTGGAGGACCATTTCTGCGATATGCACCATGGAAAGGGTTGTTGAGAGGAGGACCATTGTCAACATGGATTTGAGATCCATTTTCTTCTTTCCGTCAAAAGGCATTCCGTATGGAGGGTTTACATGCATTTGCTCTTTGTCCTTCTTGAGAATTGACTGTGGAGTAAGTTGAGAAGACGATGAACTTGCCGTGTTCTTCTGGCTCTAGCTCCTAGTAATAGGCGCTAGTGCTCAAAGCTGTGGAAAAGAGAGAGAAAAAACGTGAGTCCCAAGGAAATGAAATAAAATGCAAGAAAAATTATAGAATTAATTTTTGAAGTAAAAATTAATATCTATCCGTTATCCTTAGCAACGACGTCAAAAAAACTTGTTGTGTATTTTTGGTATCGAAATATGGGTCAATTTAATACACTTTTCACTTTTAAAATTGAGTGAGGCTACGGTGCTATGCATAGCATGGATTGGGTCCGTGCTACAGCTCAAAATTTGATTTTTTAAAATTCTAACGGTCAATCCGAACCTTTCAACATGATTATAAAATGAATATGTACTTGCAAACCAAATTTTACATTTTTTCGAATTTTTTTACTATTTTTTTAGATAGGCTGTTTTTGGATGGTCCAGAATGTTCAGATGAAGTGATTTTCGAAAAAATAGTAAAAAAATTCGAAAAAATGTAAAATTTGGTTTGCAAGTACTTATTCATTTTATAATCATGTTGAACGGTTCGGATCAACCGTTAGGATTTTGAAAAGTCAAATTTTGAGCCGTAGTACGGACCTAATTGGTGCTTGCATAGCACCATAGCCTCACTCTTTAAAATTTGTAAAATCTTAGTACACAATGATAGGTCGGTTGCAAGCATACAATCTATCCTTGTAGTAAAATAGGTATCGATCCAAAGATAACTGGAAATATTATTTTTTACTAAATTAATTAATCCTAAAATAGTGCAGATAAAAGTAAATGAGGAGATTTGTTGTAAAATTGGTTTGATTGGGTTCAATACCAAAATGAGAGTTTAACGAAACAAAGCAATTTAAACAAACAAATAAAATGAGTTTTGTGATTCAATAAGATAGAAGTCACACTTAATTGGTTTCTAAATTCATGTTTGCAATTATGGGGTTTTTAAGCCTTAAATATAAAAAAGGGTCACTTTAGTGTATTAATGACGTGCATAGATAATTCAGATTTCACGATTAAGTCCTTTAACCTAGCATATAGACCATAAGCATATGTTAGCCTAGTTTATCCCTAAATACCAATACTTCATGATTAAGTCCTTCATACCAATATTCGGTTCAATTCTAGGGTCCCAATTAAATATGAGGCTATTAAGTCCTTCACCTCAATTCAACTTTTGTTCCTTGTGGTTCCGGACTAAGAAATAGATTTGGTCATTTCTAATCTTAATCCTAGGATTATTCATGTATATAATTTGGTACCATCAATTCTTTGATCCTAGCACCTTAAGTTGGTTAAACCTAAGCGGGACGCTAATTAACAAGCACACAAATTACACAATCACATGAATTATAAAATCAACAAGAATAAACATGCAAGCAAACAATCATCATAAAGAAAACTATCAAAGTAAGGTAAATTTTAACACAAGTTCATGTTTAAAAGCTAAGCCCCTAGAGAGGAAATCTAGCCTCTCATGGGTGCGCTAACATCCAGGAGAAAAACAGGAGTAAACATGATAAAAACTGAGAAAAACAAGAAAGATACACCAATCTCCTTGCTCATTGCCCCATGTCTTCACCTTCGCTCGCTCGAGAAAACCTTTAATCCTTCTCTCCAATCGCCTTCAATCACGCGGAGAAGAGAGAAAAATATAAAGATGTGTAGAATAAAAGCTAGGTTAAAAGTTGTCTTCTCTTGCTGCCTCCCTGCCAATATATAGCTATTTTCGTGCCTTGAGAAACAATTCCCTGAAATCTGGCAGCAAATCTGAGAAGATATCGCGAAATAATGCAAGATTGGCATTGGTGCGGCCTCTGTGCGGCCCGCACAAAATGGGAAGTCGGTTGGAAATTGCTAAGGAAAAAGAATTTGTGCGGCCCGTAGGAAATTCTTATTTGTGTGGCCTGCATGAGCACCCGCAATATTCTCTGACTCGTTTGGAGCAAACTTGAAAATTTCAAAATTTATTTTTCGACTGAATTTATTTTGTGTGGCCCGCACTGAATTCCTGCGGCCAACACCAACTCGCAATTTTTCTCCTTTTGCTCGATTTCTGTAATTTAAACAAGACAAAGGCAGTAACTTAGTTCTTGGATGTATTATATACTAAACTAAGCTAAAATACAAAGAATTTGGTGCAGTTTTAGAGGTAAAACCCTAATCGAAAGTATATATAATTGATGCTTATCAATGTTGAGCTTCATTGGAAATTCTATGAGTTGAGATTGGATTGAATATTTTGATTGGGCATGTGCATTCATTTATATATATATTAATTGAACTGTTATGTCAAGTTGCGAGGATTTAATTCTGGATATGGATTGATTGCAAGTCCAGTGATCTGATTGTGGCAAATTTGCACTGGGAGATAATATTATTATTATTTTTCACCCCCACCCTTTAGGTTATTTTCTGGTTTATTATACGGATACAGAGAGACGGTTCTGGATTCATCTGACAGCATGACCACATAAAAATGGGGTTTGTGATTGTTGAAACTGACAGGATGTGGGAGGCATTTTCTAAAAACATAGTTTGCCGTATTCTGTTAGATAATTTAGTAAATATTGGAATGTGGTTATATGTAATGGTGTTATTGGTAATGCATATAAAAGATCCACTGCCTGACGTATATGTCTTAATAAATATATGCGGCAGACTGTTATACCCATATTTGGGGTGTGACATATTAAATGACAACTAATATTACTTAAATGATATAAAAAATAGAAAGAAATGAAAACATGACCAATCAATTACCAATCAATTCAAAAATTTCTTAAATGACATTTAAAATATAGAAAAAATAACGACCAATAAAAAAGATGATACAATTTGCGTGTGAAGAGTATGTATACGTGGAGATTACATGTCTAAATAAATTAAGACTTGTATATGTAAATAAACATAAAAAATATGTATAGTATCATAATATTTGATCTAATGGCTAATATTCAATCCGAAATTTCATCTTTTAATCAAAGCTGTTGGCAGATCAGGACATCTACGTGCTTAATATAAAAATTGAGATACGACCTAATAAAATACCATTGACAGCACATTAGAATATTGATCACCGCTGAAAACAACCTTCTAGTAGGCTTTAAATGAGTTATTTTTGTTGTAGCATAAAGATGTTCGAAAATATTTCTTAGTGTTAAATTATATTTATTTATGTTCAATATTTCATGTGTTTTAATATTTTATTCATGTGTTTTAATATTTTATTTATTTTATTGTGCACGTTAAATAGAAAAAAATAACATTTATATTATTGCATATAGAAATATAAAGAATTATAATCATGATTATGGTAGTTATGGAGGTAACAATAATAGTACTAATATAGGAATAAAATTATTAGTAAATGATAATAATAGTAAATAACAATAATGATAATAACTACGTACAATCTGTATCAGATGGATGAGAATTAGTGAGATTTTAGACTTAATGAGAAAATTTATCCAAGGAATGTTCGGATGACATTTTTTTCTACGATGAGATTAATTTTTTTCCCATCTTGATTACCATTTTGTCACAAATATGTGGGAAAAAAAAACATAAGATCAAACCTAATTATTTTTTTTTCCCTTGATCTCTTATTTCATCTCTCCTCAAAATTTTCAAATAAAAATGTTGAATGCATTAATACTCAATGTTAAATAAATTATACTTATTAATACTTGCATATGAATCCCATAAAAATTACTATGATCTCAAATTACTTAAATTTAGTTTTCTAATTATAAAATATGCTTTATGTTATAAAAAAATATGATAATTTTACCATTATTTTAATGTCATTAATATTATTTACACACCAATTAAGGAGAAATTATAATTTATTATACTTATATTTTATTTTTGTATTTGTCTAAATTTTATTATATGTTAATTATTAGATTTTGGTTATAGATAAATCAAAAAATTAGTATTGATAATAAGTCTTAAAAACGAAAATATAATTTTTAGAATATCTTTTTCAAATTATATTTTTTTGTAATTTTTTTCACAGTACAACTGGACATTCATTTTAGCTCATCCTTACAACTATATTCATGTATACTAATTAACATGAGTTTTTTTAACATTAATTTTTGAATTCCTGTATCTAAAATATGTCGTCCCGTGCAATTCTATAACAACCTATTAGGCCCTCATAAATAGCCCCATCATGTCAGAGTTTGTATCTCCTCAGATACCGTAGAAAAAATTATCGGATTTTACGTTGTATCTCCGAAGAGATTAATTCACGGTGTGTCTAAGTCCGTTCTAATTCGAGAAAGATTAGTCTGCGCGGATTATGTACGTATTTAATGTGTGTATGGGTAGAACTGTGTGCAGATTCGATGGGTACGTAACTCTAGCCTCTGTATTTTTGAATCGTGGACCCCGATCTCAGTGAACTCGGGGTATATATAGACCTATAGGTCGGTTATAATCTCGTACGGATGTCCTGAATAGGCTTGTCACGCAGGTCAGTAAGTCGGTTATAATCTCATACTCGAATGGACTTGTCACGCAGGCCGGTAAGCAGGGGTGGACCCAGGATTTTGAGTTTTAGTGGAGATTTATCGGTTCCGATCGACTTTGTCCCCCCCTGGAATTTTTTTTGTCCTCCTCTGGACGTTTAATTTGTAATTCGAGTTAAATTTAGAGTTAAAATTGAAATAAATCTGTTGAATTTTTATTGGTAATTAGAATTATAAGTCAAAGCATCAGAAATTACAAGTCAAAGTATTAAAAAGTATAAGTTAAAGTATTATTTTTTATCAAGTACCCAATTGGTAATGGATTTAAACCCGATTCGATATTATTTTGCCCCCCTGACGAAAATTCTAGATCCGCCCCTGCCGGTAAGTCAGTTATAACTCTGTACGACAGTTCCGAACGGACTAGCTGAGTGACCTTGTAAGTCAGTTGTGACGTACAGCCGTCCCGAATGAACTTGCTTAAAAAGACTTACAATCTGAACTTGATACTTAACCCATAATGATATACATGGCCCTATCAGATTTAGTCTCAAACAGGCCTAAAGAAATTCGGTATATATTGCAGATACCTGAGGTCTATTTTGAGATTCACGCCAGAATTAAAAAAAAAGAAAAAGAACAGTCTGAATTTAATTCTGCCCTGCGGATCCGAATTCGCCATGTCACTGAAAATGAAAGACACGAACATCAAGTTCCCCAAATAATAGCAAGGGGAAAAATTGTTTACGCCAGGTGCACTTTAAAGCAATATCCTGCTTTAAATTATTCGATTAAATTTATAGTAAAAAAATCAATCACATGACTTTGAAGATTACTCCTGCTTTAGGTGTTTGTAATAGTCTGTGCTCCCTGCGCATCTGCAATATATGAGCTAAATTCATCATGCCTGAGCCGCGCGATTAGAATTCGGCGAGCTAAATCCATCTGGATTCCAAGATACCTGACCGAGTACATTTAGCTCCCAGTCCAGCCGAGCGGTTGGAATTCTACTTTGAGATTCGTCTCTGATTAAAACTGGCGACTGAGATCTCATTGTACTCAGTCAGGTATTGCCGTGGATCTGAATTCCGAGGTTTCTGTGTTTTAATAGAGAGAGACAAGAAAGTGGGGTTCTACTTCTACTGCTCTAGTATGCTAATTAATTCATCAAAAATTAGATAAATTCTCACAAAATGCTTGCCAAAAATTGATGCTCTTATAACATCGAAACCCAAACCCTAGAGCTAGGAGCGTCAATTCACCATCAACCTCGGTTTTCTTCAGAGCTCTATCTCCCGGTGCCTCATTCTCTGGTAAAAAATATTTTTCGTAGATCTGGTTAAACTTGAAATTGATTTTCCTTCGTTTCGGATTTTTCTTCGTTTTTTTTTGTCAAAATTACTGTAGGAACGCTACTTAATTCATTTTTATCAAATCTTCTCTGTCTCTCTATTTCAGGTGATCAAAGATCGTTTTTTTTTTCGAGGGATTAGATATGGGTAGGCCGAGAAAATCAACTCAAGCTGCGCAGGACAATACAACAGTGCTAGATGTAAAACCGATTCGAACCCTAGCTCCTATGTTTCCTGCCCCGCTAGGGTTTCACACCTCCACACCTCCAAACAACCCCTCCTTTATGTGTGTTACCCCCTTTGGTGCACCAAATGCTGAGTCCGGGACCAACCCGCCGGGCTTCACCCCTGGACAAATGCCGCCACCAATGTTTTTAATGGGTGCATCTGGTGCACCTACACCACAAGTCCTGAAAAGCCCCAAGTTGAAAAGAACTGTCTTAAACCCAACTGCTGTTCAAATGCAAACCCCACCTGTCTTGACTGGAGAGGTCAAGAAACGTAGAGGTCGAAAGCGCAAGAGTGAGCTGATTACTCCTGTTCAAACGGAAACCCCTCCTGTCTCGACTGGAGAGGTCAAGAAGCGTAGAGGTCGAAAGCGCAAGAGTGAGCTGAATATTTCCTAATACAGCCAGGGGCTGAGGTGCCGGGCTCCCCCTTTAAATTTAAAATTTCCATTTTTTTTTCTTTTAGACTTATTTAATTTTTGCAAGTATTAGTACTTCTTAGACCCCTTGTAAAATAAATTTCATTACACTATCTTCTATCTTCTTTGCCCTTCTCCCCCCATCCCCCTCTTTATGCCCAATCTCAGTTCTCTTGCTCCGGTACGGATACAATCAGTATAACAAGTACATCAACTGGCAAGAAAGGTACTAATTTTGTCGTTTTGTGACTGATTTGAGATGAAAAATGGAAAATACCACCGTATTTCTTCAGCGAGTTGTTGACTGGACAGTTCCAGTAGGCATGTTCTGACAGTGTCCAATGGTTAGGAATTTGTTACGATCCCAGGGATGCTGCGATGAAATTAAATTTCGTTGTAAGTGTGAAAAACATGGGGAATGTGTCGAGTTATATTAATCATAGCTGCTCGCTAAATTTGTTTTGGCAACCTGTGGCACATGGTCATACTGACGAGTGGCATTCTCATGTTGCAATATTTTTGCCATGAATAATCATGTAGCAGATATGACTGAGCTGGCATATGATTATGGTCTGAGTGAAGAGGAAAATACCAAGAGGAAGACATGTCTGTGCAGGTCCACAAGTGCAGAGGTGTTTGGTTGAGATTGAGTTCTCAGTTCTCGCAAAATAGGTTAGTTGTCACATTCATACATCTTTTTTAATTGGGTCCTGAAGTATAGTTTTGCAGTTTTGCTTAGATATCATGCACATAAGGTGTTTTTAATGGAAACCAGCTGCTGTTTTTATGTTGGTTTGCTTTCCAATGGTAACTTCCTCATGTGATAAGGTCTTTTTGCCTGGGTCATGCACACTTGTACAAATGAGTAATCTATTAAATGCCCACAGTGGGTTCAATTGTAACCTCACATTCGTAGAACATGCAAAAAAGAAAAAAAAAATAATACACAGTATCTATCTGTTGGTAAGGCAAGGAAATTCTTGATAGATTCTTATGTTGACTTTATAATTGAGCCTGTCAGTGTGTGTAGAAGAATACACCGTATCTATTTGTTGGTACTAGTTGGAGTTGTTTCTTGCAGCTTTTGCCATCTCTATTGTTAGTGTGGGTTCTATAATTAATCAGGCTTCGTTTCAGGTTTAAGTCCACATTAAACAATTAAGTTAGGAACTGGTCCTTATACCTTCGTGCCAGCCACAGCTTAATAAATATCGTACCATTTCAGGATGCTTTGCTTCAGTTGCTCAGTTGGATGCTTTGTAAAGGAAATATGATGCCTGATGTTTGAAGAAAAGTATTGGGAGAGACTTAGTGTGTGTGTGTTGCGGGGGGTGGGTGGGTTGGATGAGGGGGGATGTTGTACAGATTTTGTCAAGTTTAGGTTTTTGTGGATTCTCTAGCCTTTATTTATCCTGTTGTGTTTTGCAAAGCGCTTATCAAGATATATTTGCTCTCGATTTTGCAATTATGGCAACTGAAACCATTTTACAAACGTAAAACAGTAAACAATACATAAGAAACGAAATATACAGTTGAACTACTTCCAATATTGTCCAAAAACCAAAGCAGTAGAAAATATTTCAATTTTAAAATCTGATACCTCAAGATTTCCGATGGTTCAACTGCTGTTCGACAAAACCTGAAGAACCAGTTCATTTTCTAATTTCATCCTCTGAGGTAGATAATACTTTTTTGGCTCCAAGTCCATCATCACACTGGCAACAGTTTAACCAAAACACTTTTATCTGACAAGCTGAGAAAACGAATATCCAGAATCCATATCCAAAAAACTTTTATCTTGGTCCTGCTTAATATTTGTAGTTACAAATAAATGTGCTTCGTTTTCTTTTTTGTTTTGATTGACCATCATCGTCTGAAAAAGAGCAATACATTTTTAATAATACTAGTAGCTACTCGGGAAGTACTCTATTAAATAGGATAATAATATTCAGCAAATTATTTACCGATCCAGTCACAAGTAACCATGCAGAGTGTTTTTCGATTATACATTAAAAAAGAAAAACTGTCATTATATGTAGTCTCTCTGCTACAGCAAGATCCAGTAGAAGTACATACAAGAACACAACGGCAACCAACAAAATCAAAAGTTAAATTTACTTTTTTTTCATCCACTTTTTATGTGCCTAGATCATGTCTGGCAGGGTATGATTCAAGTCGCAATTATCAACAATGCAACTACTACAAGGTTAAGATCACAAGTCACAGTTGATAATAAATGATATAACTTGCATTTTTCAAAATTTACAAACATAAACAACTCAATAAACAAAATTCCAAAAAGGGTCGTTAGCTACATTACATCATAGGCAATAAACATAGAGGCCTTGGTTGAAAGAGAGAGAGAGAGAGAGAGGCCTCACGAGAAGGACTTGAAGAAACTAATAGTATCTTTCAGTGCATGGATGAAGGCGTCAATTTCCTCTTTGGTGTTGTAAAAGTGAAGGCTTGCTCTTGCGCTAGAACTCACACCAAGCTCACGATGCAATATCTGTGCACAGTGATGCCCTGATCTTATAGCCACTCCATGCTACATTACAAAAATATCAATATTAAAAAAAAAAAACTGTTAACACAAAAAAAAACACAAGGTCAATTTTTCATCAATCAGAATGGGTTTATTACGTATGCATTTTAAAAAAAAAAATTCTCCAAGGAGTGGAAGTAACGTTTAAAATCTTAAAAAAAAAAAGAGAGATCAGGACATGGTATATTGTGCACAATTTATTTACGAAGCATCCAAATTACTCATGTTTTAATCCTAATTTACATTGAATCTACAAACAGAAAAGCATGAACTTTATAAATCATTTTTTCATGTAAATATGGAAAGAGTAGAGAGTATAAAAAAATTGAGTATAGTCATTTTTTGTTTGGATGAGATTAAAACAATTTCATAGGACTATGCACAGGGGTGTAAACGGAGCGGATTCGGAGCGGATAATGCTAATACCAAATCCGTATCCGCCTTTCAGTGAACGGATACGGATACGGATACGGATAGTAAACGGATATCAAAATTTAAAACCATATCCGCCTTAAACGGATACGGATACGGAGCGGATAATTTACGGATACGGATTCGAATACGAATATAGAACGGATAATTGTCGGATAATGAGTTATATGAACTTTAAGATATAATTAATAATTAATAAAATTTAAATATAAAAATAAACGAATAATTTTAAGTTGATAGAGATATTAATGTTAGAAAGATGAGAGAATATAAGATATTTATTTTATTAATAGTGTGGTGTAGTGGTTTGTACCTTGGTTGCTTAGACTTTCACTTCACATGACATGGGTTCAAATTTCTTTGAAAGCAAAATAATTTAAAACCTCACATGATACGGATACGGATACGGATAGTAAACGGATATCAAAATTTAAAACCATATCCGTATCCGTATCCGCATCTTCTATAGATAATTGATAATTATCCGTATCCGTATCCGCGATATCCGTATCCGTTTAAATCCGGATACGGATTATATGCGGATTCGGAGCGAATATCCGGCCGGATATCTGTGTCCGTTTACACCCCTAACTATGCATGATATTTCTCATCTCGAAGGGAAATATAGTTTTCTCAACAATTTACTTTCAATATGAAAATAATTAAGAAAAGGTACCTGGTCATCAATAAGGGTAGCAATATCTGTCGGATGAATGCCTTCAACATTAAATGAACAAAGAGATGCCCGGGGACCAGCTACTGACGGAGCTGGCCCATAGATGCGAACAGTTGGCACTGCCAGTAAGCTGTCATATAGATAGTTTGCCAACTCTTTCTACAAAAGATAAAAAAGGTATTTATATGTCAACAAGAGAGAACATTCAATTTTATTTATCTGAATAGAAACATCCTTTTACTTCAAAAAAGAAATGTCAAGTTAAATCTGAAACTGTTGCATATAATCAACAAAAATGGCAAATCTATCACGCACAAAACCAGTGTACATTACAGGAAATGTCACCAAGAAGGTTATAAACCCTGCCCCTCTGCAACATTATCAAGTACCAACACTACCCCCTCTCACTTCATCAATATGCAGAGAAATACATAAAGGTTAGTTTGGGCATCTTCAAAAGAACGAAGGGAAACAAGAGCACTAATATTTGTCGTGTTGTGGGTTATCCTTGTAATTTATCAAAAGTATATACATCTATGAGGTCTGGAAGGGACAAGACATAAACATTAATTATCCTTTAAATAGTGCCAAGGTACTTCCATCATATTAAATAGGTCTCGAATCTTCTATTCTCATAATTTGATTGACATAATTTTGGTTGCATGAGTTATTATTTCATTTTGCCCAAGAAATTAAATAAATACATTAGAAAAAGAAAGGCGGTACAGTAACCTCATATTCATGGATTTTGTGCATGCCAATTTGAGATAAATAATCAATTGCTGCGCCAAGACCTACAGCTTCCCCAATTGCCGGAGTTCCTGCCTCAAATCTAACATATAAAACAAATTCAATATTTTATGACCTAAATTGTGACACAAAGTACCAGTGGTTATGCCTTAATGGCATTTAGAGTGGGAAAAATGGCACGGCGGAGCCGGCTCCGTCACAGAACGGCACGGAACGGCATGGTTACGGCACGGCACGGAACGGCACATGTATCAGTTACGTGTCATGACTCGCGTGTCCTGTGCCGTGACTATTCGTGTGCCGTGCCCATCTTTTGAAACTTTGGCACGGCACGGCACGTGAAAGATTTAGTCATGGCACGGCATGACACGTAGTCACGCGAGTCACGTGTAATTAGGACCATTAGATATTGATTTAATGGTGAATCTTGAATAAACTAACCTAAATTATGATTAAATGGTCACGCGAGTCACGTATGGTCATGGCACGGCATGACTCACGTGGCGTAACCATTCGCGTGCCGTAACCACCCCTTGACATTTTGGTCATGGCACGACATGGCACGTGAAAAATTAACTTGGTCACGGCACGAGACCAAAGTCACGGCGTGTTAGTCACGGCACGGCACGTTTTTTCCACTCTAGGCATCATGGTACATGGGTTTCACCTTGAAGGAGGTTCAGCATAGGTCGAGTAATCTTTAAGCACCTCGCTAATCATCTCACCACCACCTAATGATGAAAAAAATGCTTATTATAGAGACAGAATAAAAGTCTATTAATAAGTTTTAAGGTTTGAAGAAAATTATGTCTTTGTTACCTAAAAACGGGGACATGGAGCTCAAGAGGTCCAACTTGCCATAGAGAAAGCCAATGCCTGTGGGGCCACACATCTGAGATATGTTTAGTTCATATACTAAATACTATGTTCCCTTTTATAGATAACATACTCCAGAGTAAGCTAATCGATACTATTATAAAGAGGAGGGTTCCAATACCATAAGGTTTTGGTACCATAAAATGCAACAATATCAATTTTCATTTATTTTGCAAAATTTAAAATTCAAATGTAGAATCCAGCAGTTGGTCTTCTTCATTTTCATGAGAGATGAGTCTAACCTAAAATTTTATGATTTTTGGAGTTTATTGTATATTAAATCAAGTGGTTGAAAATGAATGAATCTAATTAACTATGATAGATTAAATTTAATGCGTTCAGTTTTGGACCATATGATCTAGTATAAAATGAGCTCCAAAATTTATAAAATTTGTATGGACACACCTCTCATGAAAATGAAGAAGATCAACGATTTGGATTCGACATCCAGGTTTCAAATTTTGGAATATAAATGAAAAATGAGGTTGTGGTACTTTATTGGCAACAAAAGCTCATGGCATTGGAACCCTCCAGAAAACTAATATTTTTTGGCCATCATGCTCAATTAAATCTTCAAAAGAGCACATATTAAAGCTACACATTTTCTTCTTTGAAAAGAATACTAAACCTACAAAAAGACTTCATACCCATTTTAACTTTAGACTCATCAAATAAATATTATAATATTAAAAAGAAGAGAGAAGGATGCACGCCAGTTTTACCTTGTGAGAAGATGCTACAAGAAAATCTGCACCAAGCTTTTGTACATCAACTGGCATATGTGGTACACTCTGACAGGCATCTACAAGTACCTTTGCCCCATATTTATGGGACAGATCTACTATTTCCTCAATTGGAAGAGAGGAACCTAATTAAAAGAAAAAGAAAAGGCTCAGATAAAGCTTAATTTCACTAATCCTCCAGAAAAAAAGTCAAATTACCAGGTTTGCTTCTAAGCCAAACTGAGAAATGTTAGTTTTTTTCAATAGAAATTAGGGCGCAAGGAGGGGTAATCATGCCATCAAAAAGAAATCAGGAAAGGAGGCATCAAGAGCATATAAAATGCTTTTGTTGTGTTATAGACGCATAAAACTTCTCATTATTTAGGGCACTTACAATATTATAATTCTTTTTACAGTACAGTTTGAGTTATTGTCTAATAGCAATTAAAAAAGGAATAAAGAACTAATTTTACCTAGAACATTTGATACATGGTGTACAACTACAATTTTGGTCTTGTCAGACAGCATTTGCTTCAATTCGTCCATATCCGGTACCTCATTCTTTGTTAGACCAACATACTTCAATTTTGCACCTGTCCTCTGACTTATAATTTGCCAAGGTACAATATTACTATGGTGCTCTGCCACTGTCAATAATACCTGAAAGAAAAGAAAGATGCCAAATTTCCCAAACGATTACAAAATTTAACAAAACATGATAACCATAGCAATCACGATCCGTATACATAGTTAATTTTTTCAACTGTTCTCCTATGTACCAAGCAGGGTGAATTTGCAACTGGTACTGAAATCCTTTAGGTATGCTACTGGACCAAGAAGCAAATTTCAGAAAGTAAGGATTAAAAAAATAAAGACAGTACCTCATCACCAGCTTTTAGGTTAGAGTAGCCCCATGTGTAAGCTACCAAGTTGATTGCTTCCGTTGCATTTCGTGTAAATACGATCTCTCTACTTTGAGGTGCATTTATGAAATTTGCAACTTTAATCCTTGCACCTTCATACAAATCTGTTGCCTTTGAACTTTTTACAGAAAAAAAAAATTACAAACAGAAAAATAAAGAAAAATATAAATATGCATAAGAATTAAGGATAAGATTTTTTTTACCTTAAATAATGTATACCACGATGTACATTGGAATTGTACAATTCATAGTATTCATCTAAGGCTTTTATTACACTGGAAGGCTTCTGAGAAGTTGCGGCATTGTCTAAGTATACTAATTTAACCCCATGTATCTCCTGCATACGTTACAAAAGATATTTTGATCAACACATCAAAATTCATGTAATTGAGCTATACAAGAGAAGTGTTAAATAAGGAAATTATTTCAATTTTGTCCCCATTAGCAAAATTTACAAGTTTGGAAATGTCTAAAGAATAAATTTTACAACTCAATATCACTGAAGATTAAATTGTGCTCATTTAAATTCGACTGAACACAAATTCAACTTGACTATTATGGATTCAAATGAACGAATTCAACTAAAAAAATACCTGATTGAGGATCGGAAAATCCGGTCTGGTGATATCCCCAAGTGAATTCGATCCCAAATCTTTAGACGGGACAGCAACCGAAGAAGAAGAAGATAGCTTTGCAACATGAGATGTGGCTTTTGCGAAACCGGAACTGGAGAGGGAATTGGGGGTAGCATACTTGAGGCGAGAAAGAGGCGAGAGAAGCTTAGAGAAGGAGTGGGGAGCGGGGTTGTAGCATGGGAAGTGGCACAGTGAAGAAGTCATGGCTGAGAACTCTGACAGGTCTGAATTTAGACGAGAAATTGGAGAGGAGAGAACGAGGAAAAAGAAACCCTTCAGCGGTATGCCCGTATAGGTTTGTTTATATGAGCCGCCCTCGCACCCGACGGACCCGTATCCTCCCAGGTACCTGACTCAAGAGAATTGACACGGATGGCCCAGATTTACTCTCAGCCGGTGCCTACTCGGGATGACATAGGGGGTCAGTAATATTTATGCTTTGAGATTCGTGCTAAGTGACTCAACACAATTTTAGACCGTCCGATTCAATTCTATTGAGTCAGGTGACCTGAGAGGATACGAGTTCCGCACCCGACACCCAGCAAATTCATATCCCCTATTATCACCCAACCCAAGTACCTTATTTTTTAATTGGGTCCGCCTAGCTCTCCCCCGTGAACAATCTCCCGTTTCATCCCGTCAGTTGCATTAATTAAGATAGTTAGTTAGTTAGAATTTATAACTGTCAGTGTATTTTAGGAATTTGCAGAAGTATTCATATGTAGCACAACTAGTATTCATCCATCTATATGAAGGTATTCACATTTGCAATATAAACATAGTTGGATATATTACAACAAGAAAGTAGGGGACAAACAACATGTGTGGGGGACCGCACAACTGTCAGAGCATTAATTAAGTGGGGGACCGCATAACTGTCAGCGCATTAATTAAGTGGGGGACTTCTAACTACCTTCAGCTCATTTTAGAAATTTGCAAAAAAAGTATTCATCTGTAACACAACTAGCATTCATCCATCTATATAAATGTATTCATCTTTGCAATAGAAGCATATTTGGACACATCAATCACTTATCTTTTACACGTTTTTAGAGATGGGTTTTTTTTTCTCCGTTCAATCTAACCAATATTTCTGACGATCTGTGAGGAATTTTGCAAATCTAAAACCACGAATGTCTTCTACACAATTTTCTCTTTCAAATGAGATCCATGATGACATACTTTCGAGTTGTCCGTTACACAAGTATTCACACCTTGTCATGCAAGTATTCATCCCGCATTAAGCAAGTATTCATCCTCATCGTGTAAGTGTAAATAGTTAATGTACCAAGAGTATTACACGTTTTTAGAGATGTGTTTTTTTTTCTCCGTTCAATCTAACTAATGTTTCTGACGATCTGTGAGGAATTTTGCAAATCTAAAACCACGAATGTCTTCTACACAATTTTCTCTTTCAAATGAGATCCATGATGACATACTTTCGAGTTGTCCGTTGCACAAGTATTCACACCTCGTCATGCAAGTATTCATCCCGCATTAAGCAAGTATTCATCCTCATCGTATAAGTGTAAATAGTTAATGTACCAAGAGTATTACAAACATATGTGCATACCAAACAAATAAAAAGTATTCATCCATAAGATATCAAGTATTGATACATATAAGTTAAAGTATTTATGCCTAAGATATTAAGTATTCATCCATAAACGTTGAAATATTCATCTCTAAAACATTAAGTATTCATCCATATGTACTTAGTACGCACTGTTCTAATTCACCATTAATGAAGTTTTGTTCTTTGCAAATAACTCGGATCTGACCCGGCGGTCGACAGTGATGGATCTACTCCGGCGGAGGCGGAGGTGGGAGAGAGAGGAGGCGGAGGTGGGAGGTGAGAGACGGAGGTGGAGGTGGGAGAGGGAGGCCGAGAGGGAGAGGTGGGAGAGGCGGGCGGAGGCGCAGAGGGAGAAGTGGGAGAGGCGGGCGGAGGTGGAGGCAGAGGTGGAGAGGGAGAGGTGGGAGAGGTGGGAGAGGGAGGGAGAAAGAGGAAATAAATAAATGGAGAAAATTGGGTAATTAATTTGTAGGGCCATTAGGTAGTTAGAATTTTGAATTATAGTTAGAAAAGGTAGTTAGTTAGTTGGGGGATGAAATGGGGGATGGATAGATGGGGGAAGATATAATTACCCTATTTAATTTTGCATCAAATCCGTTTCTTTAACTTCTTATATACTTGCACGAATCTTCAAAGCCCGTAGTTTGTGTTGGATTGGTCGGATTCTGATCGAACGGTCCTTATCAAAAATAGAAAAGTATATTACCTCAGAGGATCCGGACTCGCATAGTGACATAGTTGCTCACTTGCTCTAGTCTCCCGGTTGGTTCGGGTTTGGAACCACTAAATGTCCAAATCCGGTTCTTTAATAAACGTTATTAGCATTTCGGAGGTTGAAGGGATGATATGATAAACTCGGTTCTTTACACTCTGTTTGGATGGAGAGTAGAGGAAGGGAGGGAATGGAAAGAAAAGAAAATTTTTCATCTAATTGTGTTTAGTTGATAAAATTGTGTCGGAGGTGAAGAGTACAGGAGGAAAAATGTTTAACACTGAATGATTATATTCAATATAATCGATTTTCCTTCCGATTTGGAGTGTAGCAGAACTCATAACCTTACAAAAACAAAATATAACTCTTACCACTAGACTATATGAACAAATTCGTTATTTTATGAGAAAGGATAAGCTATATAAAAGCTTAAAATAACAAAAATTTAATTAAATTTTAACATACATAATTAAGATTTTTAAAATTATTGGGGTGGCTTAGCACCCCTACATACATGTAGCCGTCCATGTTAGATTGCGGCATGTTAGTCATGTCATTATTATATATGTCGTGATTAAATATGTCTTGACTAGTCATGTTTGATCACATTTGCTCATGTTAATCATGCTTAATTATTTTTCATAATTTACGTTGGTTTATTGAAAAAAAAATCAGATAATGTCAAATAATTGTGGAAATATTATAAAAAATGTAAGATAAAAAAATATAATGTTGAAAAAAAATGTGATAATACGTAACCGTACCATACTTTGTCATATCATAATTAAACTAATTTACATGTTTTGTCGTTCTATTTTTTTTTTAAAATAATCACAACATGCAAATAAACACAATATAAACACGCAAGTCACCGTACCGTGTCATGGCATTTTTTTCTCTCATTATCTATTGGGTGATGAAAAAGGAGGGTTTCCGTAACGAGAGAATGGGTGTAATACTGTAATTACACAAATTCGTATCCTCTACATTAACTCAAAAGAGAATCTTTTGTGCGGATTAGATCCGCACTAATATTAAAGGGCTCTCTATGTTATAGGCAGGAGCTGGATTGACTCTGTTTAAAATCAGACGGTTGAGATTCATTCAATCAAGAGATTTCCTTTTGAGTTAATGCAGAGAATACGCGTTCGTAATTACACCCGGTCAAAATAAAAGAGTTTTACTGGGCTTTCAGATATACAGATATAATTTAACAAGTTAATTTTTGCATATTTCAGAATTATACTAATTCCATACATTGAATATCTCTTCAACGCAATAAGCATGATTTTATTATGATTCATGAATTAATGCCTAATTATTTACATTTATTGATATAAAAAAAATTATATTGAAAAGCTTAGTTATTACCGAAAACTAATGCCTAATTCTTTACATTTATTCATACAACAAATATTATATTGAGAAGTTTAGATATTACCGAACAAAGAGATTTTCATTATAAAGAATAAGATATTACAAGTAATACGAATTACATTTGATAATAGTATGTCTTTTATAATAGGAATCAAATTTAAAATATCGATATTTTCTATTATATGTATAAAAGAAGTCTGTAATTTAATTATTAATATTAGATAAATTGTTCATTGTTCTTACAATTCAGTAAATTCGAAAGTAACTCGGAAAGCTGGTTGAAAAATATAATACAAAGTATATTTCAATAATCTTGTCACTATGTTTGTTGTTGAGACTTGTTTCTAATAATTTGCTTTCCCATCCAACAGAGCATCCATCCAGCAAAGGATTAAATCTAAAGCATTTATTACTGATAAAAAATAAGGTCATGTGGATTTTCACAGATCTATTACGTACATTATATGTGGAATATATTTATTCATTTCTATTTTTTTATATTAAATTATATAAGTTATAAATTTATTCTATAATTATTCATTATTGTCATTAATCGTAACGAATAAAAATAAAAGATTGATAAAACTAATACTTAACAAATAAAATAAATATAAAAATAAAATGAACTTTAAGCAGATATGAATAGAGAAATATCTCCATCCAATCTGTGTGGTATTGGTCGACACTTCCGCTTTAGATCTGCTCATTCAAATTCGGCTCGAGAAGTAATACATACGAGATGGGCCATTAAATTTTTTCGGCCCAATTTCTCTCTCACACTTGAAGACGGAATTTTTATTAATACTCTAAAAAAAAAATAGTAAATTTGTCTCCGGAACAGATTTTTTTTTTTAAAAATTGTCCAGTTATTGGGCGGTTTGCTTTTTATACTTGACTGCCCCACGTTTGGACGGTCTGCTGCCTATACAAACCGCCCCATGCTGGAACGGTCTGCTATTGCCTATATATTAGAGGGTACCCCTCCCGTTTTCACTCTCTCTCTCTTTTCTTTCTCTCTTTCTCCAACATATCGCCTCCCTTTTTGCATGTAAGTCCCTTAACTTTTTTGTATTTATTTTTTTAGTCTAAAATTGTTTAGAAAATGTTAGAAAATGTCCAAAATTGGTTAGAAATTGTTAGAAATTATTTAGAATTAATATAAATTGTTTAATCCATCGTGGTCTGATGAAACCCTAGATCTTACCATGACACCCAAACCCAAACTTCGAAAAGGAGGAAGTGAAACCGCACGCAATGCTCGCATATCCCTCGCTAATAATTTTTGGACGGGTGAAGCCCGCTTGAGGAAATGTTATCTCGTTTAGGGTTGCCACCCAACGAGGTTGAATAATATGCTACCACGGATGATCCGACTATTAGAAGCGTTCTTTACGATAACTTCGGCGATAATTTATTATTTTAATTCTTTTTTTTATTCTTTTTTTAATTCATTTTTGTAATTCATTTTTGTACTTCTTTTTTGTAATTTATTTTTTAGACGAGAATGATGGACAGTAACAATTGAGGTAGATCTTATAATCGATAGGTGCCCAGAAGAGGGTTGATGAGTGGTCGATGAAAGAATGAGGAAAAAAAAAGAACTGTCAAGTATGCTCCAGGGATAAAAAGAATTGTCAAGTCTGTGTTATATAAAACAATTTCTTAGGCGACCTATTTGGTTTGAAATTACAGACGATTATTTTGTGGAAAACCCTATGGTTATGGTTTGAAAAAAAGATTGATCTGGAGCCGCTAGCCACGGACGATGAGTTTTTTCCTTGTACTTATACTGGTAAGGCTAGCACTTCGTCTGTTGTGACTAATCCAAATCCGCCAATATCGGATGATGAGTTTGTTTCATGTACTTTCAAGGCTCGTTGTAAGAAGTAGTACTACTTATTAAGTATTTATTTTGTAGACTTTATTTCATCAATTTAGTGTTTATTTATATTTTATGTTGTCAATTTGTGTATATTTAATTAAGTTATGAAAATAACAAAATGCAAGCATATAAATTAAGTTCACAAATTTCAACTAAAATAGTTCACAAACTACCAAATAAAATAGTTCACAACATGCATCTAAATAAAATAGTTCACAACATGGATCTCAAGTAACTTGGTAATTAGCGATGACGTCCGAACAAACTAAGTCGACGAGTTTTGGGTCTGCTTCTAGATAGTTGTGCGACACTACCGGATCTCTGCATGGCTACTAGATGCTTGGCTCCCATAAGTGTGCTGTCTTCTACCGGTTGCCTCAGCAACAACTCTAACATTTTCTCTTTCATTGGCTTCGTTTATGGCATCTGCATTGCATTCCAATTCACCAATCATGGTATGATATTGACATAGTAAAATATATAATCAGATATAAAATGTAAAATATACCTGCTCGCTGCCTGTCAGAAGTGGAACGGCGAGCCTGATGTCCCATTCGCCTACCTTACATCTGGTCCATGGTCATTACAGCACGCTTGTGGTTCCTTCTCTCCAACCTGATCCACCCCTTTGAATGAAGGATTCTATCCCCAACATAGGCCGGCCACGCATGCTGGTTGGGATAGAATGAAAAGATCCACCCCAAGTACTCGCAAGGTACTCGGTACAGTACATGTCGGTGACAAAATCATCCTCACAGAAGTTTCTCACTCGGCACACCGCCATAACATGAGAACAAGGTAGGTGAGTTAATTAGATTCCTTGGCATGTACATGTTACAATATTGTCCGGTCCAAAAATAACCACGTACTTGAAATCCCTTTTCACAAACTCCATAGTCCCATCTGGTCTACGACTGGTTGGAACGTACTCACCTAGACATTGCACTTCGAATTACAAGCGTTGATCACCGTACGGGACAACGGGACAACGTTCATAGCTGCACCTTTCTCTCTATGTTTTCTTAGTTTTTGCTTCACCCTTGTTGAAAACGTTTGATTCCTGGCTAGTAATTCAAGGGCCTTAGCACGTCGTTCAATAAACTATGCATTTAACTTGTAGAAGGTGTCCTCTACAATTGCTGCCACGGGCAACATCCGGCTCTGCTTGAAAACATTATTTAAGGACTCGGACCTATTTGTGGTCATAATTCCCCATCAGTAACCTCCATCACGGGCTTGAAATATTTTCTCATATGCGGGTGGCTCTTGCAGATCTCTATGATTATTTTTGCCCACCTTAAGTAGGCATTGTCCTTTGGACAGTTCTACATAACCAATTTTGAATGTGTCAACAACCCATTTGTCGTATCCGGTATTTTTATTTAGGTTTTCTGCAACGTGTTGCATACACAGCCTGTGCACACACTCGTCGTCCGCTGTCGACCATCCAAAATCGGTATGATAAAAAACATATTTGATACCTTTGTGCTGGTCTGATATGACACAAAAGAGCCTGTTCCCAATCACTTCTCTTCGTAAAAAGCTCATGAAAAATTTCCAATTGTCACCATCCTCCTTCTCAACAATTGCAAAAGCCAAATGCAACAACTGGTTTTCAACATCATATGCACATGCTATCAACCACATCCCATTGTAACAGCTAGACATGAAGCATGCATCTATACTGATGACCGGTCTAATGTATGACACAACTTGAATACATGGACCAAAATCTCATGCTACAGCCTTGAATTGTTTAGTGTCATCGACATCGGGTATGCTGACATTCCAACATTCATATTTTGTACCGAGATTTGTACTTGCTATGGCCTGGAGCAATGGTGCAAGCAAGTTATATAAACCCTGCCAACTACCGAACATTCTGCAAACCGCAAGTTTATGTCCTCTCCACAACTTGTTGTATTTTGGAGTTGCATGTTTGTAAATGAGTCTGACACTCCTAACGACCTCCTTAATGCTCATCGATGGGTCCGCCTTAATGCCTGTCTCAATTACGTCTGCAATAAGTGATGTCGTAAGTTATGCATGGTCTGTCCTTGATGATGCAGACTTGCATGTATGAGGTGGTTCACACTTCTTAATCATCCATGCCTCCCTCTTACCCACAGGGGTTGCAAAAAGAACATGAACATGAACCTCATTGATTTTCTTCACAAGTTCATCTATGTTGGTATAAACCTGCTATGGGGGCAAGCTCCGAATTGTATATAATGCGCTTCCTAAAGTAACTAATGTCTGCTTCTTCAAAAGAACTGGTATCGTTGAATATGGCGACCGGATACCTATATGTCCGACCTCTAATCGAAAATCTGTCTTCTTAGGGAGGGACATCTGCATCACTATCTGATAAGTGATCAGAATCCCAACCCCCTTCACAATCATCATCCGTGTCTATTTTCTTTTCTGGTATGGCATCGATCATTTCACCATCAATGTCAGTATCATTCCGGGTAACAGCGGGTAACAGAGTATGTATTGATTCTGGTACATATAGAAATCTAGCTTGGATTACGGGTTCAAGAAGATGTAGTGGTGGTGGTAGCTCAGTGGCATAATCATCCATGGTACAATCATTCGTATAATCAGGTATATAATTATCATAAACGGGTGCTACGTACGGTTCATACGGTGGTACATGACCCGAGTTGTGGTACCGAGTTGTCATAACCCGAGTGGTAGTACCTCGGGTTGTTATAACCCGAGCTGTGGTACACCGGGTTGTCATAACCTGTATTTTCCCTATAAGGTCCAATTCCGAATTGACGCAGAACTCTCCTTAAATATAAGTCTATTACCAAAATATTCTTTAACTCAAATTGATTGTAAACACCCCTCATAACCCCCTCATCTGTTATTGGATACCTCTCTTCTAAGCACGAAATGCACTCCATTCCAACTCACAGAAATCGCACTGATGAGCGGCGTCTCAGCTCGGCATCTCCGTCACTCAAGTCTCATTCCGAAATTAGAGGGCTCACTTAAGATTCTCCATCGGTCGACCTTCCACGACTCCGTTCTTCAATCTCTCTCCTCTCGTTCCTGTTCTCGCCACCACAGCAACCGCTGCAAGGTTAGTACAAGCGAATTAGTTGCTTTGTTTTATTGTTTGAGATGGGCTCTAGTTGGCCTGGTTGTTATATCTGTCAAAGTGGGAGCTGGGCTTCTGCCGAATAGGTGATACTCACTGGACCGGAATGAAGATGATAGATACGAATCGAAGTTTGTTGGATTTCACCTGCGATAATAAATCAGTGTATATGGTGAACTAAACAGGAAGTGTTAGCCTATAAGTCTATGACCTTGAGAGCCTTGCCATGAGTTCCTTTCCTTCTAACATCAACTACAACGCCTTTCATGATTGCATAAATCTAGTTGAGGGAGATGTCGAAGCTGACAGGCCCCTTATAGTCATCACCACTGAATACTTTGGAAAGCATATTTATGTGTATAAGTGGATTAATTTTGAGCAGCGATGGCGTCAAGTAAAGAACATTGGAAATAATGTTCTATTTCTCAGTCGTTTTGATTGCTCTCAACTGCAATTGGAGGGACAACAAGGAAATGAAATATATTATGATATAGATGATCATCTGGCCACGGGATCCTATCGCATTTGCATAAATAAGATGAATTTGCAAAGTGGGAGTATTGTTCCACATTACTCTTGCCCCATGGAAGTATTTCCTGCAGTATCTGGATTGACCTCGTGGTTTACACCTAGCTTGATATAGATATTGTGGGGTTGTGTAAATATGATTAACTCCATTTGCTTCAGGTACTGATCTGTGATTCCTTTTCCTTAAAAAATGTGAATATGATATGCTATTTGTGTATATTTTCCAACTAATATGTTTCGGTCTACAAAGGCAGGTTTTATCATTAGTGTACATGTTACAATGAGCGAGATGTCCATCATTGGGATATCCCCATTGATAGGAGAGTTGGGAATTTATAATTTCTTTTTCTGAGCATAATTAAAGCCGTAAATTCATTCTCAATTAATTTTTCATTTTCTTAATTTTGCACCTGTGCTGTCCACCGACTTTTCTGGAGAAAAAAAAAGAAAAAAAATAGAGTTAATGCCCGGAGGCAACTTTACTGTGGTGAGTTCTGTAGGCCTTGAATGATTTTCTTGAAGTGAAACTGACATATGGAACTTTTTAGTAAACTAAAAAGTAGAAGAATTTAGTTATCAAAATGGAAAATTGTCTAAAGATGTCCACCAGTTGTAACCTAAGAATATTGGACCAAACTTTGAGTTCTTCTGTAGGGATCCTTTTGCAAAATTTCAAAGGACCCGTCAAACTTCCATAGAAAAAAGAAAATGAATTTATAAAGCAATCGCTGTTACTTTCTTGAGGAATGAATTAGTTCCTTTATGTAGTTACAATCTTGTGTGCAAGGCTGCAGCCTGTTGCGGCAATACCTTATGAGGACAAGGTGTTGCATCCATTGGAAGTGCCTTGAAACATTTTGCTGAAACCTCCATTCAGAACGCAGAACAATACAAATGCATTTTGATTTCACTATATTTCTTGTGACAATTTGGTGAAACAAAGGCAATGTCATCCGCTTTGCTAGTTTGAGTAATAGCTCCATTTTTATAACCTTTTACCATGACGATTTCTATCTCGTAGTTGTAGGAAGGTTCTATGCAGATCGCTTTTCTCTGAAGTTGGAATATTGGCCAATTATGAACCATCCTGTAATATTCCCATATTAAATTATCACATATTAAACAAATGCTTTCCTAGATTGGAGCTCATGGATATAGAAAACACTACTGTAAAGGTACAGTTGATTTGACTATGATTAAGTACCATCTATAACTCGAGTCATGTTAATATATATCTAGTCCATATCTAATATAGTTGTCAATTCTGTACTATATGCTCTTACTCATAAGGAATAAAATACATTTATTCAACTACTTTTTCATTTTTTTATTATGCAGATGGTAGATAAATGGTAATTTGATGGTTGATTAAATGGACAATTTGGCAGTACATGAAGTGGATGAAAGATGATTTATGGCATTTACCAAAAGATGATGATTCCGAGGGAAGGAACTTGGTACTGTTAACTATTTGGTTTCTACTTTAGATATAAATATCCCCATCTAGCGATGGTAATTTGGTCATATGTGTGATATTGTTGATGACAAGGGGTTACTTTTGGTATAGTGATAGAAGAGCTGCTTCTAGTATAGATGCTGGACACTTTTGAGTACAAGGTTATGCCCAAAGGTCTGTGCAATGATACAGAGTGAATTAATGGGGCATTATGGTAAAGCTGATAATTATCTGTTCTTCTTATACATTAATACATTGATGATGTTTGTGCTGTGGTGATGAAGTTCCATTGATACATTTACTGGTACTGGTTTGTGCTTTACAAGCAATTCCATTGCAAAATTGTCTCTACATGCCTTTTTTTACTTCATTGTGCTCTCAGTAAGTAATGCTGGAGTCGTTTGCTACAAATAAAAATCTGTTATGGGTTTGTACCGCTTAATATCAAAATAACAACTCATTTTGAGAACAGTACATTTTAAATTAAGCTTGTCATCCAGTACATTTTCAATTCCAAGAATAACACGTTTTGAAGACTATTTGGGTTAAAGAGTAGCTCATAAAAATCTCTAGAAACACTGGTACCTGATACAAAAACAGCAACAAAAGAAGCACAGGTGCATATTTAAATTAAGAATTTAAAAGTAGCTCATAAAATATCTGCTAGTATAAGCAACTATCTTCTCTACTCTAATTTGGCATCTGCTGGCACGCCTAGAGCAGTGATTGCTGAGGTACGCTTTGAAAGTGACGTAGAGCTTGTGGCTGCTCAATGCACTCTGGCGTACTCCTCGATGATGAAGCGATCATAGGGACTGATGTAGGACGTGAGCTTGACAGCGAGAGCGAAAAGGTGGTGGTTGAGCTCGCAGTGAATTTTTTTTATAAATCATAATTAGAAAAAATATTTTTACCAAATTAGCATGATTACTTTTTTTTTTACAAACTATAATAACCAAATTGTCATTTCGGTCCGGTAGGTTTTTTTTTTTGGGACAGAAATGGCAATTCGGTCCCTGTTGGTTTCACAGTTTGCCGTGTAGCCTTTGGTGTAATACCCTGGGACCGAAATGCCATTTCGATCCAGTGTTTTTTTAGTCCGGACCGAAATGGCATTTCGGTCCCAACTTTTTTTTTTTTTAGGGTTTGCATAATGTTGGATTTCTCACTTGTGTATCATAGATCATATCGGATGTAGGTCAAATTGAATTTGAAACCGAAAGACAATTAAATTTGTCTTTTTGACCGGATCATTTTTTTTATAGAGGATATTAGATGAAATTTGAATTTACTCTATTTCATTTTCAAATTTTTTGGTACAATCTAGTGAGTAAGAATTACACATCTTTGTTAAATGTTTTCTTAACTAAATTTACAATAATACTATTTATTAAGAATAAAAAAAAAAAAGGTTAGGACCGAAATGCCATTTCGGTCCAAAGTCTTTTTAGATTTTCTGTGGCCGCCTTTCTGAAAATTTGTGAAACCAATACGGACCGAAATGCCATTTCGGTTTGGAAAAAAAAAAAAAAAACGGACCAAAATAGCATTTCGGTTCTTATGATTTTTATTAAAACAAAAGTACTCATTTTGATTTCATAAAATTATTTTTTTTAATTATGGTTTACAAAAAAAATTGCTCGCAGGGGATGAATTTACAATACACTAGACGAGATGACGAGTTATCAAGTTCAGGTTGTCCTCTAAATCACGGGCCCACACTTTCATTTTTTCTTTAAATCATGGGCCCACACTTTATTTTTTTTAACAAATTTACAATACACTAGACAAGAGAAGACGAGTTATCAAGTTCATATTGTCCTCTAAATCACGGGCCCACACTTTCATCTTTTCTTTTCTCTTTCTCAATCGTGGGCTCACATTTTTAAAATTTGAAGATGACCTGAATAATGCATCTTGGCTGTCTAGTCAAGATCGGAGTCAAACACACACAGGGCCCTTTAATATAATCCGGATCGATCAATTGACGGTCCAGATCTTGGATACATATTCATTTTTGTGCCTGTTTCGATTTGACGACAAGTACAATAATATAAATAAATATTTCCCACCAACTCCACATTGTGATTGGCTGTTCGGTATCCAATGACAATCTTCAATTATCAAGTTACTACAGCATCAAATCACCAAAGCCGCCACAAAATCATTATTTAAGCAATAACACTGGTAAATGTAAACCCTTACAAATTTTCTTTCATTTTCATATCTTTGTGTGTTTCTGACTTGTTAACACTGGTCAAGAGAATACAAGAGAGAAGAAAAAGAAGAGAAAATGGTAGCAGTACCAAGTTGGGCGGGCACAGGCTCGGCCGTGGCGAGCTTCCTCTTTGTATGGGCCATGGTTCGCAGCCACATCCCGAAAGAACTCCATTTCTTCATCTCTACTACCTTAAGAAAGGCGTTTTCGTTTCTCAACCCTTACATCTATATCAAATTGGACGAGTACAGCGGCGAGCGCATGAGGAAAGACGAGCTGTACTCCGCTGCTGAGGCATACCTCAGCTCTGCGTGCCTCCACCGTGCCCGGAGACTGAAGGCCGAGCTCAGAAGGAAAACCGACCGGCCATTCGTCACCATTGACGAATACGAGGAGGTCACCGACACCTTCTGTGGTGTGACAGTGTGGTGGCATGCCTCCAAACACCTTCCCAAATCAACAACAACAGTTATCAGCTTCAATTCCAGCCCGGAAGAACGAAGGTGTTGAACATTTATTTAACATTCCCAAATCTCTCTCTCTATTTTTTTTTTTTGAAATTGTTGGCAGTGGCTGCCAAACTATTGTATTAATACCAAATCCGCATTACATCATTTGTCCAGTTTACAGTACACACAGCACATCAGCTATATATGTATTACAATGAATGAATCAACATTGCAAACACCAACTACACCCTATATCGACTAGTTGCAAGACATAGTATAGTAAAACGAGAACTACTGCCTATACATCAAGTGGCTACAAAATTAACAAACAAATTCTGTTGAAGTCAGCACCGTAAGGCCCAGCCCAAATATTTGATAAACAACTAGAGCTACGGAGATTTGTCCAGAAAATTCAAACCGACTTTGCAATGTCGGTTAAATTAAAAATAGAAATAAACAAAATATCTAGTCTCTAGAGTACTCTATTAGCTAGTATAAATAGAGATCATTGGTCTTCATTTTGCATCAAACAAATTAAGCAATTCCTCTTCTAGCTAAGAGTTATAGTAGTTTGGAGGTGTAGGAAATATTGAGTAGTAGAGGTGTAGTTGTAAGAATAGTTTAGGGTGAGTAATAAAATTAGTTTGAATATTGTGTCTCTGCTCAACAAATTCTCTCATCCAGGTCCCTCCGCTTTTTGCTTTTCTTAACAGAACTTCTCCCATAGTTTAGCATCACATTCTACCTTGTCTGCAAGTTGCCTCAGTGGCAATCTTTGTCCCCCAAATAAGATCTCATTTCGCTGTTTCCATAGTATCCAACAAGCACACAAAATTCTAGCCATGTATTTTTTGACATTGAGACCTTTTTCTATCGCCCTTCGAGTTAGATTATCCCAAATGCTCTGCACAGTACCTTGTGAGGTGATGATGCATTCAGAGGTCATCCCCAGATGAAACCACACTGTGATCGAGTATTGACACAAGAAGAAGAGGTGAGCTGCTGATTCAGATAGGCAATTATTGCAGAGTAGACATGTTGTAACACATCTCATGCCCCTAGACCTCAAGTTGTCTCTAGTTAAGGTCCTGTTTCTGAGTAATAGATACCCAAAAATCAGTGCAGTTTGGGGTGCCTTGTATTGCCAGATGGAACTGAAGTGCCACTCTCTCTCTCTTTTAAATAATTTACACGTGTATACAATTACAAACTGGAAGTTTATTTATTAACCAGATTTCATAACATTCCAAGTTAATTTGTAAGCGTACGTACTTGCCAAATGTTTCAAGCTAATTTTGTATAGATGCAGGGAGCAAACACTGTTATGTTCTTTTAAAATATTAATTAGTAATACATTATTGGAGTCCAATTTTGTTTAATTAATCCTTAGTAATTTTAAAAATATTTATTAATAGGTTCTACCGACTCAGCTTCCACAAGCGCCACCGCAACTTGATAGAGAATGATTATCTGGACCACATCCTCACCAAAGGCCGTGCAAGTATCGCACGCAATCGACAACGAAGGCTTTTCACAAACAACCCCACCGGTGGTGGGAGCCGCAACATGCTATGGAGTCATGTGGCTTTCGAGCATCCCGCTACCTTTGACACACTCGCCATGGACCCTGAAAGGAAGAAAGCGATCATAGATGATCTTGTGACCTTTCGAGAGGGGAAGGAGTACTACAAGCACGTTGGCAAAGCGTGGAAGCGTGGTTATCTCTTGTTTGGCCCACCCGGGACAGGCAAATCTACCATGATAGCAGCAATAGCCAACTTCTTGGAGTATGATGTGTACGACCTCGAGCTGACAGCAGTCAAGAACAACACGGAGCTGAGGAAGATTTTTCTAGAGACGACCGGCAAGTCCATCATTGTCATCGAGGACATTGACTGCTCTCTCGACCTCACCGGCGAACGCAAGGATAAGAAGAAGAAGCACAAAGATGAAACTGAGGCACCACCATCAAAAGCTATAGAAGAAGTTGACATAGCCAACAAAGTGACACTTTCTGGGCTTCTCAACTTTATTGACGGGCTTTGGTCGGCATGCGGAGGCGAGAAAATTATCATCTTCACGACAAACCACATAGAAAAGCTCGACCCAGCACTGATCAGAAGAGGCAGGATGGACATGCACATCGAAATGTCATACTGCACCTATGAGGCATTCAAGGTGTTGGCCAAGAATTATCTCGGGATCGAGAATCACCATTTGTTCAATTCTATCAGAGAGCTTCTTCTCGAAATGAAAGTGTCTCCGGCAGATGCTGCGGAAGGCTTGATGCTAAAAAATTCTGGAAACAAGGATGTGGATGTGTATCTACAAAATTTCATTGAGAATTTAAACAAATCGAAGGAAGAGGCAAATAAAAATGCGGAAGACATGGTGGCTGTAGGATAAATTCAAATAATTAAAGCATATGTATACTACACGAACAAGAAAAAAGGAAGATGCAAAAGTAGGTGCTACGTGGAAAAATTAAATTCGCCTGATTTTCATTGTTGCTAAAATAGCGAAATAAAGCAAATTAATCGATTATCAAGAAAAAAAACTACAAGGCTAATTAATTAGCATAAATGGGAAATGGGACTGGTAGTGCGTAGTGGCCGGTCGCCTCCCTTTTAGGTTAATTTTTGGATTACAATTTTAAATAATAACAAATAAATTGTGAATGTGACGCGTGCTGGTGAATGTTTGAAATGGATTTGTCAATAATTGCGTCTTTGTTCATTTGTCTAAAGATTCTAAACCAATAAGATAAATAATGTGAATGGCTGAATGCTGTACTAATGTCATATTTGGGCCACATATATTGTGTCCCTGCTCGCCTATTCGCCATGTACCAAAACATGCGGAAATACGTAAAACACTTGTTAAATATCAAAATCATGAGAAGAAAAAGTTCATTGAATTTGGCACAATGTCTCTGAAATAAAATTGGTTACTGTTATGAATATAATGGATGGTCCATTCATGTTGTAACTCTCAATATTAATCCTCATTTACTTCCCCACTACCATTGGAATTTATATCCCACTAGTATTTGAAATTTAATCTCTTATTTATTATTGTAATGACTTTTCATTTACAATTTGTGGCCTATATATAGAGGCATTGTAATATTGTTTTGTACACATGAGAAATATATGAATAAAGAGATAGTCATTCTTTACATTCCCTTCATCTTGTTTATGTTTGTTTATCTTTATTTTATAACACGTTATCAGCACGAGAGCTCTACTAGTTGAAGATTCGAGGTAACTTTGATATTTCTTTATTTCAATATATATCATTTATTTAAATGATACTTCTAATTAGTAATTGCAAAATGAAATAAGATGATTTATTTATATGTACTTGAGAAATCAATTTTTTTTAATATATTATGACGTGTCTTTATCAAATAGTCCGAAGACCAATCTATTATTTTATATTATGTTATAATTATATTGTGTTAAATATAAATTTGAAATGGCCCGAAGACCAACTTTTTTTTGAGATAAATTTGAGATGAACCGATTGATTTTTAATTTGAGATAAATTGTCAACTTTATCAAATGGCCCGAAGCCATTTATTAATTATAAATTCTCAATTTTATCAAATGACCCGAAGTCATATGTTAATCATAAGTTCTTAATTTATCAAATGGCCTGAAGCCATCTGTTAATCATAAATTTTATAATGTGAAATTTAGATTTGATTCATAATAATTTAATCTTTCTGAAGAAGATTTATATGATGTACAAATTTTGTATGATGTTCATTTTGTTATTTTTTTTTCAATAATTTAATCTTCTCGAAAAAGATTTCAAAATATATTAAGAAGGTCTTCCTGAAGAAGATTTCAAAAAATATTAAGAAGTTCTTCTTGAAGAATATTTCAAGAAATTTTATATGATGTTCATGTTAATTTTATTTTTTAATAATAATCTTTCTAAAGAAGATTTCAACAATATAATTTGTTCACGAAGATTTTAAGAAATTTTCCTGAAGAAAATTCCAAGGAAATTTATATGAAGCGAAAATTTTCTTGAAGAAGATTTATAGACATATTTGAGTATATTTCTTGTCTTCTTATGGTTGAAAACAATAATAATTCCACCAGAAGTGGTAAATAATATGATAATAATTTATGGACAAATTTTTAGATATGGACGTGGTAATGAAAAAAAAGACACATCATTTTACCAGAAGTGAACAAAAAAGGAACAAAAAGAATTACCACCATAAATGGAAAAATAATGAACAAAACAAATGAGAAAAGTGACATAATAGAGAATTCATACTATCATTGTGGTGATAAAACTCATTGGTCACGTACCCGTCGTACGCCGACGTAACTGTCGTATACTAAACCATATTTTTGACCTATGTCAAGCGTCATAAACAAAAATAAGAACAAAATCGAGACATTTTTTTTGTGTTTATTATTTTCAGATAAATGTCTAAACTTATCACATATGATACTGTAATTTATATTGAATTTGTATATTAACGGCATTCGTCTTTGCTTATTTATTTAGTTTTATTTTACTTGATGTTTCTTATCTCAATTTTTTTTAAGAAAAAAGAATAACTGAAATCTTTGTTCAAAATATTCTTATTTAAATAAAATATATTAATATTTTGATTATATTTCTTCCTAACTATTTTTCTGTAAGATATTTATAAATATAAAAAAATTAACTTAACAATATAACATCTGTAAATAAAAGATTTTGTACATGCACTATGAAATAAGATTCGAATATATGATAGTGATATATATAGTATGATTGATTATAAGATTTTGTATGGTTGGCATTCTTAAAAATAAAAAATAAAAAAAATAAAAAAAATACAAAGGAAAATACCAATTATACATTTCTGTTTCTATCATTTAAATTCAGATTCATTATTATTAATGTGTCTGTGTTGTACTATCATTTATTATAAGATAATACTTGTACTCACTAATTCTAATTTACAGTAACCATAAGTATGGTTTACCAAAAGAGAAATGCATAAACATGTACGTTTTTACTTCTATATTTGTATATATGAACAATCTATTAATGAGCATAAATTATGGAAAATTTAATATATGATGTACGTTATGATGCATTAGAAAAAATGTCTCTTATTTTGAGTAGTACAAATTGATTAAAAGGTCCGGAAGAGTAATATTTTTATTACATGGATGAATACAAATTTATATTGATGATGCATTATATTCTTCTAAGTCTCAAAGAAATTTGTTAAAGGATATCCGCTGAAATGGGTATCATGTTGAGACAACCAATGAAGAAAATATTGAATATCTTTATATTACTAGCATAATATCAGATAAAAAAAAATGCATACTGGAAAAATTGCCTGTGTTTTCCTCCAGCTTGTACTACATATGTATTAGTACAATTGAAGCACATATTATTGTAAACTAGAAGTTTACAAAGAAGAATATAATTATAGTTTGGCATAACCGGTTGGGCCATTCAGGATCAATAATGATGCGAAAATTAATAGAGAATTAATGTGGACATTCATTAAAGAACCAGATATTCTTTAATCTGATGATTTTTTTTATGTGTTGATTTTATTTCTAGAACGTATACAATATGATATTTGTGAAATACTATATCCACCATGTGAACCATTTGAATATTTTATGGTTTTAACTGATGCATCAACAAGATAGTCACATGTATGTTTATTATCAAATCACAACCTGACGTTTGCGAGATTACTTGCTCAATTGATTTGATTAAGAGTATAATTTTATGATATACAATTAAAAAAATACGTCTAGACAATGCCGGAATTAATGTTGAACATCCTGTAGATGTTCATATATAAAAAGAAGACATGATATTTTACATGCAATAATACTAATTCGCATCATGCCAACTAACTATTATAAAACTTTCCCATTATAATTGGTTTTTGGTTACATACCTAATATTTCCCATATAAGAATTTTGAAATGTGCGGTATATGTTCTAATTGCTCCACCATAACGCACTAAAATGGGACCTCAAAGGAGGTTGAGAATTTATGTTGGATTTGAATCTCCATCTATAATAAAATATTTGGAACCAATGACAGGAGATTTATTCACGGCTAGATTCGCCGATTGTCATTTTGATGAATCAAAATTTCCAACATTAGGGGGAGAAAATAATCAGCTGGGAAAAGACATTAGATAGAACGAATTATCATTATCACATTTTGATCCTCGTACTAAAGAATGTGAACTAAATATTCAAAAGATAATTCATTTATAAAGATTAGCTATCCAATTGCCAGACGCATTTACAGATTCAAAGAAAGTGACCAAATCACATGTACCAGCTGCTAATGCTCCAATAAAAGTTGATGTTTTTGTTGGACAAACTAATGAAATTATGACACGCATGAAGCGTGGAAGACCAATAGGTTCCAAAGATAAAAAATTCTCGAAAAGAAAAGGAGCAAAGAATGAAAATGGCTAAGTCGAAGGATATGATAATTTCAGATAAAACTCCAGAAGAGAATCAAATTATAAATAATATTGGAGTTCCAGCAGAAACTCGGGTATCTGAAATTCATGAAAATAAAGAGATCTCGATAAATTATATCATGAAAAGAATAAGATGGAACCGGGATGAAATTGATATCAATGATGTTTTTGCATGTAATATAGCGCTAAATATAATGAATAATGAGGATCATGACCAAAAGTCTATAAAAGAATGTTGACAAGGAATGATTGGCCAAAATAGAAAGACACAATTAAGATAGAATTAAATTCTCTTAGAAAAAAAAATTATTAGTGCTGGGCCTGCAGTCCCACTAGCCGAAGGCACAAATTCTGAATGATAGAAATTGATATTTACGAAAAAGGTGAAATTTGAGATATACTCACCTGTGGTGGATGCAATAATTTTCGATAATTAGTTAATCTGGCAATACATGAAGGACTTAATTTGTGTCTAATGAATGTTGTTACAGCCTATTTATATGGCTTGCTTGATAATGATATTTATATAAAAATCCCTGAAGAATTTAAGATGCCTGAAGCATGTAATTAGGTTCTCGAGAACATTATTCAATTAAATTGGATAAATATTTATATAGATTAAAGCAATCTGGACGCATGTGGTATAACCGTCTCAGTGAATATTTATTGAAACATGGATATAAAAATGATACAATTTGTCCATGTATTTTCATGAAAAGATCTGAAAATGAGTTTGTTATAATTGCACTTTATGTTGACGATCTAAGTATCTTTGGAAATCCTGAAGAGTTTTCAAAAGTAGTAAATTGTTTAAAGGAAGAATTTAAGTGAAAGATCTTGAGACACAATTTTGTCTTGGATTGCAAATTGAACATTTGAAAAATGACATTTTTATATGCATCCAAAAAATTATATTGCAAGAGTGCTGAAACAATTTTATATGGATAAAATCACATCCAATGAGCACTCTAATGGTTGTAAGATCATTAGATGATCCTTTTAGACCTCGAGAAAATGAAGAAGAACTACTTGGTCCCGAAGTACCATATCTTAGTGCCATAGGAGCACTCATGTATCTTGCTGGACATACAAGACCGGATATATTATTTACTGTAAATTTATTAGCAAGATATAGTTCTTCTCCTACGCGAAGACATTGGAATGAAATTAAACATATACTTCGCTATCTCTGAGATCCGTTCAAGTGAGAATCTAACAGATTTATTCACTAAGGCGCTCCCTACTACAATATTCGAAAAACTAGTCCGTAATATTGGAGTTCACCAACTTAAAGATATTGATTGATGTTGTCATGAGGGGGAGTTAATATGCACTACATAGTTTTTCATTGAATTTTGCTAATAATGTTGTAGTTGCATGATAAAAAGAATAATGTACTCTTTTTCCTTTACTAGGTTTTTATCCCATAGGATTTTTCCTAGTAAGGTTTTAATGAGGCATATTCTTATGTAATGGACATCCTAGGGGGAGTGTTATGAATATAATGGATGGTCCATTCATGTTGTAACTCTCAATATTAATCCTCATTTACTTCCCCACTACCCCACTACCATTGGAATTTATATCCCACTAGTATTGGAATTTAATCTCTTATTTATTATTGTAATGACTTTTCATTTACAATTTGTGGCCTATATATAGAGGCATTGTAATCTTGTATTGTACACATGAGAAATATATGAATAAAGAGATAGTCATTCTTTACATTCTCTTCATTTTGTTTATGTTTGTTTATCTTTATTTTATAACAGTTACATTATTTTGTTCACCAACCTTTTTTTAGTTTTTACCGTCTCCATTTATTGGAAATGAGTAAAGATTGTAGTTCAAGGGCAAGAAATAGCTTGTTTCATGGGTTAACTCTTGGAAAAAATCCTGAAATCGTCATTTCCGTGCGTCACTCTTGGAAAAAGTCTATGGCAAAAGTCTTCGACGGAAATAGTAAGTATTTCTGTTGGCGCCGTTGGAAATATTATTTCTGGCTTTTTCCATATGTTTGCCCTTGGAAAAAGTGCGCTCGAAAATACTTCCACATCCGGCCCATGGGCTTATTATTTCCAAGGGCAACGTCTGTGGGTCCCACCTTAGTTATTCCAAGGCCAGCAAACATGGGTTCCACAGAGTATTTCCAAGGCTATCAAACGTGGGTCCCAACTGGTTATTTCCAAGGGTAGCATATGTGGGACCCACCGTAGTATTTCCAAGGGCAGCATATGTGGGTCCCACAATAGTATTTCCAAGGCCAGCGATCGTGGGTCCCACAGAGTATTTCTGAGGCTATCCAACATGGGACCCACCTAACTTATTCCAAGCGCAAATATTTTCATGGGAAATGGTACTCATTGTTCCATTGACATACCCATGGAAATACTTGAATAACATTGTACCAGTATGCTCTCATCTACAATCCTCCTTGTACCAATCGGTACAATCCTCCCTGTACCAACCAGGTACTATATTACATTCCCCACTAATTCCCGTTGAAATAGATAAACAAACACATTTATATATAGATCTATGGAAAGTATTTAATAAGCATTAACATAACATAGTCTTCATACATTGTACAAAATATGTGCAAAACACATTACAAGAATTGTATTGAACTTGCAAATATACCAAAATATACCAGATTGCGCTTCTAACTATACCAAAATATACCCACCAGTAGTCACTACTAGAATATGAGTTTTTCTGCAAGGGGAGCAAAATGGCTTGTTGCATGGGCTTACCCTTGCAGCAAGCCCAAAAAGGGCATTAGCATGCGCTTACGCTTGCAAATGTACCCATGCAATAGCCTTCGACACTAATACTAAGTATTTGCAAGGACGCCCATGCTAATTGACACAGATGATTTTGTATAATACAATATCACGATCCAGTAAACAATTTACTCGTGTTAATTCTTATGTCTCATAGTATCTGATCACTCAAAAGAGAGCAATGTTTCTTTTAATATTTATAAACTCAGAAATGCTATCGGTTCGGACTGCAAGCGCACAATCCTATCGAGTAGTATGTTCGAGGTCGATCCACAGAGAATATTGGTTCAATGCTTTGAGCGATCGAATCACAATCTTTCGAAAGGCTAGACGAAATCTGAAAATTGAGAGATGTTGTTGTGATCAATGTAAATTAGGAAGCAATTAAAAGTAATTAAAATAAAGATAGAGATGAGAATTCCTAGGATTTCGGCACACCATTGCCACTCAGTTTGCCCTGAATAATATATTCCTGTTGCGTCTGATTTCCTATTGTTGTTTAATGAAAGACACCACATAGGTCACTGCAATTTATGTTACGCAAGAATGACAGATCTTTCACCGAGATTCTACATAGGACACTGCGAGTTTCCTTACGCAAATATCTGATCTCTTAAATATCCCAAATTACTACACAGATCACTGCGATTTTTCTTACGCAATGGAATTTGGTACGCGTTTTGTTGGTCTGGTTTATGGTTTTCCCGCTAAGATTTTCTTCACATAAACCTAATAGATCTCAACGAGGCTAAGTCATCCAAATAGTTTCTCTTACCATTAAAGTACTGTCACTACCCTAACGGACTCAAACTAGATCATTGAAATTAGATGAAGAGATAGTAAATCACAAAAGTATTTTGATTCAACAACAAGAAATCATAATCAACAGAAATATATATATCAAAACATCAAGAGTAACAAGGTTTACTGCCTAACCCTAAGAAAATGAACTTAGCCGTGGAACGGCATTGTTACAAGCACTCCTCTCTTCTCACTTTAATCAAATCTAACTCTAATTACAAAGATAAGTTATTCTTCTGCCCAGGGGCCTTATATAGGAGTGGAGGGACGTCTGGAGATTGAGTAGGGGCTAAGAAACTGATCTAGAAACAGCTGTCGGTAGTTATTCTCCAAGAGGCGCCTCAGTTACGGACCGTATCACCTGATAAGGTCCGTATTAGGACCTTGACGGTTAGGGTTTAATGCTTCCAGTGCTGTCTTCTGGTCTCTGCTAGGCCTGGTCCGTATTAGGCAATACGGACCGTAACAGAGACTTCGTCGATAAGCGTCGCTGATCCGATTGACCCCATTCTAGCTCCATTTGGTGTAAAATAGTCTCAAAACCTGTTTTCTGCAATAAAACATAAAGAATGATGACAGTAGCCTTTTTCTCTAATTAATTAAACATAAGTGCGAGAAAATATGCAAAATCTAAGCCAAAACCCTACGTAAATCATCATTATTTTGACTCTGATCAGTATTAGATCAGTTTCAAGGTAGGTATGTGTCATCCTTGCAAACTTAATCTTTTCTTGATCTAAGTTAGATTATCAAATATGATTAACTCTTTAATCATACCGTGCACAGATAATCTTACTTTATCAAGGGGCGCAGTGATACTATTACTCGTATTAAATACGAGGGACAATAGTAGTCTTGGTGAACATCTCTCCTCTGCAAAAGTCATGTATACTGAAATGTCATCGTTATAGCTACTTTTTACGGATAGCGTTAAACAATACTCACGAATATACACTTCTTATGTAGAAAACGACGAACCACCTCATACTTTAGAACTTAACACTAAATGAAAATATTAATGACACGAACACAATTCTGTATAATATTTCATTGAGGGTCTGTCAAATACCATGTTCTCTAACATGTATCTATGTGATTAAAATGACAACTCTTTGTCTATGGTTTGTAAAACTTAACCATCATTTAATCAACATACTAACATTTAATTTGTCAGTTAGTGTTCTTTGCTAATTACCTCGGTTACTGACTATTAAGAATTTTTATCATCTATTATGGAGTTTTACAATTTCAAGTCATTAACTCGAAATGATTCATAATTCGATAAAATCTCAAAGAACAAAATGATAATTTTATTAATCATCCATTACATGAACAAAATACATATAGAGTAAAATTATCCTATGATTGACTTCTAGATTATTACACTAATAATTGCTTGAGGACAAACAACATCAAGTTATGAGGCATGATCAAACTCAAAATGATAGTGAATTACGTAGGGTTTTGGCTTAGGTTTTGTAGGGCGCAGAAAGTTGCACAACGGTGGAAGGTGTGTGCGTGTGTATTAAATGCCTCAGAGTTCAATGCTCTCGATTTTAAGACATGGAGAGAACATCGAATTTGAAACATTCATTTCTTTCTACAATTCCTTAGGTTCACCCTCGACAGACCTACTGTTCTTTATTAGTCTATCGAGAGAGTTTATTGATTGTGGGGACGTTTAACTCCCAGCGGGCGCAAGCCCCCGCTGTTAATTACATCAGATGACCCTTCCAAGCCATACTGAATACCTCGTCCATTCCGAAATTTGTGCCTATTTGTTGTGAATTGAATAAAGGGGCTAAAAGGGGACTCATGTATAGATTCTGGTATTGATTCGATTTTCTATGCATTTGGATACATGTGTGTGTGTGGTTTCTTATTAAAATTATATTTTTGAAATAAGAATTTGAATATTTGAGAAGTTTATATACATTGTTTGTTTATATTTGATTTATGACATATTTATCTATATTTTGTTGATTATTTACATTTTATTAAGAAAAAATCATTTGATTTTGAAGAGAGGGTATTTTGGTCATTTCAGAATTTGGCTGATTCTTGGACATGTTCAATTTTGATTTAGAAACATGAAGAATTCAATTTGAGTTCATTTGGAGGTGGTTTGAGTTGATTTGACTTAAGATGAAAAAGTTATGATTGAAAAGGACTGAGAATGACCTATTTGTAAATATTTATGTTTTCTCAGGGACTTATTCATGAAGCTGGAAAGATATGAATCTATAATTTGGATTTTAGATAGGGTTTTATGTGAAATTGGGCTTTTTAGGGAGTTGTTTTGGGCATGAAGATTGGTGCTTGGTTTTGAGATGTGCATCTTGGGTTTTAGATTAGCATATAAACAATTGGGTTTTGAGATTTGTGTTGTTATTATACTTTAACTTTGAGACTCGGCTGAGACATTTCATTTTCCGCTCAGAGGCGCTGACATGCGGGTCCCATGAGACAGAAGTCTTTTGACCATTGGATTTAATCCCTGCTTTAAGATCCGTGTATATCGTTTGAACTTAATTTGGCGCTTTAATCGGACGTTTCGGATTTGCTTCAAGAAGCGTGCAGCTGAGATTTGAACCAGGTTTCGAACCCAAACTAGGGTTCCGGTGGGTTGTCTTCTCCGGTGGGGTTTCCGGTCACGGCAAGGCAAGGGATAATCATGGTTGGCATCGCCTTTGCGCCAGGAATGAAATGCACTTGTTGTCGGCGAACAATGATCGTCGGAGGAGACAGTACCGGTCGAGGTATAACTCGGTACCCGATTTGGATTTTAATTTGATTTGCTGAACATGATCATGAAGATCTTCTTCAATTACTTGCTTTATTATCATTCTTTTATCATGTAATAGCTAATGGGGGTATTAATTTTGGATTTATTTGAACATTAATCAGATTTGAAGTTTGAACTTCTCGGCATAGTACCCATTTGGTACCAGTGGGACGACAGACTCCTCTGGACCATGTTTGGATGATAGAAGATGTTGACTTAAACTCCTTGAGTCTCTTAAATTGATCTGAACTTGCTCCCCAACATGGATTTCGGTTTTAGAATATTAGTGGGCATGAGTTTTATAAAGTTTCATATTTTGCCAATATTGAATTAATTCTAGCTTTCTTTTTTTTGTGAAGGATTATATGATTTTTTTGTTATCAGTCCATAGAAAAATGTTTTTACTATGCTCAGGTTGAATTTTATAATTTTTACAATTTTATTTCTATTTTTAGAGCATTTATTTGTACAGAGGGGTAATAAAGGAAATTATGTGTTTTAATTGCTGGAATTTTCTTATCTAGCAAGCTAAACTTTGAAAATTCACATTAAATTGAAATAAAATCAGAAAAATATGAAATTTATATCCATTTTGTGTATTTTGAAGTCTTCTACTTAACCATGATGTTTGTTCTTCGATTTGGTTTTTTAATCAGTCAGTACTGTCCATTTACCAGCAGCAGCCTCTTTTATTTAAATGCTGATTTTTCTGTTTTTAAACCTGAACTTTGAAAATTCATATAAATTTGAAATAAAATCAGAAAAATGTAAAATTTGTGTCAATTTTGTGTGTTTTGATGTCCTCTGTTTGATGGTGAAGCCCATTTTCATTTTGGTCCCTGTGTCAGTCTAGAAGGTCCTGTTTACCAGAGAAGGTCATTTCGGCACTTTTGAGTGCTTTTCTTGTACCAATGATACATGCTCTAGGATTTGGTATTGGTGTTGTACAGTAGTTGGTACCAGAGACTAATCAAAGGTCCTTTGTCATGGTTGATTGCTATCTATCATATCTTCAAGTAGCTTTTGGGCTACAAATTGACATAAGCAAAGAGAAAGAGGAAAGTCCAAAGATTTAAAATTTATTGTATCATGATTTAAAATATCAAATTTGTCAAAAGATGGTTTTATGCAGGGAAGCTCCTGATTTTATTTGAAATCATTTTTTTTTTTTGCATAATCTCACTTGACAAGGAGACATATCATTAAGAAATCATTGTTTCAAATGTGTAAATGGCCAATCTTCATTTTAATGAATGCCTTTTTTACAATTTGAACCTCTTTCTTTCACTATTTGCACAAGTATCTATTTAATTTCTTTTCATTGTGCCTTTTATGCACATAACATGCCTTTAAGCATGAAGAAACTAATTAGAGTCATTGGTGCAACATAGGTCTCATATCAAGGAGATTATAATGGGAACTATACAGCTCAACCACCATAACTCATTTTTGTTACTTCTAATCCTTTCTAATAAAATAATCAAATAAATTGGATGCAATAGGAACTATACAGCTCAACACATGCATCTTCATTACTTAATTATTTTATACAAAGATTAGAAGTATAAAAGATTAAAGATCCAAAGAAATCATCAACATGTTTTTTTTTTTTGTATATTTCTGATTTATATATATTTTTTATAATAATAGACTCATTTGAAATAAAATGTCAAGGGGAGACAAAATACTAAATACTAAGATATATACTTTTGTTTTTAAAGGCAGCAAGGAACGGAAAAGAAGAAAAGAAGGATTTTTATTTCTTTTGTTTCTTTAATAGATTTATACATATATCATTTTTTTGTTTGATGATCATTAGACTTCATACTTGCTTATAAAATAAGCTTAAAATGTTATGAAGCCCTCTCATCTTTGTATTTTGCAAAGCTCAAACAAAATGAAAGAAAAGAAAAGAAAATAGAGTAGAAGAAGCTCCAACAGTAAAAGAAAGGCAACAAAATTCAAATAATAAAAGAAGAGATTTTTATTTCATGAAAGGATTTTATTCATATGAGCTCAAACATCAAGGGATTACATCTTTTAGGTCTTTAATTACCTAATTTCGATTTTTTTTCTATTACAAAGAAGGAAGAACACTAATCTTTCTTTCTCTCTTTCCCTTACTATTTTTCTCTCTTCTGTGTATTATGGTGGTCTTTCTATCTCCAGTCTATAGTGGTTGTGATATCTCTCTTCCGTCCCTTTTTTCTTTCTTCAATCATCTCTTTATATAGCCTGAGAAGGCATGGAGTTTAGGGTTTTGGCTAGGCTGAGTTGGCATGATCTCTACCTTCCATCTTTATCACCCTTGAACCAATGTTTCGGATTTCATTTTAAGGCATCAGGCCATGTAGGTAGAGGCATAGACCAATGATGATCAGCCATGTTGGCAATCCACAGAACTGATCATTCATGACCCTTGATCTCAAATTAAATGCTTGAGATTTGATGCATATCGGATCATGCTTAATATGCATGCCTGAAGAGAGATTCTTCTCATTTGGCGCCTAATGAAGATGTCAGGCCAGCTGCACATGTGGTTAATTTGGCGCAGGGGTACAGTTGTCAGTATGAATTGTTATCCCCGATATTTAATTTTCTCAACATTGGCTTTAGCCGTTTAAATGCGTACAACCAATGAGAAATTAACACCTAGCAGGTGCAACATAAGGCTAGCATGCCTATGGGTGACACCACACCCTTCATTTCTGTCAATTTCCATTTTTTGATGTGCTGCGCCCATTTCTCATTTCTGTCAGTGTATCAGTATTGCAATTCGGGCAACCTCTTTGAATACACACCAATTAATTGGTCACAGAGTCTCAACGAATCCTCTGTAAACCATTAAAACATTTCATGAACCTTGCTCTTACATACCTCGTTTTAATTTAGTAGAAACCCAAATACTGGCACACACTGGTCTAAGCTACCTACTCTCTCTTCTCCTTCAATTAGGTAGCTATACAGTATCGCAGGTGGGTGAGGTGTAAGCTCATGATTCCAATTTCCCATTTTTGCATGCCAATGGCTTAATGCCGACTTCGCTTACTTGCTTCTCCCTTTCGATTTTTCCGTTGGTTGTTCAGGAGGTTTAATTAATCACTCTATCGCTATCGTCTTGCAGAATAGAGTGAAAACACACAAAGGGTTAGAGTATATCCCTTCCTTATCATCGATTTCCCCTTTCTTTCTTTATTTCTTTGCTATCGGGGAAGAAGAAGGAGGGAAACACAATGAAGAGGGGACTGACAAGCGTGGGGTCCGCTTGCCAGCTTCTCTTGAGGGTGCGCACTGTGCTGCCTCTTTTTTCCTTTTGGGCGCACCTGGTGTAGCATGAGCCGTGTGCTTGCGTCAGTATGATGCATGGCGCGCCACGCGCATGCTGATTGAAGGGGTCAATGGCACTCGGGTTTAAACCCAGCGACATTTAGTCGCGTTTGCATGGGCTTGGTGCTTGGTGAACCGAGACGCTGACACTGTGGTGTATGCGGTTCCGCACCCACGAGACATGTCCACCTATCTTGAGGATCCAGCGAAAATGTGGTTAAGCCACTTACAGGTGGGCCCACATTGTCAGGGGTTTGCTAAATGACTCTAGATTGTACCCAGAGTCGTTTATAGCTCAATTTTGCTAAGTGTCACCATGCTTTTACACCCAGCACACTATCCAACTTGATTTAATTTCATAAGAAACTAATCACTTCATGTTGTTAATCATTATGCACATCAAAATTCCAGGTTTTATATGTAGATCATCACTAGGAATTTTAACATGTTGTTATGTGACCCTTTTGACATTTTATAAGCATGTTTTATTGTCCCAAAGTAGCTACTCATTGTGCTGGATGCTAAGTAGTAACTTTTTAGGGTCAAACATGTTTACCTTATTTTCTCATCTTTATGTTTAATTAATCCATGAAAAATATTACTGTTGCTCTACTTTGGGGCTATTTTACATCATTTGGAGCAAGAATCGGGTCGATTGGAAAAGTGCAACTCATCAGCTAAGGCTCTGGTAAGGGTCGTATCCACCAATACAGATTGGAGCCTCAGTACAGACCAAAGATGGCCGAATATGCATTAACTCCCTCAGCGACACAGTGGGAGTACAGTCGTATTAGCCAATACGGACCGTATCCAAGGCACCCTTTGGTGAATAACTGTGCCAGCTGTATCCAGATCAGATTTCTTGGACTTCACTCATCTTCAGGCACCCCTCGACTCCTATATAAGCCCTCTGGATAGAACTGAAACATGTATTTGTAGTTTGGAGTTTATTATTTCTTTAAGTGAGAAAAGAGGAGTGTGTAGAGACTAAGTAGGAGGGTACTTCGTGTATGGTTGTATCTTTCTCTTGTCTCTTTGTAAATATGCCGTTCCGCGGCTAAGTTTAGATTCTTAGGGTTGGCAGTAAATCTTGTTACTCATGATGTTTTGATATATACTTTTATTTGATCATTATTTAGTCTTTTGTTGTTCGATTGCTTTTGCGCTTTATGTTCTATCTTACTTGATTTTGTTTTATTAGTCTAGACCATCATGTGGTGGCCACGCATGAGAGATCGTCATCTTTAGGCTAATCGAATTAGGATAAGGGAGAATAAAAATACTAGATTAATGTGTGGAAACCTTAACCGGGGATACCATTAGTTGGATCAACAAAAGTATACATGGAAGTCTCGACATTCGCAGACGAATGTCGCAAAACCTAGGTAAGTGAAGGCTGAGACCTTTGGGCTAGTCACAGATCTCCTTGCACTAGTTAAGACAAGCCTTAACGGGATCTCTTGATTAGTAGGGTGGTTATACGCGAAAGTGATAATCACTAAATTGGATTAGAAACCCTCATACAACAACTGAAAATCAACATCAAATAAGGTAAGAATCAAAACAGATTGAAGTAACATCGGTGTGCCAAAACCCTAGGAATTCACATATCTATCTTTATTTTACTTACTTTTAATTTTCGCCAAATACATTGATCACAACAACAACTCTTTGATTTTATATTTTGTCTAGCCTTTCAAAAGATTGTGGTTTAATCACTCAAGACCTAAAACCTTATTCCCTGTGGATCGACACTCGTTTATACTACTCGATAGGATTATGCGCTTGTATTCCGACCCGATAGCAAACTGAGTTATAAATTTAAAAGACATCACGCGTTTCGCATGATCAAAATCTTAGAAAACATGTATAAGCAACACGAGAAAACAGAAGTACCAGGTCATTTCCATATTTCGTGTAAACGTCAGAAGTAGAGAAATGATTTATTTGTATGTCCTCGGAAACAAACTAATTAAAAGATTGGCATTTTTTATAAAACATGCTATTAGTTTTTATTTCTAAACGAAGGGTAAAATGGGTACTTTATAAATTTGAAATGAGTTCTAATTAAAATGATAATAATAGAAGGGTAAATTATTATAGAGGAGGGTTTAAATGTCTCTATTTTTTGTCCATCCATCATGCCTCTATTTTTAAAAACTTTAATAGCTCAAAATTTAAAACTTAAAAGTCAAATTAAAACCTAAAACCATTAGATATGATCTAAATCATTTTATCTATGCACTTGTAAAAAATTATGGCATTTTAATTTTATTTTGATTGTCATCAAGAAGCTTATAAAAATGTACTAATGTGGATAATTTCTAGACGTTAATTTTTCAACTTATTAATTCACATAAAAACAAATTGAAATGTAATAATATTTTATGATCATATAGAAAAAATAACATAGATCACATCTAACGGTTTTATTTTGATGTTTATAATTTAAATTTTGAGTTATTAACGTTTTAAAAATGAAACGCATGATTTTCACAAAAATTGGAGGCATTTGAACCCTCCTCATTATGATATTATGAATTTTAGAGGGAGGTCTACGAAATTTCCATGTTTTTTAGGGTTATACATGAAATTCTCGCTTTATAAAATCTGTCGGTTAATGTCCTACTATTAACTTCCTTACTTAACATGAAATAATTAAGAGAGAATCGGTTATATACCCATCAAAACTTTTGAATTTGGATATTTGTCCATATCCTATTCAAAATTTACCTCAAATTTGAATAAAATATAGGTAAATATTCAAATTCAAAAGTTTTGATGGGTATATAACCGATTCCCCCAATAATTAAATAGCTCAAAATAGCATTCCCCGCTCTATTTAACTACCTCGACGATCGCCGCCTTTCTACTCAAATATTTTTTTCGCTAGACGCTCCTCGCCTCCGTGCTTGGATCTCGCGTCTATTTTGTTGCAATTATCTCCGCCATTTTTTTTTAGCCTACCGTAGGTTAGTACTGGGCCTACTACGGCAACTTTCTTCTTATTCTTTTTTGTCGTAGAAAGCTAAAATGCAGCTTGCCCTTTGGAAATTAGATTTCCAATGAACAAAAAATGAATGCTCTTATCTCTTTTTAATTCCTATAGCTCTTATATATTAGAATTAGATAATTTATAAGGTACTTCCGTTTTGGAGAAAGGGAAATCATATTTGGTGAATAAGATTGGACATAGTATTGATTATGTATCTTTGGTTTGGGTGCTTATGAAGAGTATTTATAATTTTAATTAAGTATAGGGGCTGAAAGGGTATTAGTATTGATTATGTATCTCTTGGTTTGGGTGCTTATGAAGAGTATTTTTAATTTTAAACAAGTATAGGGGCTGAAAGGGTGTTAGTTTCTATCTTTTCAACTCATTGTAGACAAGGAGCAACCCATACCGGCTATGGACTCTAATTGGAATGCTGCGCAAAGCGGTGCTGCTATAGGCCCGAGTTTTGGTGTTGGACCCGATTCAAACACTAACCATGATTGGCAATCGCATCTGCCACCGGACACTCGGCAAAAAATCTTGAACAAAATGTAAGCTGTTTTTCGTTGATCCTTTTTCTAGGGTTTTGAGTTTTATTTTAGGTGAATTTTGGCCGGGAACAAGTTTTTTATTAAGAGCTGTAATTAATCAAGGAGTAAATCCCCCAAAACCGATATTCTTTAATTGTATCAAATCGTGTCAATCATATTGTAGAAGATCAGGTTGGATTCTTTAGAGTAGTTTCCTCCATCCACAAATGTAAATTTTTTTTTTTACCATTTAATATTTGTAGTCACTTTTTTTTTTTCAATTTCTTTCTTTTGTGTAAAAGGGATGATCTTCAAGTGTATTACTTTTAATACAATTATTGCATATATTTGCCAGCTTCTAGTACGAGCATTTAATCTGGATATTGTCAATTTACCAATTGATAAAATTAGAAACATTGCCGGTAAAATGAAAATTGAGATAACTCTATCTGTGCATTTAGAATTATAACATCAATTTGAGCCTGTTAATTAGTTGATTAAATGGTTTTGTAATTTTAGAATGGACACATTAAAGAAGCATCTTCCTGTAGCTCCAGAAGATATAAACAGGCTTAAAAATATTGCGTCTCAGTTTGAGGAACAGATCTACAGTGCTGCTACTACTAAGGTGCCTTTACTTTTACTATTATTTTTAATTATTTTGATGTTAATCATTATATTATTCCTGTAAACATTGTATAAGGTGGTGGCATGCCAGATTGTTTTCTCTTTCGAAATGAGAAAACAAATCGAATATCCAAATCCAACTCTATTCGAATTCTCTTCTGCACTTTCCTCTCTCCTCTCAGCACCATTTGGCATGCCAGATTGTTATTATATAAAAGTAGTATCTTTTGATATTGTACTACTGTTGTTTTCTAATCTTGTGAATTTTTTACCCCAATTACAATTAAAGACCTTCATTAAGTTGCTATACCTAAGTTGCATCTATTGAAGGCTTTTAGCCACCTTTTAAGAAAGTGTCATCTAACATTTGGCTGTGACACCTAACTCCAGGGAACTGAACACTAGCTAGGATCCTGTTTTTAACCAATTGAAATAATAAGACATTTTGATATTTCTTTAAAAGACCGAAGAAGACTGAAAAATAAGTGTACAAAGTACTTTAAAAGTTTAAAATAACACAATTTTTTTAAATGAACTGATGTAGTAGTTTGTGTCCCATTATTAGTTTTAATTGAAACTGATGTCTAATATCTTTCTTTCTATTTTTTATGGTTTTCTCTCAGAATGATTATCTTACAAAGATTGCTCAAAAAATGATGTCGTTAGAAAGGAAGACTCAGATCAACCCAGGTATTAACATAATCTCTTCATCAGAATACTGTACTTTCTATCTAGTTTTATGAGTAAATGTCCTTCCTATCAACTTTTTTTGTTCTGTAGCATTTGAATAAGAAGGTGGGTGATACAAAACTTATTTCTTATATTACTGGCATGACGCAAATTATTGCTAAAAATCAAGAACTGTGGTTCAGAATACCCTGATAATGACTTTTTTTCGGCATACATTTGTTTGTGCATAATATAATATGTTGAGGAGTCCCACAAACAAAATATTTTATGACACTTCATGTCAAAAATTTTGGTTGCAATGATGATTTATTTAGGAGCAATATGTTGAGAAGTTCCAAATGATAAAAATCGACTGTTGATCTTGTTCATTGTCATGAGCAATGCATACACATAACTAAATTCAGGAGATCATTTAAATACAAGATCAAGGTGTTGAAATATCTACAGCTGGTCCTTAGAGAGTCTTGATTAATCTTTTATTGTGAAAATGCTGAAAATGTTTCTCTACTGACAAATGCGCTGATAAGCCTGTATTGTTATGGTGTTTATTATAATTGAGCTCCTTGCAATGTAAATTATGAAATAGGACAACGGCCGCAACAGCTCACGTCACAAAATAAAATGTTGCACCAGCAACAGCTAGCAATGCATCCCAAGGTGCACCAGCAACAGCAGCAGCAGCAGATCCAGATGCAGATCTCTTCAGCACTTGCAGGAGGATCTGGGATGATGTCAGCAGCGCCAGCTGGTGGGATGCAACAGAGTCAGCTGAACTCAGTCCAGCAACAACCAGTGGGCCGAGGTGCTTCATTTCAACAGCAGCCACTCATGCGGCAACAGCAGCAACAACCTCAACAGTCGCAACCCATGATGCAGAATCCCACCAGGCCTATGCAACAGACAAATAATGTGACTGACTTGCAGCAACAGAGGTTGCAAATGCAGAAAAACCAGATGCAACAGAGCCAGATGCAGCAGAACCAGTTGCAACCGAATCAGATGCAACAGAACCAGATGCTGAACCAGAAAATGATGCTTGGCCAAAAACAAAATCTATTGCTGGGAAGTGGAGGTGCAGGAAACATGAATAAAATGCAAAGAAATGCTGGATTGCAACAACAACAACCCCAGCAACAACAGCATTTACTGTCCCAGCTGAGTATGATGCAGCAGAGGGAGATGCAGATGCCGCAGCGACAAATGCAAGGATCCCCAGCCCAACTCCAAATGCAGGACAGCAATGCAATTGATACCCAGAGGCAGCAGCAACGACTGAGTATGATGCGGCAGAGGGAGATGCAGATGCCGCAGAAACAAATGCAAGGATCCCCAGCCCTACTCCAAACGCAGGACAGGAATGCAATTTATCCCCAGAGACAGCAGCAAAAGCAGTTCATCCCACAACAGCAACTACAACAACAACAGAGGGTACCCCAGGATGTTGCTTCCAGCCGTAAGATTTACACCTCTTTATTATGTTTTTTTATTTTTTAGATGTGATCATGGTTAGTATTTGAATTTCCTAGTACATAAGGATATGACAAAATTGTGTAAATCCTTTAAATCTTTTAATCATTCTTTTAAGGATAGTGATCTTTAGGTTTTAACAAAATAGGATTTTGGAGATGGTTTTCAATCTACTCTTGTCTTCTAGAATTGCTGACAAATTGTGCTTTCTTTTAATCTTCAGCTCCACCAATGGATTCCGCATCTCAGACAGGGCATCAGGGAGATTGGCAGCAGGAGACATATCAAAGGGTGCTTCTTTTACTTCCATCTGTTTAGATTGAATTGGCTATAATCTTAAACTGTCACTTATGAGTATCTTTTCTTTATTAATTTTGTTTCGGAGAGGCAAATTTATTGTTCAGGATAATTTAACTTATTGGTTTGTATCTGTACTAGTAAATTATACTGGTATCAATCTGACCAGTAGTAACATGATGTACGAAAATCACCTATGTCAATGCTAGACTTGTTTGGGTTCTTTTGTTTCTCATATGCCTTGTTTTGCATTTTGACCATTTGCTTTTGTTCACTGATTTGGTATTTTTTTTTCTGTTCCTTCTATGTAGATAAAATATCTGAAGGACACTTACATTCCAGATCTTAGAGAGGTCCATGGGAAGCTTTCAATTAAGCTTAGTGAAGTACGCTTTTTCTCATTCTTTTTGTTTTGTGCTCTAATTTTGTCTCTGGGCCTCTTATATACCCACTCATACAGGTAGCTAGTTAACCCGGCAATTTTGGCACTGAATTAAGAAGAACCTTTGTTGTACTTTTTTGGGTTTTTCAGAAGTCTTACTGATATTGTTTGGTACCTAAACAAAGCCCAATTAACGACCGACAATCGATTTGTCCAATATTGGGGTGAAGAGTAATTGGTTAAGTATCAAGCTTTTACCTCTTGGAATGCAGAAAGACCAGGCACAGCTAGTAATCAATTTCTTTTCTCTCTTTCTCTTTGTTGTACAGCTGGATAGTATAGTATCGCTTAATGCTACAACACGGAAGAAGATCGAGAAAATGAAGCATTATAAGATGGGTCTGGAGCGCATCATGGCAGTGGTGTAGCTCAGCAAGCACAACATGCAGATTGGCCTTAAAGACAATTTATCTCTTTATGAGAAGCAGATCCTTAGTATTCTCCAGAACCACAAGAAGGTATCTCAGTAACAATTCCAGGCTGGGGGCCGTTCTGATCAACCGCATTTCCATGCTCTCCAACAATCACAACCTGGCTTTCAGTCTCAGAAACTGAAGCAGCAACCACAACAGATAAATAACCAGAACCAGCTCCAGCATCAATTGAGCTCCAGTGCCATGATCCAGTCAAATAATTTGTGCATGCCAAATGCTATGCAGCAGGGAAAGCAGAATAGATTACAGTCGGATCAGCTTCAGGCCAGTGGCACGGGATTAGGATCTTTACAGAAGGGCGCCATGGGCCCCACCATGCAGAAGACTATGAACCCACCCCAGATGGTTGGTTCTGCTGCTTCCATAAGCTCAAGCATCATGTCACACACTGTCACCAAGGCTGGGATGCAAACAAACATGAGTTCTGCACAGGTTCTCCAGCCTCAACAACAACACCAGGAGCAACAAATTCAGGTGCCGCAGCATATGATGCAGACCCAGCAACAGACGCAACAATGCTACTTGAACCAGGGCACCATGGGCCCCACCATGAAGAACACTATGAACCCTCCCCAGATGGTTGGTTCTGGCAGTGCTATAAGCTCAAGCATCGTGCCACACACTGTCACCATATCTGGGATGCGAACAAACATGAGTTCTGCACAGGTTCTCAAGCCTCAACAAGAACACCAGGAGCACCAAATTCAGCCGCGGCAGTGTTTTATGCAGCAGAAGCAACAGAAGCATCAGCTGGTGCAGAAGAACCAGATGCAGCAACTCAGTGAGCCAAGTGACCCGGCTGACCTGAAGTCCCAGCAAGGAGCATCCGGCATGAAATCTGGTTCTATGTTCCAACAGCAGAACCCTGGCATGGACCCGCGTAATGGATACTACCATTCTCAGCTCAAGTCAGGTTCCAATCCACCCATCTCTTTACCTCAGAATATACATTCATCTTCCCCTCAGATCTCCCACCCAACTCCCCAAGTTGACCAGAAAGGGCTTATCCCTCCAACCCAGCTGAAAAGTGGGACCGCTCTGCAGACTGCTGCATCTTCATTCGTTCCCTCTCCATCCCCTCAAGTTGTCCCATCTCCCATGATAGAGGACACGAAGCTGGGTGCTGGGTTGATGCATAATTTTGCTGCTGGCCAAGCAGGTCAGCCACTACCTACAAATAGTGCACAAACTGGTCAAATGGGTCAGCCTCAGGCAGAATCGCTTGCTGTTTGTACACCAGGGATATCTGCTTCCCCATTGCCTGCTGAATTCACCAGCCCTGAAGCTGGCCAGGGTACTATCCTGCCAATTCAAGTTCCTGAGTCTGAGACGCCAATCCAGAAGCTTGCTCGACTGGTTACTTTTTCTTAGCCCTTCTAAGTTCTAACATTTCATTTTTTGCTGGTAACCATATTGTTCAAAGTAACCCTAAACTAAAGTACTTTTCATAGTCAATCTGATAATCTAATTTGTGCATGCAAGATAAGAACAATGCCTCGGAACCAACTAAATGCTGCGGTAAAGGACATAGCATCAGTAGTGAGCATGGTAGATAGGATACCAGGGTCAGCACTAGGAAATGGATCACAGGCAGCAATAAATGATGACTTGGCCCATCCTGAGGAGGTTGCAGGAACATCTGGCAGGGTTTCACCCCCAACCAAGAAGAGGAAGCCTGATTCCACTGACCAGTTCGCGGGTGGGGGCTTCTTCTCAAGAATAATTAAATGGAAAACTGTTAACCCTGAAGACCCGTTTGTTATTATATAGATGACATATGTTTTTGTGTCATAATATAAACTTTTTATTTGTCTGTATATAAATTCCGCGAAAAGATTTCATGTTGACTTATTTTTTCAATGAAAATAGGTAAATAAGCCTGTAAAAATGGGTCACGTGCCTTGTATGTAAATGTTTGTCCCAGCACAATGTTTCATATTAATTCTGTATTTTATGTTTCTAGTTTACATGAAGGTTCAAAAATAGCTGCAACAACTGTTGTGTGAATAAAATATGCTCCGATTCAAGTGGAAGTTTGTTGGCATTACTGTTTTAAAGTTTACTTCTCTATATTAACTGAATTTTTTTAAATTGGTACTATTTATTAATTGGTAAGTTTACATTAATTTGCACAATAATGTGCTTTTTGCCAAATTAATTTCCAAGAACTTCAAAATGTATGGAGCTGATATTTCCGAAATTTGTATTGACCGGAATTAAAACAAAAAAATAATAAAACAATGAGAACGTTATTGGAGGAATTTTAAAAATGGAATGGCAACCATTCAAAAAAATAATAATAACCTGGACACTCCAAACTGCTTGTGTCATATATATATATATAGAGTATGGCTAATTTGCCGCTGGCAGCATTTCGGCCAGCTACTGTCGGGGCTATATTTAGCCATACGATGTTCAAACAACAAATCCAAACCGTTAGATGTGATTTCTATATTAAAATCTACTTGGAGACCAAATTTTACATTTTTTGGAATTTTTTTACTATTTATTAAGCCACTTTGAAAATTCCAGATTATATGGTCCAGACTGTTTTTACTGTTCACCCGGACCAGCAATTTTCAAAGTGGCTTAATAAATAGTAAAAAAATTTCAAAAAATGTAAAATTTGGTCTCCAAGTAGATTTTAATATAGAGATCACATCTAACGGTTTGGATTTGTTGTTTAAACATCGTATGGCTAAATATAGCTCCGGCAACAGCTGGCCGAAATGCTGCCAGCAGCAACTTAGCCATACTATATATATATATAAGAACATTGCATAAAATTGTTGTATTTGAAAAACGTCTATTTTCTATTCAAGTCCTCTCCCCTCACTTATCTATTAACCACAATTCACTTTATGTTAACTAAAAATGCATAATTGTTAGCATTCTACATTTATATAGATTTATAAGAAATATAATTGTTAACAATAATGTATTCTCAATTAACAGATAGATAATATGTATACATAAGTTAAGAAATAAAATGTGCTTTCAACTTGCATGTAATATTATTGTTCCATATTGTTAAGAAATTAAAATATAAAAATTTCAATGTGTATTAACTGTGACTTAATTTATTTAAATTTTGGAATTTTAACCAAGTTAATTAGTCCTATCACTAGTACCGGTAAATAAAATAAAAAGAACTTAAAAATTAGTAACAATGCTATAAATGTAATAATATTTTTTTATTACAAGGAAAATGTATAATACTACTTTTAATTAAATAAAATAATTATTACCTGCAAATTTCGGAAATGAGGAAGAAAATTTCAAAAATGAGGAATAGCGAAATTTTTTGGTTGAGATTAGATTTCTTAATTATTTAAATATTTAAATTGTAGTTTTCGTAAGCTAGGCTTCACTTAATAATTTAATAAATTAAATATACATTGTAATATAAAAATTAAAAAATATATATACACAATATTAATTGAAATTTATTTTTGTCATTGTCCTTTTGTGTTCTACTTGAACTCAATATTTTCATTATTTTAATATCAACTTTTGTCAAATATCGATCATTTAATTTGTCATCGAATAAATTTAAATTTAATTAGAAAAAAAAAAACAATTTCATAAATATTATATGAGAGAGCAAAGAAATGGCTGAGGCATAAAGTGATTTTTTATTTATTTTGCATCTCTCCCAACTGAACTTGATTTATGTGGTGATGAAAACTGTTACAGTTTTTTTGGAAGGTTAGAAACTAGGAATCCTAGAGAGGAGAAAAGATATTAATGAGTGCGAGAGCGAAATTGGGCCCAAAAGATATATTGACCCATCTCGTATTCTTTTTTCAAGCCTAATTTTTTTTTTTTCTGTTTTTTTCTGTTTTGTTTCTAGTTTTCGGTTCTGGTTTTTTTTTTTTGTTTTTTTTTTATTTGAACTCAATAACTTTTGTTATAACAAAACCGAATTATGTTAAAACCAAATTATTCTAAAACTAAATTATGTTAAAACCGAATTATTCTAAAACCAAATTATTTTAAAACCTAATTATTCTAAAACCAAATTATTTTAAAACCAAATTATTTTTTATCTTTAAAACCAAATTATTTTAAAACAATAGATTTAAAAACAAAAGTTACCCTCCTCCTTTATTCCGGGCTTGGGACCGGCTATGTAAAATAACATAGGCGGAGTTCTAACTTTTTTTTTTTTTAGTAATTATTTTTTAAAATGAAACAATTGAAATATTTAGAAATTATAATTTAAAAAAATAACAATAAAGATTAAAAGAGGTTAGAAATTTATACCGACACTACCTATCTAGTAGTTGTTGTGCATATACAATAGGTCGCTCTCTTGGTTACCGTCTGAATCTTCGTTAGGCTTAGTTCCATAGCATATTGCATGCGAGTTTTAGCATCAATTCAGTCTTTCAAGCACACAAGTCTCTCAAAAACATGTGCACCCAGCTTACTGCGTTTATCGGTGAGGATCCTGTTCGCCGAACTAAAACAGCATTCGGGAGGGACAGTTGACACGGGCACGGCAAATATATCGCGGGCCATCATCGCCAGTGTTGGATAGGCACTTGCACCTCCACCAATCCATGAAGTCAACGGATTCATGTTCGTTGTCCTAAACAGTAGCTCATTAACTCTTTTGTGTTACCTTGGGATGTGTACGGGTCGTCATTATTCTGGAAATCGCCTAACAATCCACTACTGCTGTCGTTCCTTAAACTATTAAAACAATAGAAAAAATTAGTGGACAAATAATGTAGATAAATATTAAAAACATATGTATATTTATATTCATACCTCACGCCACGGGTCAAAGGCGGTTGGTTGACATTTCTTCTTTCGCTGTATATGGCAAACATGTCCTCCAATGCTAATGTTACGCGAGGCTCCTCGTTCCTCCAGTCTAATTTTAGATTTCTCTTGTATTGTTGAAGTATTTTTTTTACTGTGAACCTGTTCTTGTATGCCGGATGGAGGCAGTTTGCAAGAACGGTCACGAGGGGTACCTCTTCCTAATATTTAAGAAATTTTACCTTCATGGCTGTTACGATCAGTTGGAGAGGGTGATCGGAGCTAACATTATCTTCCATCTCACGGTACACCTTGGAAATATAGTAGAAATGATGCAGCAACTCATGTGCCGTTGTTGTGTACGAGCAGGATAGTTTGACGGTTGCGGTGAAAAAGGTTCCAAGGAATTATGCAAGCATTGTTATTTGCTGCCATTCGGGTTCGGTGAGTTCTAAATCGGTTCCTTCGGCCGTCGATCTCAACATCTCCCCTATAGCCTTCTTGTAAGGAATGCATCGGTGCAGCATCCTATAGGTGAAATTCTAACGGGTATCTATATCCCAAGGTACCCTCATTTTGCCCAAACCCAACCTTTCACACAAAGCCGCGAAACGTTGTTTTCTTTCCCCGTTTGAATAAATATGGGCAAAACCTCCCTTAAATTTAATTATCAATTCATTTACGGCTTCTGTTTTAAGGCTCTCTTTTACGGTAAGGTTAAGTATGTGGCAAACACACTTTTGGTGAAACATTGCACCATTCATGATTGGGTTTAGGGACCGGGTGAAATGATCGATGAACGCTATATTGTTGCTAGCATTATCGAATGAGATAGAAAATTCTTGTTCTCTAAATCTCTTTTGAGATTATATTCTTATAAAACCTCAATAATTGATAGGTAAATTATTTGTGCAATGTGCGGAGATTCTATCATCCGAAAACTTAAAATTTTTTTTTTGTAAAATCCAACTATCATCGATCCAATGCCCGGTAACACAATAGTACCAAAGGCCATGTTTATCGGCAGTCCATATATCGGAGGTAATAGAGACATTATAATTTGCATATGCAAATATAACCCGTAGGTCGTTGTGGAAGAAGACCCAGAATTCTGACCGGCTTGGGCATAAATATTAATTTGTGGCTGGCTTGGGTCGGCTTGGGCATTTTTGGCGAAAACCCAGAATTCTGGGCATAAATATTAATTTCTATTAAACTTTGGATATTAATAAAAATATCGGCAACCTAGTTATACAAGGGAGTTGGGCTGAGTGAATTTAGTGGCCCAGTATGTATAAGGAGCGTTATTTGCAAGTATTTTGGGTCTAATTGTGTTTTTTGGGCTTGATTTTCATCACCGTCAAATTGGGGAGTTCGGCTTCTCCGAATGGGTGATACTTACTGGTCCGCACTGAAAATCTGGAATACGGGTCCATATCCGTTAGATTTCACATGCCATAATAATTTGGCACAATTGATAGTAAAAAGGGAATTTTAGTTTCTTTCCTTCAAAACCTTGCCATGATGACCTTCCAAAATCAACGACAACAGTTTTAATCACCACATAAATCTAGTTCACTTGAGAGAGATGCGAAATCTGGTGGGAGGTTATTTCTTAATGAAAAGCATTGCACTAATCCGCAAATTGGAGGATGATCAAGAAAATGAATATTTTATCAAGTAGACATTGCACTAATCTACATTATCTATGTTGATTGTTCTCGTGGTTAACATCTAGCTTGACGCAAGCATTTTATATTATTTGTAGAATTTAATACCTATATATTTCCAAGTTTCCGGTGATTTGATAGTCTCTACAAACGCATACACTGTCGTTAGTTGTAACAATGAGCAAGATCTCCATAATCAAATATTGTCAGAGGAACGACAAAAATGAATAATTATTTGTAAAACTAAAAGTGAAATCAAATTAATGTAATTACACAAATACGGTCATGTATAGAATATTGAAGCTCTAATCTAGAAAAGCAGCATTTGTCTAGACTAAGATAACGTCTAGCCAACTAAATAAAAAATATATTAGATCGATACATTTAAAGTTATTGGAAATTAACTTGGCATAAATCACTTACACAATCGGAGCATTTCTTATTTACACACAAATCTTGCAGTTATTCGTAAATCTCCATGAAAAGGAGAAACATAAAATACAGGGTTAATGCTATGAAAAGGAGAAACATAAAATCATATTTACACATTTTTAGAGCCTTTTTACCTTATTATCATTGAAGAAAGATAAGTCAACATGGTATCTTTTCGAGGAAATCATATACAGACATATAAAAAGGTATGACACAAAAACATATATATGTCATTTATACAATAACATACGGGTCTGCAGGGTTGACAGCCTGCCACTTGATTATTCTTGAGAAGAAGCTCTCACCCCCAAACTGGTCAGCATATTCTTGTATGACCTCTCGGGCAATGGAATCACGCTTCCTCTTCTTGGTTGGGGATGAAGCCGTGCCATATGTTCCTCCAACCCCCTCAGGATAGGCCAAGTTCTTGGCCTGGACCCGGCGCTTGGTCATAGCCACCAAGTCGTCATCTATTGCTGCCTGTGTTCCATTTCCTAGTGCTGACCCTGGTATTCTATCTACCATGCTCACTACTGATGCTATGTCTTTTACCGCAGCATTTAGTTGGTTGTGCGGCATTGTTCTCATCTGAATACACAAATTAGATATCAGACTGACTACAAAAGGTTCTTTAATTTAGGGTAACTTTGAACATTATGGTTACCAGCAAAAAATGAAATGTTAGAAAGGTTAAGAAAAAATAACCAGTCGAGCAAGCTTCTGGATTGGCGTCTCAGACTCAGGAACTTGAATTGGCAGGATAGTACACTGGCCTGCTTCAGGGCTGGTGAAATCAGCAGGCAATTGGGAAGCAGATTCTGGCTGAGGCTGACCCATTTGACCAGTTTGTGCACTATTTGCAGGTAGTGGCTGACCTGTTTGGCCAGCAGCAGAGTTATGCATCAACCCAGTACCCAACTTTGTGTCCTCTATCATGGGAGATGGGATGACTACTGAAGAAGGAGAGGGAACAAATGGTGATGCAGCAGCCTGAAAAAGGGTCCCGCTTTTCAGCTGGGTTGGAAGGATAAGCCCTTGCTGGTCAACTTGGGGCGATGGGCGGGAGATCTGAGGGGAATATGAATGCATATTCTGAGGTGAAGAGATGGGTGGATTGGAACCTGGCTTGAGCTGAGAATGGTAGTAGCCACTATGCGGGCCCATGCCAGGGTAGTGCTGTTGGAACATAGAACCAGGTTTCATGACAGATGCTCCTTTCCGGGACTTCAGGTCATCTGGGTCACTTGGCTCACTAAGTTGCGGCATCTGGTTCTGCTGCACCAGCTGGTGATGCTGCTTCTGCTGCATCAAACGCTGCTGCAAGTAGAGTTGTTGGGTCTGCTGCTGGGTCTGCATCATATGCTGCTGCGGCTGAATTTGTTGTTCCTGTTGTTGTTGTTGAGGCTTGAGAACCTGTGTAAAACTCATGTTTGTTTCCATCCCGGCCATGGTGACAGCGTGTGACATGATGCTTGAGCTTATGGCAGCACCAGAACCAACCATCTGGGGAGGGTTCATAGTGTTCTGCATGGTGGGGCCCATGGAACTCTGCTGTAAAGATTCAAATCCCATGCCACTGGCCTGAAGCTGATCCGAATGTAATGTATTCTGTATGCCCTGCTGCATAGCATTTGGCATGCGCAAGTTATTTGGCTGGGGCATGGCACGTGTGCTAAATTGCTGCTGGAGCTGCTTCTGGTTATCCATCTGTTGCGGTTGCTGCTGCTGTGGCAGTTGCTGAGACTGCAAGCCAGGTTGCGATTGTTGGAGAGCAGGGAAATGCGGTTGATCATAAGGGGCCCCAGCCTGGGGTTGTTGCTGAGGTGCCTTCTTGTGGTTCTGGAGAATACTAACAATCTGCTCCTCGTAAACAGATAACTTGTCTTTCAAGCCAATCTGCATGCTGTTCTTGCCGAGCTGCAGCCCTGCCATCATGCGCTCAAGAACCATCTTAAAATGTTTCATTTTCTCGATCGTCTCCCCTCCTCTAGCATTTGGCAGTACTATACTATCCAGCTGTACCAGAGAGAGAGAGAGAGAGAGAGAAATTGGTTACTAGCCGTGCTTGATCTTTCTGCAGTCCAAGAGGTAAAAGCTTGATACCAAACTAGTTACTCTTCACACCATTTTTGGACAGATCTATTGTCGGTCATGAACTGGGCTTTTGTTAAGGTACCAAACAATATCAGGCCGAAAGACTTCTGAAAAAACCAAAAGAGTAAGAAACAGGTTCTTCCTAGTTCAGTGCCAAAATTACCAAGTTAACTACCAGTACGAGTAGGTATAAGAGGCCCAGAGAGAAATTTTGTACAAGAAACAAAAAGAATGAGAAAAAAGTGTACATGATTAAGCTTAATTGAAAGCTTCTGATGGACCTCTCTAAGATCGGCGAAGTAAGTGTCCTTCAGATATGTTATCTACATAGAAGGAACAGAAGAGAAAGATACTGAATCAGTGCACAAAAGCAAATGCTCAAAATGCAAAACAAAGCATGCAAAAGCACACAAACAAGTCTAGCATGGTCAGTTTGATACCAGTATATTTCACCAGTTCAGATACAATTACAAACCCACAAGTTTAATTATCCTGAACAATAAATTTGCTTTTTCGAAACAGAATTCATATAGCAAAGATGCTCAATCTCCCTGATGCCCTGTCTGAGCCAATTCAATCTAAACAGATGGAAGTAAAAGAAGCACCCTTTGGTAATTCTCCTCCTGCCAATCTCCCTGATGCTCTGTCTGAGCTGCAGAATCCATTGATGCAGCTGAAGAATTAAAGGAAAGAACAATTTGTCAGATATTCTAGATAGCAAGACCAAATTGAAAACCATCTCCAAAATCCTATTTTGTTAAAACCTAGAGAACACTATCCTTAAAAGGGTGATTAAAAGTTTTAAAGGCTTTACATAACTTTTCATATCCTTATGTACTAAGAAAATTCAAATACTAACCATGATCACATCTAAAAATGAACCAAACATAATAAAGGGGTGCAAAGTTTACTGCTGGAAGCAACATTCTGGACTACTCTCTGTTGTTGTTGTAGTTGCTGTTGTGGGATGAACTGCTGCTGCCTCTGTGGATCAATTGGATTGCCATTCTGCGTTCGGAGTAGGGACGATCCCTGCATCCATTGCTGCGGGATCTGCATCTCCCTCTGCTGCATCATGCTTGGCTGTTGCTGTTGTGGCAGCTGCTGCTGCTGTGATTGGAGCTGAGACAGCAGATGCTGTTGTTGCTGGGGTTGTTGTTGTTGCCGGGGTTGTTGTTGTTGCCGTCCTGCATTTCTTTGCATTTTCATCTTCCTCTGCATGTTATCTACATTGCTTGCACCCCCACTTCCCAGCAACAGATTTTGTTGTTGGCCAAGTATCATCTGCTGGTTCAGCATCTGGTTCTGCTGCATCTGATTCGGTTGCAACTGGTTCTTCTGCATCTGGTTTTTCTGCATTTGCAACCGCTGCTGATGTAAGTCAGTCACATTATTTGTCTGTTGCATATGCATGGTGGAATTCTGTATCATGGGTTGCGACTGTTGAGGAATGTCAGGCAAACCCTGTAAGAGTGGTTTCTGTTGCTGTTGCCTTGAAGCAGGAGTTCGGTTCATTACTTGCAGCATGCCAAGAGATTCGCCAGGGTTCAGACTTGGCTGCTGTGATGTCATCCCAACACCTGTTTTCATAATTTAAATTGCAAGGAGCTCAATTACAACAACTTAACAATACAGACTTGTCAACTGAATGTAGCTCTTAAAATGTTGTTCAAATAACACCTGACTGTGACCTGACTGTACCTAATTTTGATGAAGAGATTAGGTTAATTGATACCTGGGTCGATCTGATTTTGCTTGGGAAGGGAAGGATTTAATCCTGGCTGCGTCTTTCTTTCTATGGAGAACATTTTTAGAGCAATTCTTTTAAGATAATCAGACTGAGAGAAAACCACAAAAAATAGAAAGAAAGATATTAGACATCAGTTTCAATTAAATCCTAACGATGGCACACAAATTACTACATCAGTTCATTTAAAAATTATTGTGTTATTTTTAAGCTTTTAAATTTTTCTGCGCATATTTGTCATTGTTTTCTTCAGTCTTTTAAGAACATAATGTCTAATTACAATTGGTAAAAACCAGGATCCTAGTGTTCAGTTCCCAGGAGTTAGGTGTCACAGCATTGTTAGATGACAATTTCTTAAAAGCAGGTTAAAGATCTTCAATAGATGCAACTTATAGCAACTTAATGAAGGTCTTTAATTGTAATTAGGGTAAAAAATTCACAAGTTTAACAAACAACAGTATTGCAATATCAACAGATAATAGTTTTATATAATAACACTCTGACATGCCACCTCCTTATACAATGTTTAAAGGAATTATATAACGATTAACATCAAAATAATTAAAAAAAAATTAGTAAAAGAAAAGGTACCTGACTGGTAGAAAAACTGTAGATCTGTTCCTCAAAACGAACTGCAATTTTCTGAAGCTCACTTAATCTCTCTGGTATTAGCATAGGAAGATGACTCTTTAATGTGTCAACCCTAAAATCACAAAACCATTTAATCAACTAATTAACAGGCTCAAATTGGTGTTATAAATCTAAATGCACAGAGCGATCTATCTCAATTTTTCATTTTGCTGGCAATGTTTCTCATTTTATCAATTGGTAAATTGATAATACCCAGATCAAATGCCTATATAAGAAGCTGGCAAATATATGCAATGATTGTATTATAAGTAATACAGCTGAAGATCATCCCTTTTACAAAAAAGAAAGAAATTGATAAAAAAAAAAGTAACTACAAATATCAAATGGTTAAAACAGTTTTACATAAGCTACTTCAACGAAATCCAACCTGATCTTATACAATATGATTGATACAATTTGGTATAGTTACAGAATATTGGTTTGGGGGGGCATTACTCGATTAAAATAGAACTCAAAACCCTTGAGAAGGATCAATGGAAAAAATCTCACATTTTGTTCACGACTCTTTGTCGAGCGTCCGGCTGGATTTGTGAGCGCCAATCAAGGTTAGCGTTTGAATCGGGTCCAACACCAAAACTTGGGCCCGTAGCAGCGCCGCTTTGCGCAGCATTCCAATTAGAGTCCATTGTTGGTGTGGGTTGCTCCTTGTCTACAATGAGTTGAAAAGATGGAAAGTAGTATCCTTTCAGTCCCTATACTTAAATTAAAATAAAAAATACCCTTAATAAGCACCCAAACCAGGAGATACATAATCAATACTACATGTCCAAGCTTACCCACCAAATATCATTTCCCTTTCTCCAAAACGGAAGTACTTTATAGATTATCTAGTTCTATAGATAAGAGCTATAGGAATTAAATTAAGGGGTACCAGCATTGATGTTTTGTTCTTTGGAAATTAAATTTCCAAAGGGCAAGCTGGCTTTTAACTTTCTACAAGAAAAAAGGATAAAACGAATGTTGCATCATTAACTAGTACTAAGCCCAGTGCTAACCTTGCGGCGGTAGGTTAACAGGGGCGAGCAGCGTCTTGAAATTCGAGTGGGCCCCACCTGTCAAGGAGATAGCATTGCAATAGGAACGATGTTGTTGACAAGAGGAATTGTCAGGTTTGATGCTGATTTGGGATTTAGTAGTAGTGAGTTTGTAATTAGAAGATAGAAGAAACGGAAAGGAGGGACGGAGGAGGAAGGAAACCTAGTTAAGGAATCGCAAATGTGACTGATTATTGGGTATTCACTCTGATTAAATTAAGTTAATCGTCAGTTTACTGATTCAGACAATCAACCCTTTTTTTCCTGATAATTTGGACCATTTGCTGCTTCATTCGCCTGGAATTCACATCCTCCCCGGTATCGTAATAGAGAATCTTTTACAATTATTAGATCTGGACCGTTCCTTTTAACTTGGCACGATCTCAAAGCCCAATAATACTGCCCCTGCGCTAGCCCGAATCTGAAAGCGCCTGACAATTAATCTCAAACCGTAAAGTGAAGGGAATCTTTTACAGTAATGGAGAGGATACTTGTTCATTGGCCTGGCCCCATCACAAGGAGAATCTCGTATAGTCGTTGGTATCAACGTATGGCCTTCAGTCCACACTCCACAGTGACATAATTTGCTAAGAAAATATATATTTGGTGTTTTCAAACTGGCGAATTATTCAGCTGATCAAATTATTCGTGAATAAAACACGAATTATGAAAAAATATGAAAAAATTATGTTTGGTTTTTTTTTCTTTTTTTCTTTTTTCCTTCCAATGAATTATTCCTAAATTATATATGAATTATTTTCAAATCACGAATTTTTGACCGGCCAAACTAAATCCGAATTATTCATTTGTCACTTTAGTCTTCAGAGAGCAACTCGTTACACGAAACATACTCTACATCATGTTACAGAAAAACAAAGACTCGAAAATCAAGTTCCACAAATGGAGAACAAAGACATGAAATTCCCCCTCCACAAATAATAGTACTTAAATAATAGAAAAAAAATTCCAATGTGTCCATATAAATATCCAAAATAGTCAATATTTTCGTAATGTTCAATATCTCTATAAATACTTTAGTTAATTTTTTAATGTCCCGGTTTATTTTTTAATACTCCAGTTTATTTCTTAATATACTTCGGTTTATTATAAATCAATTGTTTTAAATAAAAAATTAGTATATTTTGGTTTGAACCGAACAAACTAAAATAAACTTTGGCTCGGTTCAGTTCGGTTGCAATGCTAAATCGGTTCGGTTCGGTTCTATTTTAGAAACTGAATTATTACTTTGATTTGCCTAATTCGATTTGGTTTCAATCGAACCGAACCGAACCGATGAACACCCCTAGTTCAGAGTATAGGATTTAGAAGTGACCTTAGGCCCTGTTCGAATGTCCAATGGGAATTGGGAATTGGAAATTAAATTCCAACACCCATTCGGATGTCCCAAAATTTTCTATTTTTTTCATTTTATTTCCTACACAGATTCCCAGCCCAGTGTAAATTTGTGGGAAAATTTTTGTTTAGTCCGATTGAATTTTCATTTTCCCACTTGCTCTCTCTCCCGAAATTTTTATTAATACCCTCCAAAAAAAATAACAAATATGTCCCTCAAACTGAAAAATTTCATAAATTACCTAACCGCCCCATGTACCAGATTTACTCTCAGTCCAGATTTTTAAATTGGCACGAATCTCAAAGCACAAATAATACTGCCCCCTGCTCCATCCCGAGTAATCACCGGCTGAGAGTAAATCTGGACCGTCCGTTTCGGTCAGGTTCAGTTAGGTACCTGAGAGGATACGGATCCGCTCTCAGCAGCCCAGCATCAAGAGACCAACTTGACTAAAGTCAATTGTATAATAATCATATAAAGAAACTAAGGAAAATAACAATCAAATGGCATCTTGTCAATCATGTATTAATGTATATGGTGTGTTACTAGAATCAGATGAGATATCCTTACAATGTTATCTACTGGCATTTGAACCCACTCTCTAATCAGCTTCTCATCTTACATAACTGGGCTACCAAAAAAAAATGCAAATTTAATAATTGGTTATCTAACAGCATTTTAATTAGTTGTTAATTCTCAACTCTTGTAATACACATGAATCAAAGGCAAAAACGAGGTTTTATAATATAATACCTAAAAACATTTGGTAAGGGAAAAAAAGGCAACAGAAGAAATCAGAAGTTGCACGAATTGGGTTTGTTGCCAGTTAAAGAAAAATTGCATTTGTTTTTCATTTTTTCACAGAGGCAAAATGAAAAAAAAAAAATATTGCGTTCAATTGGAACCAATCAAATTTACAATTAATATAAAAAAATTCAAAACAACTAAACAATTTTTCTCTCTGAACAAAATCTTATGTTTTGCACACCTAAGAGATAGCAATTGAGACTTGAGTGGGTACCAACTGGCACAACTAGGAATTCCAAAAAAAAAAAAAGTTATCAGAAATACACAGAAAAAAATGACGAGTTCTAAAATAAAAGACTATTGATCTCTGAAACATGCAGTTCTCAATGGCATTAAGTAGCACTTTGCCAGTAATAGTTGTCACTATTTTCCAGATTTGCCCCTCCTTTCAATTAGTGATGACTATGAACCTGGACATGGAAAAGGATCCGGTTTACAGTCTCTTATGTTTGTCTGTGATCAAATTGCTATTTCAATTGATTGTACACTATAGACTGCAGCAATCAAAATTCCTCAGGCTAAGCATCCTGCCAAATAAGAGAAATATGACAAAATAGGAAAGACCTATAACACCAGATGATGAAGAAATATTAGTAATACTAATTTATTATTATAAGCAAAATAACTATTTTCTGTTGTTAACATTTTTTTTTTTTTCTGTGGCTCTCTCTTACTTTATTTAAGCTTTTTCCTTGCATTGTTTTCTCTAACGCATAATTCCTGAGAAATATTATTTTGTGGTAACTATTCAATTAAATAAAATCAATTGCGTGCATATACCCTATTGCCGGCATAGCGTTCGTAAAAGAGGCCATCCTCCCCTAGCACTAGTTTGTCCATTTCTGTGATGTGAATTAGTTCTCCTCTTTCCTTGAAATCCTGAAATCTATTAATAGCAATTCCAATCAAACAATTAATATACAGTCAATAGGAATGTCAACGATCACTAAATGAAAATAATTTTGCCAGAAACACTATTAGATTGCTCTGCTTAAATCTGCAATTAGTACAGCAGCTATCTGAAAAAATTTGTAAAATCTGAAAAAAGAATATTGAAATTGAGAAATGGAGTGTGAAGAACTTTGCAGAATTCTTACTCGTTATTAATGAATTTTAATAAGAGGCTGGCTCAACTTTTGTAGTAACCAGAATAATTATATCACATAATGTATAATGAATAAGTATATTTTACTGCAATTTACAGTGGATATCATCAATTTTCAACTGGTACTGTATTTTATACCGTGTCATGGTGTGGTCAGCTCGTTGTCTGCACTCGTGTGACCGAACCTCTAGTTGAAGTTCTTCCATTCTCTTTGGCATCATCTCTTCCACTCTGGCTATCCTATCCTTACTTTGTACAATGAATAACTAGAGGAATTATTTTGATAGCAACATAATAAGATTGATTTGAATATAGCTTGATCAAATATATAACCTTTCATGCATTTATCCTAGAATTACTATTGCCATAATTATGCCTCAATTGTATAATCAATGAAACAAATGAGATATCCTTATTTTATTTCCTAGCATTTGAACACTCTCTAATCGGCCTCTCATTTTACATAGCTGGCTACCAAAAACATAAAAATTTAATGGTTGGATCTAAGAGCATTCATTCTTTTATTTTAAATAGTTGTTAACTGTCTTACTCATGTAATACAAATGAATCAAAGGAAAAATTGAGGTTTTATAATGAAATATTTAAAAAAATTCTGGCAAGGAAAATAAAAGCAACAGAAGAAATCAGAAGTTGCACGAATTGGGTATGTTGCCAATTAAAGAAAAAAGAATAAAATCTTACCAGATTGCATTGGTTTTTCATTTTTTTTTCACAGAGGCAAAATGAAAAAATAAATATTGCATTCAATTGGAACCAATCAAATTTACAGTTAATATCACAAAATTTAAATTCAAAACAACAAAACATTTTTTCTCTGTCAATGAAATCGCATGTTGTGCATATACCTAAGAGATAGTAATTGAGACTTGAGAGCAGCTTGTACCAACTGGCAAAACTAGGAATTCCAAAAAAAATAAAAGATGTTCTAAAAAATACAAAGAAAAACTGACGAGTTTCAAAATAAAAGACTATTGAACTTTGAAACAATGCAATCAGTTGTTCTCACATTTTTTTCAGTAATTGTTGCGACTGTTTTTCAGATTTGCCCCTCCTTTTTCAATTATTGCCGTGACTGTTTTCCAGTAATTTTGTGTGATTAAAAATTGCTATTTCAATTGGTTGTACGCTATTGACAAAATACCCCTGTGGACCCCAACTTTTCCCTTCCATCGCCCTCCTTTTTCATTCCTCCCGGTTACTTCCTTCCCCTCCTTTCTTCCTTTTCCTTTCGGCTCCCTCTCCTATCATAGTTACTTACAACGACAAAATTTTACTTGTACCATGAGGTGCGATATTTTGTTGCTCAATTTCTTTCTATCCATCAAACTGGTATGACCAAGTTCAACAAATTCTCTGATATGTGCCAGACCATTTTATTGCTCAATTTTTTTATTTTTTTAGTCTGTGTGTTAGCTGGAATGTGAGCTTTTTAAACATTCCTTGACATTTCATGTTTGGTACAGTTATTGATAATGTCTGTACTAGTTTAATGGAAGAAAAAAAAAACATTTAAACAGTGAACATTTCGTTTTAAACGTAATAACATGAATAAATATGCATTTGTGTCTTATTTTCTCATAAACATTCTAAAATACCACTATAGATCCAGGTGTGTGATTCTTCACACATAATAATGTTATTCACGGCTAATAGCGACACGCTTATGAAGACTAAACTGCCACAAAGCAAAATATGAACAGGTGGTTCTACAACATAATATTAACATGTTATTTACTAACAAAGAAGAGGGTATCTGATGGGCATTGGACCAAAATTGGTCCGATGTCCAATCTGAGCCATCTGATTTGCATTAAGATTCAAGAAGCAGCTCTGATATATGGCTCCCCTTCATGTTGTCAGTTGCCTCCTGAAACAATGTAATAGCAGAAATCATCAAATGCAGGTAGAATGCTGGGAGGCAAAAATTAAATTACTGAAATATTTTTATTTATAATATATATTAATTCACTATAACTTACATAATTTCCATAATAGATAACTTGTATAAATCTGTAATGACAAATCCAAAGCCATGAGGCTTTCGCCTGTAGCATTATGGACTCAAAACACAGTTGAGGGAGGAGAAGAAAAAAGAAAACAGGAGGAGAAGTAACTGGGAGGGAGAAAGAGGGAGGGAGTTGGGAGGGCAAAGATGGGCCACGAGCATTTTGTCAATAATTTTAAAGAGGGGTATTTTGTTTGTTGGATTTCAAGAAGATGCCATTTTGTAAAATTGCCAACTATTTTCTATTGTCAACCTTTTTTTTGTGGCTTTTTCTTTATTTATTTTGCATTCTTTTATCTGATGAGCAATTTCTGAGAAATAATATTTTGTTGTAACTATTCAATTATATAAAAGCAATTATGAATGCATATACCCTATAATCCTGAATCTATTAATTGCAATTCCAATCAAGCGATTAAGATTCAGTAACAATTTTGCCCGAAACACTATTAGATTGCTCTGCTTTAATCTGCAATTAGTGCAGCAGCTCTATCCGTAAAAAAAATTGTAAAATATGAAAAAGAAAAATATTGAAACTGAGAAATGGAGTGTGAAGAAGAGTTCTTAATCATTATTGAAGAATTTCATATTTTCATTATCCACAATTTTGTGCTAGCCATAATAATTATATCACCTAATGTATAAGTAGACATCGATCCGTTAAAAGCTTGGGAGCGTTTCCGTGCTCTGAGAGTCTTGGAGACTTATGAGCCGGAGAAGGCCCGCGCGGAACTGCTCGCCAAAATAAGAGAGAATAACTACTTTTTTAATGAAATGCATGGTCTTGGGGCGGGACACAACCCCCTAGTTGCTTACGGCAAGCCCCCCAAAAAAATGCGAAGCCAATCGATACCTAACTGAAATAAATACATTTTCATTATCCACAATTTTTTTTTAGATGATTGTTGAAAACACTTCTAAAACCCCAAATATTGAAACAGCTATTGCATTTTATATGGGACAATACTTCAGCAACAACAGAGAAACGGGCATTACAAATGTCAGAGACCCTTTCTACACAGAGAAACTGACATTACTGAATTATTGTCCCATATAAAATGTCAGCACTGCCGCCGACCCCTTCGACACACCCAATCGTCAACCTCAGCGCCAAAAGGCTATCATATTGGTTCAGCGGCAGTGGTAGAGCTTCTTGTCTTTCGCTTTTTGGATTAGAGATGGAGAATATCTTATGGAAGTTCAGACCAATTTGTCTACTGAGGTCTGAGGAGTTTTTCAATTTGGAGTTTTAGGGTATCACCATTAGCCTCCAAAGAGACAAAGCAGCAGAGTATTAATACACCTCAGTTCGGTTTTTTAGGGTTTCAATGTCAGTCATTAGGCTGATTTATATGATTTCTGAATTGGGCCTTTGAAAAGCCTATACTGCTAGTTCTTAGCTGGGGTCATAATGCATACAAGATGTACCTATGGCTTCAGCAGCATCTACAGGAAAACCATTTTTTTATATTTAAAAAATTCAGCAACAATTAAATTTTTTATTAAATGGAAAAAGGCTTGTTATCCCACAACCATTTATATTGTTTATAAATAATTCAATTAAGTTGGAGCAATGATCCTTTCCAGATTTCAAAGAATTTCCTTAGCAACACATTCTATGGAATGAGATTCTCGGGAATAACTCAGTAAGAATGGTTAGCTTAGGAAATCAAGTTGGATTTGAAGAAATTAAATATTTTACATCAAATTGAAGAAATTTTACAGTGGATATCATCAATCTTCAATCCGTACTGTATTTTATACCGTGCCTTGGCGTGCTCAGCTCGTTGTCTTCACACGTGCAACTAAGCCTACAATTGAAGTTCTTCCATTCTCTTTGGCATCATCTCTGCCACTCCGGCTATCCTATTCTCATTTTGAACAATGAATTAATAGAGGAATTATTTTGATACAACATAAAGCTTGATCAATATTATAAGATTTCGTGCGTTCATCCTGGAATTACTCTTGCAATAATTATGCGTCAATTGTATAATAACTGGAACAAGTGAGATATCCTTGTGTCGTCTACTTGCAAGTGGGTTGTTATCTACTAGCATTTGAACCCACTGTCTAATCAGCTCGTCATCTTACCTAGCTGGGCTACCAAATTTATGCAAATTTATTGGTTGGATCTAAGAGCACTCATTCTTTTATTTTAAATAGTTGTTAACTGTCAACTCATGTAAAACACATGAATCAAAAGGCAAAATTGAGGTTTTATAATATAATATTTTATAAAAATTCTTGCAAGGGAAAATAAGCAACAGAAGAAACCTGAAGTTACACAGATGGGGTATTTTTCCAGTTCAAAAAAAGAATCAAATCTTACCAGATTGTATTTGTTTTTCATTATTTCACAGAGAAAAAAAAAATACACTCAACTGGAACCAATCAAATTTACATTTAATATCACAAATTTAATTCAGAACAACTTAAAAATTTTGCATTGGAATTACCTGTACAGCACCGACCAGTACCAGAAAATGCACCAATGGAACTTCATCCCCACAACACAAACATCAATGTATTAATGTATCAAATCTGCCATGTAATTGCATACCAGCATAGATTCATAAATGTCATAATTCATACAAGCACAAATTTATTAAAGTACATATAATTGTCAGTTTTACCATAATTGATGACTATAGTAGAATCAGTTCTTCTATCACTATACCAAAAGTACCCCTATGTGGACAATCCCAAAGGTAACCCCTTATCAACAATTACCACACCTATGATCAAACTAACAGCTAAATGGGAATAGTAGAAACCGTATAGTTAACAGTAACAGGTTCCTTTCCTAAGAGGCATCGTCTTTTGGTACATACCATATATCATCATCATTCCTCCACTTTATCTACTGGCAAATTAATCATTCCATAAACCGTCAAATTATCCAGTTATCGACCAGCTGAATAATAGAAAAATGCAACACAAGTGCTGAAATAAATTTATTCGATATCTGCAGAAATATTTAAATTCGATAACTAAATTCTTAAACTTTTCAATTTACTAAAAAGTTCCATGTGTCAGTATCGCTTGAAGAAAATCATTCAAAGCCTACAGGACTCCCCACAGTAAAGTTGAATGCGGGCCATGACTATTTTTTTGCTTTTTTTTTTCCGAAGAGTCAGTGGACAGCATTGGTGTCAAATTAGGAAAATGAACAGTAAATTGATAATGCAATTTATGGCTTTTATTACTCTGTCTCAAACAAGGAAATTACAAATCCCTAACTCTCCAACAAACAGGAATATCCCAATGATGCACATCTCGCTCATTGTAATACACTATGAAAAAAACATGTCTTTGTAGCCAGAAACATATTAGTTGGAAAATATGGACAGATAGCATATAATATTCATATTTTTTAAGGGAAAAGGGTTACAGATCAGTACCTGAAACAAACGGAGTTGATCATATTTACACATCCCCACAATATCTATATCAAGCTAGGTGTAAACCACGAGGTCAATCCAGATTTGTTATGGAATACTTTCGTGGGGCAAGGCCAATGCTGAACAATACCCCCACTTTGTGTATTCATCTTATTTATACAAATGCGAAAAGATTCAAAAGATGTTGCGGCTCCTATTGCATAATATATTTCATTCCCTTGTTGTTCCTCCAATTGCAATTTACTGCAATTAAAATGACTGAGAAATAACACACTCTTTCCAATGTTCTTTACATGACGCCATTGCTGTTCAGAATTAATCCAGTTGTACACGTAAATTTCTTTAATCTCTAAAAAATATTCAGAGGTAAAGATGACTACAAGGGACCCATCAGCTTTCACATCTCCCTCAACTAAATGTATGCGATCAATGCTGTTGTAGTTAATTTTAGAAGGAAAGATTCTCATGGCAAGGCTCTCAAGGTCATAGGCTAAGACCTCACTTTTCGTATTCATCAAGTACACTGAATTATTATGGCAGGTGACATCCAACAGATTTTGACCCGCATCCCTCAGATTCATTCTGGTCCAGTGAGTATCACCTATTCGGTAGAAGCCCAACTCCCTACTTAACCATGATGACAACCAAACCACGACAACACAACCATGTTCGGAAGGACTGCAAGACAACAACAGCTTTCGTACCCAACATCTTGAGACCAAAGGACTAAAGCTCTCCCATTTACAAATTCCAGTACACATGGTTGGAGGGGCATCCAAGGAAGGAAGTTCTATGGAGCTTCAAGTGATGGGGTTGTGCAATGACACTTTCCAATCACGCACTAGCACTAACCAACCATAATAGGAGCTATAGATGCTTTTGCCGCTCACGTTGGCGACTCAAACCGATGGGTTCTGGACTGAGAGAGATCGTAAAAGGATAGGTGGAAATTATCTTTGACGACAGGATCAAGAGGGAGGAGCCAAGGGGTTTGGCGAGGAAGATGACGGGGTTGGGTGTTAGGGCTCTTCGCCATGCCTTGCAAACCACCTGAAAATGAACATATTGAATGTTGGTGGATGCCTTCTCAGATATGCAGGTTATTATTTCCGCCGGGAGATCAGCCCAATTCGGTTCCATCTTGGCCGTCTCGATGGCAACTGCATGCATTGGACGTTGACACTTGACAACATATATACACAAACGAAATGTATAATGAGATAAAAGATAAACAAGTGAAACTAGTTTCCTTTACCTCCTTATACCGTGTAAAGTAAGAATACCCATCATAAGCACCCAAATACTATGTTCAAGCTTATCAACCAAATATTATTTCCCTTTCTCAAAAACGGAAGTAATTTATAAATTATCTAATTCAAATAGATAAGAGCCATAGGAATTAAATTAAGAGATAAGAGCATTCACATTTTGATCTTTGGAAATCAAATTTCCAGAGGGCAAGGCTGGCTTTTAGCTTTCTACCACAACAAAAAAAAAAAGTTAAAAAGAAAGTTGCATCATGAACAAGTAGTAGGCCCAGTACTAACCTTGCGGCGGTAGGTGGGGTGGAGATAATTGGAACGATATACTAGATGCAAGCACGGAGGTGAAAGAGCGTCTAGGGAAGAAGAACTATGCTGTTGTCTGGAAAAGATGCGTAGTTGTCAGGTTTGATGCTTCATGTAAAAAAAAAAAAAAAAAATTTGATTGTTTAAAAGCCCGTAGGCCGTCATGTAAAAAATATGATTTGGGGTTTAGTAGAGTAGTGCGTTTGTTATTAGAAAGGAGAAGAAGACGGAGGAACCTAACCTAGCTAAAAATGGCAATTCGAGAGAGAAGGGAATTGGGCTCAAAAGATTGAATGGCCCAGTAAGTATATTTTAAAAAGGAATGTTATTTTATTCTAATTGTTTTTTTTTTTGGACTTATTTTTTATCATCGTAAAATTAGGAGTCGGACTTGTCTGAATTGGTGATGCTTATCGGATCACTGAAGATCAGTAATACGGATCCGCATCCGTTAGATTTCATTTCATGTGCCATAATAATTTGAATAAATTGTAAAAACAAAATCTCAATTGGTTTCCAACCATCAAAATCTGTCTTCAATTCATGGGCGGATCGCACCGGGCGCATCGAGAATGGGACATGGTATAGGCCGTTCGCATATAAAGTTGGTTCCAAAACTTGTCTCTTCCCCTTCCAAAGTTGATGATTACAGGCCATTAAGTGTGTGTGTAACACTGTACAAAATCCTGTCCAAACTATATATTGGCTTCTAGAATGCGCACATTTATCTCACAGCTGGTACCATCAAACCAAAATGCTTTCCTTCAAGGATGAGTTGGGGTATTAAAACCAACTTTCTGTCTCAAAACTGATTTATCAAAAGCTTTTGACAGGATGAGTTGGGGTTTTATTCGACAAGTTCTCAAATTACATGGTTTACAACCCCATTCATTGATTGGATCATATCATGTATAACCTCAGCTGAATACACTTCTCGGGTGATGGATTTTTTAGGCTGACCAGGGGTCTTCATCAGGAGTGTGCATTATCCCCCTATATTTTTATTCTATGCTTGAACATGCTCACTGCTCTGTTACAGCTCTATCACTGCATCATAAAATCTAATTTTTATGGTTATTTCTCCTAAACTTAAACCTTCTTGTACCAGTACTCCCAAAATCCAATAAGAAATGTAATACCCAAACCCTATAAGAATCAACCATGATTTTCCTTTCAGCCCCTACATTTAGTATAAATCTAGACAACTCATATGACCTCAAAAGTTAGGTAAAAAGCATTCATACCAACTATAAGATAAAAGCATTAGTGTTCTGTCATACTGCAATTTACAGTGGGTATCATCAATTTTCATTTGGTACTGTATTTTATACCATGTCATGGCATGCTCAGCACGTTGTCTTTACTCGTGCAACTAAGCCTATAATTGCCATAATAATGCCTCAATTGTATAATAACTGAAACATATGTTATTTCCTAGCATTTGAACCCACTTGTCTAGTCAGCTCGTCATCTTAAATAGCTGGGCTACCAAATTTATGAAAATTTAATGGTTGGGTCTAAGAGAATTCATTATTTTATTTTAATTAGTTGTTAACAGTCGGCTTTTGTAATACACATGAATCAAAGGCAAAAACGAGGTTTTATTATATAATACCTTAAAAAAAATTGGCAAGGAAGAAAAAGGCAACAGAAGAAATCAGAAGTTACACGAATTGGGTTTGTTGCCAGTTAAAGAAAAAGGAGAACTTTGCAGATTGCATTTGTTTTTTCATTTTTTCACAGAGGCAAAATGAAAATAAATAAATATTGCATTCAATTGGAACCAATCAAATTTACAGTTAATATCAGAAAATTAAAATTCAAAACGACTAAACAATTTTCTCTCTGAACAAACTCATATGTTGTGCATACCTAAGAGATCAATTGAGACTTGAGTGCAGTTGGTACCAACTGGCACAACTGGGAATGCCAAAAATAAAAACAAAAAAGTTCTCAGAAATACAAAGAAAAAACTGACGAATTCTAAAATGAAAGACTATTGATCTCTAAAACATGCAGTCCTCAATGGCATTAGGTCACACTTTGCCAGAAATTGTTGGGACTGTTTTTCAGATTTGCCCCACCTTTCTTTTAGTGATAACTATGTACCTGGACTAGAAAAAGGCATTGGTTTATAGTCTCTTATGTTTGTCTGTGATCAAATTGCTGTTTCAATTGGTTGTACACTATAGACTGCAGCAATCAGTAGTTCCTCGGACTAAGCATCCTGCCAAATAAGAAGAAATATGACAAAATAGGAAAGACCTATAACACCAGAAGATGAAAAAATAGTAGTAATAATAATTTAATCTTATAAGCAAAGTAACTATTTCCTATTGTCAACCTTTCTTTTTTTGTGGCTCTTTCTTTCTTTATTTGCGCATTTTCTCTAACGCACAATTGCTGACAAACATTATTTTGTTGGAACTAGTTCAATTAAATAAAACAATCTTGAATGCACATACCCTCAAAATCCTGAAATCTATTAATTGCAATTCCAATCAAGCAATTAATATTCAGTCAATAAGAATGTGAACAATCACTAAATGAAAACAACTTTGCCAGAAACACTATTAGATTGCTGTTAACAATTAGATTGCTTTTCTTATATATCTGAAAAAATATGGTATAAACTAGAACAATTGGTCTGAAAATAGTCCAGTTGATATTAACATATCAAGTAATTGGTATCAAGCAATTAAATCTGCATGCAACTCTATCTAAAAAAAGTTGGTATAAACTGGAACAGTTGGACTGAAAAATTAGTTCAGCCAGTTGAAACAACAGTTCTGAAAAATTGGTGCAGCCATTCCAACCTACTTTGCAATGAGAGGCTTGGAGCACAAACCGAAAGTAAGAAAAAAAAATGTCCTTGATTAATAAAAAAAGGCCAATAAAATTGAGACTCCAAACAATGTCTTATAATTGCATTTTAATCAAAGAATAATATTGTGCACATTCAGTAGCAGCCTAAAATAAATACACATCACATAGTAAGTACTGACAATCTTAGGTCTTTCAGGCTATTCAACAAACATCTTACACATAAGATTCTTGCAAATAACTAGGGGCTCTAGACTTGCTATGCAAATTAAATAGATATGAGATCATGTTGACTTTTCCTCAAAATACAGAAATCATCACACAAGTAGGGACCAATTTGTAAGTAAAAGAGACAATGTGGAAATGCAACTAAGAATCAGGTAGTTCTGAAAGTAAAAATTAAAGTGCAATTTTTTTCCAAAATATTCTGAAAATTAAGTAATGATTTGTAAAACAAGCAAGGTTTTGATATTGTGGAACTGAATTGACAAGCCACCTTAGATCACTAATTGAGAATCACTCTTTTTCTTGTGACCAAATCAGAAGCTCTATCTCAAATGAACAGTTTAGATCTCTAAGAAAATTAATCATTACGGGGAAAGATAATACAAATTAAACATTAAATTTGCAAGTTTTACAAGTAGAATTCCTAATTGTCTACTACAATAGACAATATAAAACAATCTACGCAAAATCCATAATCCACAAACCATATCCACCACAGACCTAACAACATATTGGGCACTTAACCAGACCATTTTCATTGCACTCCTCACACTTCACCATTTTATTCTTGTGCCCCTTGTCTGAAACAATTTTGTCATTTTGCCCTTTACCCAGAACCTTGCAACTACCATTACATACCTTGCACATAACAAATCTGAATCCGGCACAACCATCACACATTTTTGCTTTTGGAATAACCCGCAAAATACGACTGAACTTACCCTCTTCTTCTAATTTTACCACCACTTCAGCCCCACCAATCAGTCGCCCTTTCACAAACAGCATTGGCACTTTAACTTCTTCCAATAACACCCTCAATTCCTCCTTATAACCAGAATCCATGGAGATATCCCTCTCCATGATTTGTACACCATGGGACTCGATCACTGACCGAACTGTGTTGCAATCTTCATAGGTCTTTCGGATTCCACGTAATGTGGTTGTGTAAAGGACTAGTGCATTTTCGCCACCTGGCGGGCACTTCTCCTCGAATGTTTTGAGCAACTTATCGGCTTCACGGGTTTTAGGGTGCAAGTGACCACTTGTTTGATTTCCTCCTTTTCTAGGCAAAATTCCCTTTCAACTGAAGCGATCAAATCTGGATCGAACAAAGGGACCAAACTCCTTCTAGAAGAATAACTAACCCCATCTTGATTTTTCTTCAAGATCGAGGTATTGGGGCAATTAGGGGTTCCCAATTTCGAATTTGGAAGAGAACTGTATGGTCTCAGAACCCGATTCGAATCAAAATTACCACTTGGAGAGCTTCGCTGAAGCGGACTGTTTTCTTTTCCAAGTGGGCTGTTCTCCTTTCCTACCGGTTTTCTTCTACTGACCTTTTTTGGAGACCAGATATTCATCAGGTGAGATTTGTTTGGTTTTTTTAGAGGAGACCAGATCGGTGCATCATCCTCTAATCCCTCCATTATCTCCCATGCATTGATCACCTCCGTCGCTTCCTCTTTTGAGTTAATTCTCTTCATATGTTGTGGTAGAACAAGAATCGGGACCTGTGCCTTCTTCGTTTCTCTGATCGTGACCTTGGTTTCTTCTTCCACCTCTCGTTTCTCTTCTTCTTTCTCACAGTCCAGTTTATGATCTAGGTTTAGAGCTCCATAGGTAGTGGATTTGAGAGAAACTACATGCTCAATCTTGGTGGTTTTCTCTGAATTGAGATCGAGATTGGCTGTGCACATCAATTTGGAGGAAATACAGCCCATTTTCTGATTTATTCTCCCTTCCTTCCTTCCTTCCTTCGCCTGATTTTTCTCCTCTTTTCGGTCGTTTGTTTTTGTATTCTCCTTTTCCTTTTTGCTCTTTCTGTGTGTTTGAACGCTCAACGGTCGGTCAGGGGTTTTGTAATTTGTCGCTTTTTCAGTGGCCTTTTGCAGATTTGTTAGAAGTATTTTCTAACGGTCGGAAAATTGCATCGTTCGGAACCGACAGGTTCTCCTCGCTTTTTTCCCAGAGCATGGGATCTGAGCAGCTCGTTAAATCGACGGTAGATGCTGCTTTCTCTTCAAATCACCGTACCACGTGCTACTTAAACCCTCACGTGCAGTATCGGAAATATAGTACTCATTTTCTCCGAACATCTTTATAATTTGTAAAAAATATATATTAAACGGTATTCAACATTTTTCGTTTGAAAGATCAGGTAATGTAAAAATATTTATTCTTAATTTGAAATTCTCTTCTATTTCCTAATATTTTTTTAGCCTGCAAAATTTACTTGCATCCACTGTCCAGATTTTATTTTTTTAGGCTTGGAAACTCAAATTGAAATAATTACTGAGTAAATTGAGAGAATTTGGAGTTGAATCAATTTTAACACTGAATCCAGTTGTCAGAACAGCGATAGATTTAAGAAAAAATATCTCAATTTTATTCATTATCTGACATGGGAATGAATTTCAGAATAAATTGATGAAAAGTGGATAAGGATAAAATTTGAGATTGTGTTATATAACAACCCTCTTATTCAACATCTTCTCCAGTTTTCTAGTAACAGCGTCTCCATTTAATGAGTTTGCCTTCTTGTCAGTTCGATTGAACATAATTAGAGACCACTCGATGCTTCCACAGTTATTTCAAACTGGAAATCTCTACGAAGATACGTAGGTCATAGGAGTAAATATTCACTCCTACTTGTATGCAATTAGAACAATACAGAGGGGCTCCAGTGCAAAAGTGTAAACCTTAATGACACTGGTTCGGATTTCCTCCTTCCCCTCTTGCAAAATATAGAATACCAGCTGACAGTCTATGCATCCAAGTAACCGACATTTTATTAATATCCAAAGTTAATTTAGAAATTAATATTTATGTCCAGATTTCGCTGGTTGTCCAGAAATGTCCAAACCGGCCACAAAATGACCGGTTTCTTTTCCCCATAAGCCGCCATTTTGTAGCCGGTTTCCTATATTTTTCTTTTCTTTTACCATAATTAACCTATAAAAACACCCCTAACCCTTCCTAACTTCACACACCGAGCCTCATTCTCCTCAGCGATTCCAAGGTATTATCTTATTTTATTTTTTTAATTTTATAGAATAATTTAATTTAATTATTAAAAAAATAAATTTAATTATTAGAAAACCCAAAACAGTAAACCTGTAACCCAAAACCCAAAACCCTAAACCTTAAGCAATGGGAGAGACAGTTGACATAGGAGGAGAGGCGGTTGGAGTGCAAGGGGAGCCATCTGGAATTCAACCGAGGAGGTCAACTACTAGATGTACAACAAGGGCATCTACAAGCCAAGCAGGGTCATTTACAAGCCAAGCAAGGCCATCTGGAACCCAAGCAGGGCCATCTGGTAGGCAAGCAGGGCCATCTGGTAGGCAAGCAGAGCCATCTGGTAGGTCATCTTTTGGAAGTGGTTTATTTCGCGGATTTAGTTTTAGACGTAGTAGTAATAGGTGATTTATATGCATGTTGTGAAAATTGTGTGGACTCAAAATGGCCGGCTTCTGGTGATTTAATTACGGTAAAAGAAAAAAATATAGGAAACCGGCCACAAAATGGCCGGCTTCTGGGGAAGAGAAAACCGGCCATTTTGTAGTCGGTTTGGGCATTTCTGGCGAAACCAATGAAACTGAGCATAAATATTAATTTCTAATTAACTTTGGATATTAATAAAAATGTCGGTCCAAGTAAGCACAATGACAATTGAAGATTTTTTAAATAATGGGGGGAAGTTTCATGTATACCCTCAAAAAAGTTTCGAAATAACGTAGTTTCCCCTCTAAAATTCATGATATTATATTTACCCCTCCTAATTTGAAAAACTCACAAATTTACCACATATATTGCATTATTTCTCATTAAAACTCATTTTAAATTTATAAAGTACTTATCTACCTTTTTTTACAAAAATAAAAAAAAATGTGGCACGTTCAAAAGAAATGTTCAGTCTTGCAATCAGCAAGTTGTGATGGTAAAATGTTCATTTTTTTACTTGTGAGTTGTGACAAACACAAGTGACAAGTGTATACATACATAAACGCTATTGTGTATGTGTCAGTGCGTCACAAAGTAGATAAATGAATCATGTGTCCTCAGAAACTAATCAATTAGAAGACTGAACATTTATTTACCCTGACTGCATATTTTTATTTTTTAATATATGATAAAATGTGAACTCTATAAATTTAAAATAAATTTTAATAACAGTAAATTGGATAATTTGTGAGTTTTTGAAATTTATAGAGGTAAATATGATATTATGAATAATAGTGGGGGAATATGTAATTTCAAGATTCTTTTAGGGATATACATGAAATTTCCTCTTAAATAATCCGACAATTTTTATTTATTGTTATCGTATATAATGTGGATATAGTTCGGAATAATTTGATATGTCATACTGCAAATTATATATTAATATGCCAATATTTGTACATAATGAAAAAAAATATAAATATGAATAATATTGATAATTTCAGTCAAATTGTTAAATGAATAAACTCCCTAAATTAGCAATTGGTGTGTAATTAAAATAAATATGCTCTTACGATATCATTTCAAGCACTATAAGTATGAATGTAAGAATCCATAAATCATGTTTCTTTAATTAAGAAAATAAACAGTTGGGCATGCATGTAAAGAGCTACTGCTATGAAACAGCAAGTTAGTTTGAAGGTCAGAAATGCATAAACCGGATTAATGTAATTTGTATGAAATATAAGGAGCCAAAGATATCTTCATTTAGACCAAGAAACTTATTGTGCACTACACAAAATATAGAGGGGTTGGCTAATATCAAAGTGTTTGTTCCTAGGTTGTGGAACAAATGCTTCGGTTTTTATATTTTTAAAGTTCAAACGATCGATCCAAACTGTTCAACAATTCATCTATAATAAAATGTGTTTGGAGACTAAATTTTATATTTTTGGAAACTTTTTTATTATTTATTAAGTAAGTTTTAAAATCGTTGTTTTCAACGATCCAGAAATTTTTCAATGTTTATTAAAATCAGCGATTTTAAAACTGGCTTGATAAATAGTAAAAAAATTCAAAAAATATAAAATGTGGTATCCAAGCACATTTTAATATAGAGATCGCATCTAACGGTTTGGATCGACCATTTGGACTTGAAAGTCGGAAAACCAATTGGTTGCACCACTGCTCCGGAACAAGCGTTTTGATATTAGTCAACCTCTATAATCTATATAGAGGGGTTGGCTAATATCAAAATGTTTGTTCCTAGGCTGTGGAACAAACGCTTCGGTTTTTACATTTTCAAAGTTCAAACGATCGATCCAAACCATTCAACATTCAACCTATAATAAAATGTGCTTGGATACTAAATTTTATATTTTTGGAAACTTTTTTATTATTTATTAAGCCAGTTTTAAAATCGTTGTTTTCAATGATCCAGAAATTTTTCAGTGTTTATTAAAATCAGCGATTTTAAAACTCACTTGATAAATAGTAAAAAAAAATTCAAAAAATATAAAATTTGGCCTCCAAGTACATTTTAATATAGAGATCACATCTAACGGTTTGGTCGACCGTTGGACTTTGAAAGTCGAAAAATTAATTAGTTGCACCACAGCTCCGGAACAAATATTTTGATATTAGCCAACCTCTATATATATATATATATAGAGAGAGAGAGAGAGAGAGAGAGAGAGTGGCTAAGATCAAAGTGGTATGACCAAGGCCTTTGGTGCTACGAAGTCGTTTTTGGATTTTTAAAGTCCAAACGGTCGATCTAAACCGTTAGATGTGATCTCTATATTAAAATCTGCTTGGAGACCAAATTTTACATTTTTTGGAATTTTTTTACTATTTTTTAAGCCACTTTGAAAATTGCTGATCACATGGTCCAGAATTTGGTTGCACTGTTTTTACTGTTCACCCGGATCTGTCATTTTCAAAGTGGCTTAAAAAATAGTAAAAACATTCCAAAAAATGTAAAATTTGGTCTCCAAGCATATTTTAATATAGATTGAACATCTAACGGTTTGAATCGACTATTTGAACTTTAAAATTACAAAAACTAATTGGTAGTACCAAGGCCTTTGGTCATACCACTTTGACCTTAGCCACTCTCTATATATATATAGAGAGAGAGAGAGTGGCTAATATCAAAACGTTTGTTCCTAGCCCCCGGTGCAACCAAGTTGTTTTCGGATTTTCAAAATCCAAACGGTCGATCCAAACCGTTCAACATGTTCTCTATATTGAAATGTGCTTGGAGACTAAATTTTACATTTTTTGGAATTTTTTTACTATTTATTAAGCCACTTTGAAAATTGCTGATCCGGATGAACAGTAAAAACAGTGCAACTAAATTCTGGACCATGTGATCAGTAACTTTCAAAGTGGCTTAATAAATAGTAAAAAAATTCCAAAAAATGTAAAATTTAGTCTCCAAGCACATTTCAATATAGAGAACATGTTGAACGGTTCGGATCGACCGTTTGGACTTTGAAAACTCAAAAATAACTTGGTTGCACCGGGGGCTAGGAACAAACGTTTTGATATTAGCCACTCTCTCTCTCTCTCTCTCTCTCTCTATATATATATATATATATATATATATATAGGAGTTGGCTACGGTGCTACATGTAGCATAGAGGGCCTCCGTGCAACGGCTCAATATTTGAGTTTTCAAAATTCTAACGGTCGATCCGAACCATTCAACATGATCTCCATATGAATATGTACTTGCAAACCAAATTTTACATTTTTTAGAATTATTTTACTATTTTTTTAGATAAGTAGAAAATCACTGCAAACCAAGTACATATTCATATGGAGATCATGTTGAACGATTCAAATGCCTCCATTTTTTATGCCTCCATCATGCCTCCATTTTTAAAAACTTTAATAACTCAAAATTTAAAATTTAAAAATCAAATAAAAACCGTTGGATATGATCTACATTATTTTATCGATACACATGTAAAAAATTATGATATTTCAATTTTGTTTTGGTTGTCATCAAGAGCTTGTAAAAAACGTACTAATGTGGATAATTTCTAGATGTTGATTTTTCAACTTATTGATTCACATAAAAACAAAATCGAAATGTGATAATTTTTTATGAGCATATAAATAAGAGTAAAGATGTTGTCCCCCACACTCCAGTCCCCTAAACGTCCCCCCCAGTCTAACTAACTTTGTCAATCATTAAATCACCTTGAAAAACGTGTAAAATGTGTAAAAGATGAGTCCAGTTTTTTCTTTAAATACTTGATATCTTAGGTATGAATACTTGATGAATTATATATGAATATTTGATATCTTAGGTATGAATACTTTCCATTTTGTATGAATACTTTCCATATATGAATATTTGATGAGTCCAGTTTTTTCTTTAAATACTTGATATCTTAGGTATGAATACTTGAAGAATTATATATGAATATTTGATATCTTAGGTATGAATACTTTCCATTTTGGGAGAATACTTTTCATATATAAATATTTGATACCTTAAAAAACGTGTAAAAATATGTCATCATGGATCTTATTTGAAAGAGAAAATTGTGTAGAACACGTTCGTGATTTTAGATTTGCAAAATTTCTCATAGATCGTCAGAAATATTGATTAGATTGAACAGAGAAAAAAAAATACCTTGAAAAAACGTGTAAAAGATAAGTGATGTGTCCAGTTTTTTTTTTAAATACTTGATATCTTAGGTATGAATACTTGATGAATTATATATGAATACTTGATGTCTTAGGTATTCATACTTTTCATTTTGTATGTGAATTAATTTAATCAATGAATGTAGCACTAGTGGTGTGATCCACGTGACTTTTTGGTTGTGGTCCCCAATGCAGTCTGACAGTTACTGCCTCCGAAAAGTAATGGTTCCCAGTTTGTATGTGAATTAATACTTGATATCTTAGGTATGAATACTTGATAAATTATATATGAATATTTGATATCTTAGGTATGAATACTTTCCATTTTGTATGTGAATTAATGTATGTTGAATAGATGTCTGACAGTTGTACTTTGACGGTTAGGGGGACTGAAGGGGACTGAAGGGGGGGACTGTTAGTCGATTCCTATAAATAAAATGATGTAGATCATATCCAAAGGTTTTATTTTGACTTTTAAGTTTTAAATTTTGAGTTATTAAAGTTTTTAAAAATAGAGACATGATGAAGGTACAAAAAATGAAGGCATTTGAACCCTCCTCATATCTAATTTATGTGCATTATAAGGAAGCAAAGATATCTTCACGTAGAACAAGTTGGAGCCACGTGTCTACTGTAACTGGCGAGTGGTGCGGGCCCCGATAATTTCGCGGGACATGTTGTCAGGAAAATGTTATGTGACCCATTATATATTCTATTTCCACTCGCTGCATCTTTGGCTAACACCAAATCTGCTGTTTCTACCTACAGAGAAGCTGGTTGATCCAAACCGTAAAGTTCGAATCCTGTGGGAATCTTGATACCAAATGAACGGCTAAAATCATCACAGGTAAGTAAGAGTCAAAATGTTCTCCAGCTTAAATTAGCTAATAGCTAGTAAAAAAAAACGGTTTAAGACTTTTCATGTGATATATGCCTATGCAACAGGAAGGATTAAAGCTTGTGCAGTTCTAACAATTACAAAAGGTGTTTTTTTTTCTATCACGTAAGCAACTTTATTAATCATCGTTTAATCAACTTTAAATCATTTTGTGAACCAAGAATAGCACAGTTGAATAATGAAAAACACAGAGAGAGAGAAAAACTGAACCATTTTTTATTTTGTAAGTCATCCCAATTTCAATTTGTGAAATCCATTAAATATTTGAACATAATTCTCTTTTCCTTTGCTAACATGTTCAATGAAAAATTTTCTTTCGCCAAAAAGGAATTATTTTCCATGGATCCTTTTGAAAATAACAAATTTTTAATTTTTAGTTTAACAACCCTACAATAGGTAAATGCAAATGAAATGTAAATATAGATGGGCAATTTAAATCATATTGCTAAATAAGCAAGTTTGTTAAATTAATAATTGTCCTACAGCTTTACAATTAATGTTATAATTACATCGTCAATATTTTTTACAATTGATTTTCAATTAGAATTAGGACATACATGCTGTCATCACAAAATTAAATATTTATTCAATCACTATATGCATGGGTGTAAGGATCAACAAATCATATTTCTTTAATTAAAAAAACAACAAGGCAGCTGGCATTGGTTGCTGGGATGAACATCAAGTTATTTGAACCGTACAAATAAAATATATGTGCAATATACAGAGGCAAAGATATATTCATGTAGACCAAGAAATTTACATAAACAATTCAGCTACTCTATCTAACTGCTAATGAACAAGTCAATTAAAAAGAAAAATACGCTTAATACACATAATATTCCTGTAAGTCATTGGAGCAAACCCAAATTGGATGGACAAATTATGTCCCAAATTTTACATGCAATCATAATAAAAGATGTCACATATACGGTTTATTCATGTCTTAATTTTTATAATTTAAATTTGTTTTGGTATTTATAATTGAAATCCGCCACTAAATGAAAAAAGGACTTGAGGACCTAGTCTGCTGGATTGTTGAACTATGTTGTAAGTTGTTACGAACAAAATACTTGAGGAAGAAAATAAGTGTTTCTTTTTTATATCTTTAAACAAAAAAATAAAATAAAAAGATGCAAACAACAAACTAGGCTTAAATTTAAAAACTTCTTACAACAAACCAGTGTTCACTATATGTGTTCCTTTCTTTTCATATACTTCTTTCTAAACGAAAGTTTCTCAAAGAAGTTTATGAACAAGAATTTAGGTACTATATTACAATCAAGTATTAACTTCCAAATTTCTTTCAAGTTTCAACAAACAGGCATAAGCTATTATTTTGTGTATGTTCATCCTTAAAACTGAATGCAAAAAAAAAAAAAAATTGTACTGTCATAAAACTCAACATAACATAGAGCAGTACAATGCGTATATAATTGAACTAAAAAATGAACTCCTAAGATAGTGAGCAATCACAATTCACAAAGCCTCTTAGATTGCAAAGATAACAAACTATAAGTGGAAGGATATTTTGCAAGGACAACAGCATACCCATCATCCATATGCTCAGCACCTTCCGGAAAAAGCTGCCAGAGAACACAACCACCCCCGGGCCCACCTGCCTCTATGGACTGCATGAAAGCACCATACACCGTGTCCATGAACAATTCTCTAAAGTCAGAACAGAATCTATCATCTCTTACAGAGATCCCAAACTCGCTGAATACAATTGGCATGTTGAGTTGGTCTTTGCAATCTGACATGTGCTGCTCCATCCAGTTTTGAACGAACTTGATATGATCATCATGGTCAGAGTGTGATAACCTTTTCGGAGAAGAAAAAAGGAAAAAAAAAAATTGAATATACTAATCAATAAATTGTAAACACCCTTTCGTTTTATTTATTTGCAAAAGAGCTTTTCCATTTAATTTATTGGGCACACCGGTCCTGTGAATGTTTAGTTGTTTTGAGAAGGACAAGTGACCAAATGACCTTAATCAAGTATCATAGTAGGAAATATTTTTTACCTCAGCAATTTTAAAAACTTGCAACAGGTTAAAGTATAACGTACCAAGTGTCAGGGTAGATATGAACAGAAGCCAGGTCAATACCAGGAGCTTGGTGGTTTCTTATGAAATCAGTACCAGCCACCCCAGCAAATTCTTCGGGGTTTAATTCCATTAGTTCAGGTGTAGACGGTCCATAAAATCCTTCTAAACCAATTGATACCAGATGAATTTGGTCGATTGACTTCACATAAGCTGCCATCTCTTCTATCCATGCCTATATGAAATGACCGATTTTAAAGAACCAGCATCAAATAGATTTATAAGTGGACATATAAAAAGAGCGATTTACTGCAAAAATAACATACACTATTTTATAATACAAACAATGGCAGTAAAGACTTCAATATCTCAATTCTCGAGTAGGGGCAGTTTCATAAAAAAATTGATAATTGAATCACCTGTAGTATATCACCAGAAGGATCTGAAGGACATCTCGGCTCATTAATTAACTCCCATGATAGTATGGTTGCATCGTTCTTATATTCTATATTTGTTATCGTATTTGTTCTTGTCAGAACAGCCTAATACAAAAATGAAACAGAAATTAAAAGAATATAATAAGACTAAGAACTGAAATTTGAGAGAAATTATGAAAAGAAAAAGGAAGGAGGTAAACGGATACCTCAACAAAGGCTTTGTAGTAGTCTTTGAGAGTATCATTAGAGAAGAACTCATCGTCAGAAGTAAGATCAAGACCTGACGACTGGCCCCACTTGATGTACTGAGACTTACCCCCATAATCTTCCCAATTATTACACAGAGGAAGTATCAGCCTTATGTTATGTTTCCTTGCCTCGCTCACCACAAAATCCAATCCCTAAGTAAGAAACTATCTAATTAATATTTACTGAAAATAAATCTACAAAAAATCAAACTGGACCTTGATTGTGAGGAACATTGTAGTGCCAGAAAAGTGTTCCACTAAAGGATTATAATATCCAATTCCAGCACCCTACCACTGAAGTATTGCACTCTATTGTTGAATCATACTGACATGTATGGTGGGCCGTTACTTCTTTCTATGACTTCTGATTTGTGTTTAGCAGAGGTTCCAGAAAGATAATTTTAAGCATGCTAATGGTATGAAGTTTGAACCGACCTGTACCCAATTACCCAAAAACAAATGCTAGATAATGTTTCCTTCCAAGTGTAGACAAAAATATTAGAAAATAATGTAGATAAATTCATATCTAAGCACATGACGATGACGCATATAATTTTTGAGCCAATTACGGTTAATTACACTGAACCAACTTCACTGAGACAAATCATCGAACACTTGGAGTGTTCTTGGAGCGCATACCTGGAACACCTCCTCATCGTAATTAAATGGTGAAACCTGAAGAGCTCTCCATCCTCCATCATTAAATGCCCAAGTGCGACACGTGTTCAGCCCTATTTCTTTCGCCTCAGAAAAGACAGCGCTGACCTTGTGCCGGGTTTCCGGGTCGACCGCAAAAACCATCAACCAGTATGTATTGAACCCGTGAATCACGAAAGGTTCGTTCTTTGTCAGTAGCTGGGCCCCATTTCTTTCCACCATAGGCCATTTTTCATCCGTGAGAGTTAGCGCTTCCATCCTGTGACCACTGACCAGCCCAGCATGTGAGATATAACGGTGCAAAATTGTACTAAATTAAAAGTCACTTTTTGTGAGTACCTCTTAATGGAGAAATTGGAGCAGAGATCAGAGGTGTAGATGGAAAGAAGAGAAGTAGCATGAAAGAGAGCTTGAAGAGGAAGGTGGTTTGACTGGTTTCTTTTCCCCATTCCATGGGAAGGAGAAACCCGACCCGTTCTTTGCCAATAGTCAAACGCTGTTCACAGTTGAGTTTGATAAAAGATAATTCGGATCCTCTGCATTAAGCCAACAACGCACCGTCTGAGTTAATATCTGTACCGTCCGATTTAAATCTGCACTAATATTAAAAGTCCCGTGCGTTATAGGCGTTGCCAGATTGGTCCAAAATTAGATCACACGGCCAATAAATTAACTCAAACTGTGCGTTAACGTAGAGGATTTAGATTCTATAAATGATTTTTTTTTTTTTTTAAGAAAAAGCCCTGGGCAGATTCGATAAAAGATGCATGCTTACGGTTACGGGTTTGGGTACAATTATATCCGTACGCACTCTGTTTGACCGGATTCGAATGTTGGCTGGAACAATTTTTTTTTTTAATCCTATGCATCATTCCACCGCATACCATGCCACGATGTATTTTCACAGTTCTTATGTTTATTAAAATATATTAATTAATTTATAAATAATAAGAAACTTGAAAATTTCTTGTGATGTCACAGAAAGAACGAATAATTGATTCGTTCCTTTGAGCATTTTCTAAATAAGCTGACTCATTGATTTGGTTTTTTATAGTTTGTATGTAGATCTTATTCTTCAATAATAATTCGGTTTGTTAAAATATACCTAAAAGAACTGAATCAATAATTTGGTTTTAGAAAATATCTAAAAGAATTGAATTAGTGATTCAGTTCATTCCAGTGTATGGAAAAAAAAAATTATTTTCCTTTCCGACAAAATTATTTAATATATTTCTATAAAAAAATCTACTATTTTAATGTGACTTCTTCCTTGTTTGTTTTTATGTTAATTTTTTTTCAGAAAAGAATAAATCTGCGTCCCAGCATTAAATATTGATGGCACTTAGTACACATCACATGTCTTTTAAAAATTAGCAGAGAGAAAAAAAATGCCACCAGAGGCTTTATAATAGTTTTGGAGGCCAAATGACATCCACCCCAAATTAGCAAGGAGAAAAAAAAACGGCTAAAGAATTTTCATGTTATATGTTTTTTTGCAATATAAAAAATTACAACTAAATTCAATATTTATTTCCAACACTATAGACATGAATGTAAAAATGAATAGATTGTGTTTTCACTTTTCATTAATTTGAAGCTGTCAAGTTAGTTTGAAGCTTGAGAATGCATGAACCGGATTGATAGAATTTCTTTGCAGTATAAAGAGCTAAATATTACATCATGTAAACTAAGAAATTTACATACTCGCTATGCAAAATTATATTCAAGCTTACCTGCTAATGTCCATGTCAATTAAAAGATATAAATACGAGTAGAACTAGGGTGAGCTGTGCTCACCAAGCCTTTTGGTGAGCACACCTCCAAAAACCGTATTTACAAAGTTCAAATAGTCGATTCGACTCTTCCAACGTGTTCTTCATATTAAAATGTGCTTGGAGACCAAATTTTACATTTTTTGGAAATTTTTTACTATTTTTTCAGTGCATTTGAAAATCACAGCTTTTCATTAAATAAAAAAAAAAAATTCAAAAAACACTGATTTTCAAATGCACTGAAAAAATAGTAAAAAATTTCCAAAAAATGTAAAATTTGGTCTCCAAGCACATTTTAATATGAAGAACACGTTGGAAGAGTCGAATCGACTATTTGAACTTTGTAAATACGGTTTTTGGAGGTGTGCTCATCAAAAGGCTTGGTGAGCACAGCTCACCCTAGTTCTACTCTATAAATACTAAGTTATTGGAGCATACCAAATTACGAGGAAAAAGTTTATTCTCAATTTCAAGCATGTAATATACTGGATTGTTTTTGTCTAAAATTTTAAATGCAAACTTATTTTAAAATTTCTATTTGAAAACTTCAACTAAATAAAACATGTTATTCTAGAGATATGTTTTGATTTGTGAAATGACAAAAGGGTTACAAGATATATAATAGGTTTTTGATAATTTATTTATATATTTAAGTCGGTTTTATAATATAGAACTAACCATATATTTTATTTTTATTTTAGGCATCTGATAATCCAATTTGAGGTGGATAAAAATATCAGAGTTATATGTACTTAATCTGATTGATCCTCAACTACATTGAAGTATGATTAATGCTATTTAGACATTACAATACATGCAATGGAAGTACATCTGGAATTAGCATCCTTGCTTGGATTTTGGACAAGACGGTTGCTTTGGACATATATGGGTATATAACAATATATTTACTTCTATTTTTCTGGTCCATAAATAGATGTAGAAGATATTTGCCACCAACAAAATTAAAAAAAAAATACTTTTTGCTTAAGTTAAATACTCTATGAAATTAAGTTGGTCAAGTTAAGCTGAGACAACTACGACGTAACTAACTAGTATTTTCTTAATTAAACTGTTTAATTAATTAAGTCAGGTCTAATTAAACTAAATTTTCAAATTCAGATTGGTCTACCTTTTGTTATTGGAGCATTTTTAGGCGCTTTATGTACTCTATTAGGGCCTGTTCGGCTCATTACTATACGCGTGGAAAAAAAATTCACTCAGACTTCGCAAATTCTGTTTAAAAAAAAAAGTAATCGGCCAGTTCAAAAATTTCAGAACCCGTTCCCAATCCCATTCCCATATCTCTGCCGAAACATGCCCTTAGCCTCTTAGTCTTAGATGCGTCTGATATTGCAAATACAGTGAGTTATTAACTTATTTTCAACATTATTTTTTAAATCAAAATAATAATAAGCAATGTCTAGATTGAGCAATTGAAAAGATAAAGTTTAATTAATTTAATACCGCAGAGAGAGGGCAGTGTGCAATCTCGTTTCTCTGCGAATAAATATTTAGTTTCATATACTGCTATTAAGACGAACCAATTCAAAAGATGGAGCAAATGATATAGAAAATTAAAGTTATCACAAACAATTTCAAACCAAAAAGTTCCGCAATTTAATCATTGATGTCTTGAGTCCCACTTTGGACATTCTCGTTGATATAAAGTCTCCAAGCAAATCAATGCTTTTCTTATTTGGTTTATTTTGAATATTATCAGGAACAAACAATAAATTTAAACTCAAAATTAAGAAGTAAATAATTGAGAAAAACAATTTTGACTATAAATATTGAGTGAGACTATGGTAATATGCATATTACTTATTTGACATGTGTTATAGATACATATTTTTATTTTTAAAGTTTAAATAGTTGATTCGAACCATTAAACACGATCTTCATATGAAAACGTACTTACAAATCAAATTCTACATTTTTTAGAATTTTCAAAGAACTAGTAAAAACAAAATTAAAAATGTAAAATTTGGTCTTCTATGGAAATTATGGTTCAAATCAATTATTTAAACTTTAGAATAGAAATATAGATCTATAGTACATGCCGATCCTCAATATGCATATTACTATAGTCTCACTCAAAAACATTTATAAACATCATTGATAGTAGAGGAATAGAGATTGCACTGGAGAAAGAGATTAATTCAGTAAGAAAGGTAAATGTAACGAAATGGTACATTGAACTTTATTTTTGGCAGTAAAATCCGTGGGTGATTTCATTAAAAGAGTTAAAAATCAGCTGTTACATAAAATTAAACAAGAAATGTTTTAGAAAGCACTTAGCTGTAAACAAATTAAAAATACAGTGGTGTGTACATCATGTGGACACAATTTTGGTCATCCTTGCTTGATAGAAATGGTAAGAGCCTAGTGATGGTTTCCTCTGTGCGCATAGTTGTCCTGCTGGCAGACTTCATCGTAGAAGACACTGAATCAACTGAGCCAGGACAGTCACCACTCAGAAGTCCCAATAGAGGCACTAAATCAAACCGGACCAGGAACTGAATCAACTAGACTGGGACAGTCACCACTCAGAGGTCCCAATGAAGAGCTGCCAATGTGAGAAGCAGAAAAGGGAGGGAGAAGAGGAGAAGAAGAAAGAGAGCACATAAACAAACTCCAGCACAAACAACATATAAAATAAGTAATTATATGTACAACTCGTTCCACCCACTCTTTTATTGCCAGAGAGGAGAAGAGAGTACGTAGAACTTGAACTTGAGAGATATTAATCTATGGAAGATATTAATTCAACTTTTAATATCAGCCATCCAACGATTTAGAATCTATCCGATAGAAGTCCAGATTTTAATATCAGCCATTCATATCTCATAAAATTTAATCAAAACCGTTCAAAGATCAAGACACGATATATGCTTATTAGTATAGATAAAATATAATGCTAATGTGACAATTTTTAAGTATATTTTTATTGCCAAATAATTTTTTTTTTGTTGATCTACCAATTGTCTTACATTTTTATTATTATTTTTCTGAAATATAAGATAAATAAAATTATTTTCATTTTCAAATAACTACAAAAAAATATTCTGAACCGGATCTCTAACACGTGACCTACGAGGGATCGATTGATGCCATTTTAATCCCATGCATCATTCATTCCGCCACATACCTGATTCACACTTGATGCCATTTCATCTCTTTCATCTTTGTTTTTTTCTTCTCTCTTTTCTTTTTGTTAATTGAACTTTCTAACATCAGACTTTTTTTTAAGAGAACCAAATCTTGCCATTTAATTTCTCAGGACGCACCGCCACCAGAGGCATTAAGAGTGTGCTTCAGAATCGGTGGAAACTTCTCATTAAAAGGAAAGAAAGGGACGGCGACAGGGAGGCGATCCTTTCAAACAGTAAAACCTACATTCTGATTTGGAGGTGACAAATTTCGTCAAAATCTACGTAAGCTCTCCTCTGAACAGTACTCGTTCTCTTTCGTTCCCCTTCGCTCCCTCTCCAATTCTCCTCTTCTGAAGCAGGTGTGCTCGTCTGGTCAGCCTTAATTTCTCGAGCTCTCACCTCCGCACAGTGAATTTGTCATTCCCTCCCTCCGCATCCCCCATCTGAAGCACAGTCGAAATGATATAGGAGGCAAAATGTTATCCAGCCCAAATTAGCAAGGAGGAAAAAACGGCTAAAGATTCCATTTATTTACTTTGAAAGTACTCTGTACAAAATTATACATCCAAGTATCCAACATTCCTACTCTCAAAATTAGGCCAAGGCCTATAAATCAATTACACAGGCCCATTTGAAGCCCATAGTTTGTAATTCTTCCACCGCCTATTACTTACTGGCCGCATGGCCCAATCAATGTGCTGCTCTTGTTTTTGTATATCTCTTGCGTAGAAGTGTCGGAAAATAGTTCCATCTTTTTTTTAATAAATTGAGTAAAACATGCCAAAACAAACCAGAATCAAACAAGCTTTTTTAACCGATTTCAAACAAATCACAAGCTACAAGTTATTTTGTCAGTCCTATAAATGAATCCATTCGTATGGCGAGTGACTGACAAGCAGACCGCCTCGAATCAAAATAAATTGGAGCTACAGTAAATAAGCCGATTGTTGCTCCGGGACCCACAAGTCGGTGAAGGGCGACAGTATACCGCTATAGTGAAATCCAAGGAACAGTTTTCTTTTCTCCGAACGGTATCACATGCATCCCACGTGATACCAATCACGTTCTACATTGCTCTTCTAATTAACTAATTTCTTCTTTCTTTACTCTGCTAAAATTCGCATTTCCTTCCACGTCTCTATTTTCTGAACTCAAAACTGGTCCCCCCTTGCATTTATTACTGATTGGCATTTTGAGATAACGATGAAGGGATGAATCTGTGGTCGAGGTAATACTTGGTACAGAGTTAACGGAGAACCAACACACTGGAACTTGATGGATCAATGAATCGGTGTCTTGCTCTCTGGTAGACAATCTTGTGGGGCCCACGAACAGGTAGTGCAACATGGAGTCGGTTAGGAATGATATACTTTTAGGTGTAGGTGTGTAGCACCAGTGTAGGATCTCATAAACAGGATGTTGGATTTGCTGTGGCATTTCTCTACAGTAATTTTTTTTTGTGTCCCCTTACTTCCAAACAGATTCTCAAATAAATTACAATAAATAATAATATATAAATGTAAGCGGATCTAGATTGGTAACAAGTTCGGCGTTCAAAAATAATTTATGAAGTCTAATGTTTATTATTTAGATTTTATTTAATAATATATTAAATTAATTATATTTTAAAAAAAAATAGAAAGGTCACAAGAAATTTTTAATAGGTAATGTATTGTTTGTGATTACATTGAAAATAAATAATACAAGTATTATTCAAAAAATTAATTATTATGGTACAAATTTATTAAAATTGTCAAGGTGCATACAAAATTATTGAATTACCTAATCACTCAAGATTCCTCAATGTAATTATGTATTTGAATGTTGATTTAATCACATATAACTACATTCATTATATCTACTCTAAAAATTCCGCTTCCCTAAGATCTAAAAAACATTAAATGTTTGAATATAAACAAATTATTCATCTAACATCGAATTAAATGCTGATTTTTGTTTATCTAATGTTACACATTTGTACATTATTCTCTAATTTTGTTACTAGAATCCTCGCTGAGTAATCACCATTGTGTGCTCTAATAATGTCACAGAAAATCTGGATCCCCATAAATGTGTTCCTCCCACCAAAGTAGTGCCCCAGGAAATTCACATCCTCACCCGGATCCGTAATAGGGGAATCTTTTACCATTTATGGATCTGGCACCGGTCTTTTTTAACTTGGGCACGAATCTCAAATCCGCATAAACACTGCCCCAACTGCCGTTAGCCCGAATCTAAAAGCGGCTGAAAGTTAATCTCAAACCGGTAAAGTGAACGGGGAAACTTTTCAGTATTGGAGAGGATACTTGTTCTCTGGTCACAGGGGGACATGGCCACCCAACCTGGCAGGTTGGCGGTGACACTTAACAAAGCTCATGAGATTGTGCCGCACTTTCAATTTGGTTCTCTCCATAAGATTAAACTGGATGAGTCCATTGTTTTAAAGACGGTTTAGAGCTCTGTTCCAAGGATGAATTCTAAATAGCTGCTTTATTTCTTGTGCTGTGTGATATTTATAAATGGGGCTGCTAAAGGAGCCCACAAAAAGGCATGCCAAATTTAAAACATACTACATTTTGAAAATGTACACCACGGAAAATAAGATTAATGAGCATAATATTAATAAAACCAATTACTTTGATTTTTGTAGCATTTTC
>JAJGRW010000912.1:0-202794 GCA_025461045.1 Carex parvula
TATAGCGCGTAGCTTGTAGCGCAAATAGTGGAGCACTACTACCGCTATAGCAGTCGTAGCTGAAATAGCGCACTTTTATCCCATAACTTAGCATTTAAGGTCCGAAAATGCTATAGTGCGCTATTTAGAATACTTGCAAATCACTTTTTGTATAATTATTCCAACGTAAATTGACCCTAGATACTTGAATGGATATTTTTCGACAAATCCACATCCTCTGAGATAATAGAAGATTTGAATTTAGATCCGCACCGTTAATCAGAATTCGGGCCAATCTAGCTCGAGGTGGAATGCACAAGCTCCCTTTAAAATTTGTGCCAAAAACATATCTGATAGTTTAGATCTGAATCAATTTTTCTAAAACCTCACAGGAGATATAAATTCATTTACCATGTGACGGCCTAGAATGATTGTATGAAGTATATACTATATTGAAGTATATACTATAAGAATTTGTCACTATCTATGAGGATAAAAGTGCTTTGTATTGTCAGTATTGTCGCATATTTTCATCGGTAATAGATATTTTTGTCTACTTAACCTCGACAATAGTCATTTTTTATCTTCGCGGATAGTAACATATTTTTGAAGTATATAATAATGAATTTCTATATTATCTAATTTCAGACCTGGTAGTTCACACTTTATAAAAATATTCAAGCTTGTTATTTGTTAAAAACCAGCTAAAGGCCATTTTAGAGCCATATTCATAGTTAGAATCAGCAGCTGAAAACAACAATTAAAGTATCATCTGCATAGTTTAAATTTGATTGGAATAATAGATACAAGAAATTAAATTTTCCTTGGCCTTGCTAAATTTGATTTGAATTTGCGTGGAAATTTGATAACTAATATTTCAGCTATATCGGATCATAGGAATTTCGTGGAAATATTATTGTAGTGGCGTGCCCCACAGCTAGTGGAAAATTGGGGTATGACTTGAAAAATTGCTGTAATCTTCTAGCAAATGCTACATAATTTAATCATCTAGTCGCCAACTTTTTGTAATTTACCTCTTAAATTAGAAGGCCGGAAGGTGTCAAATGTGAATAGATTATCAATACGAGACCACAAGCCCACTAACCTTAATAAACAACAACAAAAAAAGGCCGGAAGGGGTATAACATAATATTTTATTGTTATCGTGCTTTAACACGGTACTAATAGACTACTACATCAGCATTCTTTTTTGTTTGGTTGGTAACCAGCTGGAGGACATAATACCTAACATCACTCGACTGATGTTTACTAAATCTAATAGAATCAGGCCTCCAGGGGATTCTCTCGACTGATCATGCCTCCCTCTGCACGACAACTTAACACTCGTCTGATTCTCTCTCAAATCTTTGGTGAAGCAGTCAAACTCCCTCCCAAGAACATAAACATACCATATGAAAATGAGAGGAGCTTGGGTCCGATGCCCATCGGACCCAAAGTGGGTTCGATGGGCTCGATGACCGTCCGATCCGCTTAAGATTCACGCAGAACTTTCGTGTCTGCTTTAATTTATGTGGTGCACGAATCTTAAAGCATATCGGACGGTCAGAGAGCCCATCGAACTCACTTTGGGTCCGATGGGCATCGGACGCAAGCTGCTCTCTATGAAAATACATGATGGCATGAGAGACGATGGCATTAGGCTCCATATGAAAAGAGATGATGGCATGAGAGACACCTTTGATATAATCTTACTTATAAAGTTTCATTTTATTGCATTTTAAGTTTAAATGGTACACTGAATCGCTTTTGATCTGGAAGGGGAAGAAATATTCAGAACTTAATCTGAAATCTAAATTATGAAGATAAAGCATAATAATAAGAAACTAAGTATATATATTTAAACAAAGCAAATTCAATATACTTGGTAGGCAATAACCATCTTTAATAACTGCCCCAGTTTTTCTTCTTAATAAGCAAGTTAGCCATGTGTCTACATAGAAATCTCTCTAAACTTAGGAGCGATAAGATAACTTTGCATCCTCCCCTCTCCCTCCACCCAACTCCATTTTCACTCCTTGTAGTCCCCATTCCCGACATAACACTATTCCTCTCTCTCGATTCTACCTTCTCGAACGGAGAGGAGAATGAGAGAGAGAGGACGACCCAGAGCAGAGCGTAGTCGAGAGTGCAGTACTGTCGTTTGGAGCATATAGTCCCCATCTCAGTTAGAGCGTAACGGTGGATAGATCCGGTCATCTTTGAAGTGCTGCGGTGGTTGAAGAAGCGGATCATGTCGTGGAGCGAGATGGTGATTAAAGTATTAGGGTGATCAACATCTTGATTGGAACACGACGGCGAGTAGATCTGGTCGTCGTCGGAGTACAACGGTGGTGGAAGAAACGGATCCGGTCGTGGAGCAAGACGAACATTAAGGTATTAGAGTGATTAAGAGAGGATTATAATATTATAGTAGTATAGAGTATTTTATGAAAAATAAAAAAATAGATTTAGAAATTACAGTCATTTGATTCATTATAAATACGGTTTTATCAATAAAATTATTAATAGGAATTTAAAGCCACAAACCTTAAAAAAACCTATGCATCCCTATTGACACTCCTTGCAGTTTAATAATTGAATGATTTGAAATGGGTTCATAATTTCTAAATCACTCCATCCCAGGAATTTAATTAGAGTTGCTTTTAAAGCAAACTTGCTAATTTAAAAATTGTGGTACATTCCAACAATTATATTAGCAATTAACACATCAGATTAGCAATTTAAAAGAAATCACTGTTGTAGATACTCTAAAGAGTTGCTTTTAAAGCAAACTTGCTAATTTAAAAATTGTGGTACATCCCAGCAATTATATTAGCAAATTAACACATCAGATTAGCAATTTAAAAGAAATCACTATTGTAGATGCTCTAATAGATATTTCTGTCTACTTACTCTTGACAATAGTAACTTTTTATCCTCGCGGATAGTGATAGATTCTTGTAGTATATAATAATGAATTTCCATATTATCTAATTTCAGACCTAGCATTTCACACTTATAAAAAAATTCAAGCTTGATATTTGTTCAATATCAGCTAAAGCCCATTTTAGAGCCATATTCATAGTTAGCATCAGCAGCTGAAAACAACAATTAAAGTATCATCTACATAGTTTAAATTTGATTGGAATAATAGATATATACAAGAAATTAATTTTTCCATGGGCTTGCCAAATTTGATTGGAATTTGGGTGGAATTTGGACAACTAATTCCAATCAAATTTAGTTGTCAATGTCAATTTTGATCGGATGATAGGAACAGAAGTAGGAAGTTTATTTGAGTGGCGGGCCCCACAGGTACAAAATTGAGGTATGAGAGGAAAAATTGCTCTAATCTTCTAACAAATTCTACATAGTTTAATCACCTAGTCTCCCACTTTTGGTAATCAATACATGACGACAACCACTATCCTTAAAAGTTCAAAAAAAAAGGCCGGAAGGGGGTATAACATAATATTTTATTGTTGTTGTGCTTTAACACGGTACTAATAAACTACTACATCAACATTTTTTTTTGTATGACAACCAGCTGGAGGACATCACTCCAGGATTTACTAAATCTAATAGAATCGGGCCACCAGGATTCTCTCGACTTATCATGCCTCCCTCTGCACGACAACTTAACACTCATGTCATTCTCTCTTAAGAATATAAACATACCACCGGTAACTTATAATTAAGTCACGCCGCTGCATTAGGCTCCAGATGAAAAGAGATGATGGCATGACGGACACCACTAGTATAACATTACTTATAAAGTTCATTTTAGTACATTAAGTTTATATGGTACACTGAATCGCTTTTTTTGCACAACTTACCGGTAGTTTTAATAATTGAATGATTTTAAATGGATGCAGAATTAAATGAAAATGACTAATATGTATTTAATTTGTTATAAAAAGCTTTAATAAACCATTTTTTTGCATAATCACCAATGATTTTTCCGAAATTGTTTGAAAAATTATTTTTTCAATTAGTAGATAATATTTGAGTTAGATAACAGTTAAATTTGATCACGTCACGACCAAGTTGTGCCGTAACCAAAATACCTAACATATCATGACCAAACGTACTGTGACCGGTTACGCTTGTTGTGTGTGATCATAATTAACTATTTTTTTCGTAATTTATATTTGTTTAGCGAAAACAACTTATAAAAGTTTTCAAAAATGTGGAACAATTCTTAGAAATTTTAAAATATTGGACTAATGTTTCAAAAAAGAATTGATGCTAAAAAAATAATATTTTTGTACTGAACTAATGTTAGAAAAAAATATGTGTTGTGCGTGTCTTCATTCTGTTCCGTGCCGGTTCCCATACCGGGTTTCGTGTTGTGTCGTATTGTGTTGTAACTAATGTGATTTTTGTTCCTCTATGTCGTTTTTGCCGACATCTGGTTACAGCATGCGACATGTGAGTCATAGCTGGTAACTAACACTTGTATCGTGCCATTCGAGGTGCCACTTTCTCACTCTAGGCACTACTAGTTTTATGCATACGTAGATTAGGATATTTTTATGCTATTTATGATGCTTGGAGAAAAAAAAATAGAAAAAAATCCCCAATAGTAGAACATGTTAAAAAAAATGAATCATTAAAAAGAACTTTTTTTGCTATCTGTTTAATATTACAATATAAAGTGCACTTTTTCTTGATGAATTAAGATAATAACAAAGGGTAGAAAAATATAATATAATTTTAGCAAAATAAAGGGGGAGTACATGCTTCCGCACAGGAAGAGACACTAGTACAAAAAACCCTACACTGACCCTCAAACACTGACGATTTTAATATGTAACACTGATGGTTCAGTTGTAAACAACCATAGGAGAACCAACAATGGCCGTTTTATTATGGGAACCTTTTGTGTTACTTATAAACCTACACCGACGGTTATATTAAAGAACAATTAGTGTTGATGAGTTCATCAACACTGACTATTTTATTAAGATGCGTCAGTGTTGCCTTAACCTACACCAACATATAACTCCTTTAATATAACAGTCTGTGTTGATAGTTTTGTCTACACCGATTGTTGGTTTCAATTGAACCGTCAGTGTTGCTTTCACCTACACCGACAGTTCTCTTAATGAACAGTAATTGTTGACAATTTGATTAAATTTTATCATATTACTTGCCACTTCAATATATGTCAATATTTGTGGACCATTCACTTTCACATGAGATAATCAATAGTGGATCTACAATGAAATGATACCAATTTCACATGAGATAATCGATGGCCTAGGAAAAATATTGAACATCACCAATATAAAATTTCTGCTATTTGATTATGTTTGAGCTTCAATCAACACGTGAAGTGTTTATAGCCTTTGGATGTTTCAATATTTCATCAACTGGATGTATATGTAAATAAAAATAAGATTTGATCAAACTTTGCTACAAGAAAATAAATGCAATGCTCTTTCATTTTGATGGTTTAGATCGACCAATGGACGTCATATTTCCGTGTGCCTTCATTAATTCACAAAACTAGAATTTATGTTGCATGTTCATGCATATATGATATTGAGTCACTCAAGAAACATACATGTAGTAGTGTATGATTTCAATTAAATTACTAACTATAAAGTCTATATAAAATTATCTAAATAAACACATCAACATGCCATTAATATTTTATAAACTTTTAAATGTACATGTTGAATACAATTGAACTGTCAGTGTTGGTCATTAACTTTAGCTAATTTTGTAATTCTAATTCTAATTTTGACCATCTTTTCGTTTGGTCATTCCAAAATTTAGCTATATAATGACAGGTAAGGTACATGATCGGTTGAATTACATATCATAAGTTCTAAAAATGAAACATTTCAATGTCCAAATTTTTAGAAGAAAAATGTGTAACAATTGAAGCGTACTTGAAGCAATGACAATGAAAATGTAAAACGCTTTACTAGTAATTTTTTCTTGATTGATTAGTTAGTCTTTAATTAAATATCATCTTAAAATTTCGCTTTTCCTACAATTTATCTGCTCTATTTTTTCCTATCAAAATAGAGAACTTAGCTATTTTGGCAGGTACGGAAAATTGATTTCATATTAATTGTAATTAAAGATATCCGTTTTTGCAATCTAACTTTGACACTTTTTATTTCTTATCGAATTTTGTCCAAACAAATCCGAAACCTTACCATAGTCCTACCAAAATTGATTTTATATTTTGATAATATTGACAATGCTTTTGCAAATAATTGTATCAACATATTTTTAAAACTAGGAAAAAAAATTATTAATATATTATTTTTATTAAGATTAAATGTTTACAAGTTTTCATGTCATTTAAATTTTATTTGTTGCAACCATGAAATGTTGTTAAATATGAATCGTCAGTCAATCGGGTTAAATTAAATTCGATTAAGAAGTCCTATATGTTAATCAAAATCGTGACATGATTTGATGTAATAGACGATAGATGTGCCCATCGAACCCTGACCTGATCCAATGCGCATCAGACCTCCCCTCCTCCCCACAAAAGAACCTATTAGAAGACTTAAACTTTCCCTTACATACTACATTATTTTTTTCATTTTAATTTACAGTAAATTGGGTACTTTATAAATATAAAGGAAGTTTTAGTAGAAAATATTCCTATTTCCACAAAATTAAACCGTAATAAATTTCTTGCCTGGAAAAATCTGATTGTCCTGCTATCCATGGACATGGCTTATATCCATTTCTTGAGGAATCTCCACCGAGTTGCCAGATCATGATAACCGGTGTGCTTCAGGACAATCCGCTCTTCTGCATTGACACCGGTAGGATCAACTCCTGTTCAGCTGGCTCCGATCGTCTCTGACGGATGCTTCAACAAACCTTTTCTTCGACTTCTCGTGCTAGACTTGCCGAGCTCCGGCGATCTCTTCAGACTACCACCAAAGGAGGATCCTCTTGCACCGATTATTGTCGGACAATTCGTTCCATTGCGGATGAATTAACCTTTATCGGCCCTCCAATTCTCATTGTCACGATTCTTGGTGGATTGAGTCCTAAGTAAATTCTTTTGTAGTAGCCGCTAATACTAAGGATCATCTTTCTCTCTCGGAGCTCCTGGCTATGCTATTCAGCCATGAGTCGCAGCTTAATTCTCAGACCAGTGATACTTCTTCTTCTTCCTTCAGCAATCCCGCTGCTCTTTACTGTAATGCCAAAGTTGCTACAAGTCCGAAACCCTACAATCCGAATCCGTGCCCTTATAATCCAACCCGATCTGCTTCTCAGGGCCCCTTAATATTTGGCCCGGATATCAGCCCAGGCCTGGATATAATCCATGGAGAGCAGGGACAATCTGAGATTTCCAGGCAAGAAAGTTTTTTTTTTTTTTTTTTATGGCCTGCAACAAGGTTGCCGACAAATATATTGATAAAAGAAGTTTATGTACAGAAGGTAAAGCTAAATAACTTATTACATATATACAAAAGTAATCCTACCCGGATAACGCATCCCCTAAACTAACTTGCCTCAATTGCTACAAGCAACTTGGCAAATTTGCTCCCATGTTGGCCCCACGTGACCCTGATTTTAGGATTGGGCCTAGAATGCGACGTCGATTGCCGTATCATTAATGAGTAGTTGCACCGGTCTGCTCAGGCACGAAAGTTATTACAGTTTAATTTTGTGGAAATAAGAAGATTGAGGATCACAATCGGATCAGGGATTGAACAATAGTCATTGTAGACTCTGAATTTGGGGAGGGAATGTTTTGAGAGGAAGGATCAGCCATGGCTGTCTAATACCACAAATAGATTTGAAATAGAGAAGAGAAGGAAGAATTTCTTTATTAATCTTTGCTTATCTGATTACAAGATACAATGGGGTATTTATAGAGAATACAATGATATGCTAATTGTTACATCTAACTGATATCTAACAAACTAGTTGAGCCTAACAACTTCTCCTGTGTCTAACTAACATCATTAATGCATAACCGAATCGGTTGTGCTGTTATTCCTATTAGAGCTTGCAAAAATCAAGCTCACCGATTAAAATTATAGAGAAAACTCCTCTTCGGCTTCTTGTCCAACAACGGTGGAGACAGTCTCCCAGCTGGCCAAATTAGTAACGACATTTTCATCATCCTCAAACATAGAAATATCTGCTCCCCATATAGATCTTGGAGGTGGCAAAGGTGCGAGACTCGCAATCGAGGAACTATTGAGCATGTTAGCTACAGTTTCCATGTTCGGCCTATTTGATGGATTCATTTGTAAGCATAGGAGTGCTATGTGGATGCACTTTGTTACCTCTTCTATGCATTCTTGATCCAATGTTGGATCTTTTAGTTCCAGTACTTTTCCTTCACTCCAATTCTTCCATACCTTAAGTTATCATTTTTTGTCAAAAATTGTTTTTGTTAGTTAGCTCTGTAATGAAACAACAAGTTCGTTTTGGACAACCTTAAGTTACAATGTATATAGTGTTCTGAAATTTAGGGAACTTGTATAAGGTAGAATCGAAATGGAATCTGCTAATTAAAATGAACTTTTTTTTTTTAACTTACATGATTTATCAGGCCTGACATGTACATGCTGCCTGGATACGAGCTATTTTTTCTCCCAGTCACAATCTCTAGAACAAGGATGCCAAAGCTATATGTATCTGACTTAGCTGAGAATGTACCTCGTATGCTACATTCTGGTGCAATATATCCACTGCATTAAATTAAACAAGAAAAGCTAGTGTAAATTAATCTGGAAAGCTAGTTTGAATTTTGGTGCTACATATATATGTTTTACTAAATTTGCAATGACGCAACAAACTAACAATGTTCCAGCGAGGTGAGCAGTGACGGTTTGGGTTTGGTCTCTATCAAAGAGCTTTGCAAGCCCAAAATCTGCAATCTTTGGATTCATATCTCCATCAAGCAATATATTACTGGCTTTCAAATCGCGATGTACAATTTTCCATGGTGATTCCTCGTGGAGGTAATGTAGACCGCGACAAGTGCCTTTTATGATCCTGTAACGTTTACTCCATTCGAGCTCCTTGCATTTGATATCGTCTGTTCCTGCAGTAAGACAAAAGGCATTTTAGTTCTTCCTGAGTAAACAACTAATCAACATGACTAAAAACCAATAACTTGATATAAATAGTCAAAAATTTGCTGATTGTTTTTAAATGACGAGTCCTGAATCCTGATCTTTGTGTAACCAAGCCAATTTTGACAAAAGTTTTCCGAATTTTGTTATAAAACATCAAAGCTTCAACACAAAAATAACACTAAAAAAACAAATAACGGAATAATGGGAAAGCCAAGGTTCGCTGCTGACGAAAACTTTACCAAAAAGGATCTTATCAAGACTTCTATTAGGTAGGTATTCGTAGCAAAGCATTCTCTCATCCTTGAATATGCAACATCCCAGTAATTTTACTAAATTGTTGTGCCTAAGTCGCACAAGTAGTTCAACCTCAGTCTTAAATTCAGTTGCTCCCTGGGTCGAACTTGTTGAGAGCCTTTTGACTGCTATTTCTTGACCTTTGTGAAGTGTTCCCTGCCAAAAAAAATAATCTTATCATGTTATTTGACTACATTTTACTGTTGTGCATATTGTATACTGCTTGAAAAATAGAGATATATGAAGTTCTGATTGGTTTACTTTAAAAACTGGTCCAAAACTGCCTATGCCAAGTTTATTTTTATCAGAGAAGTTGCTGGTAGCATTTCTGATGGAAGTGAAGTCGTAAATGAGAAATTCTGAAGCTGCAACTTCTTGTAATTCCTCTAAAAACACTGAAGTACCTGCACAAGACAAAAAGGATACATGTATACAGAAATCATATTAGGTTGGTTTATTAAGATAAAATATAAATTATTAACCACAAATGGGATCTTTTGTCATCGGTATATATGCCTAAATATAGTTGAGTTTAAATTATGTCCACTTGGAGGTTGAAATTAATTCAAGTATGGACGTACATTTTGTTCCACCGAAAGGAGACCACTTTCTTTTAAACCAAATGCAAATTGTTATTGCGACTAGAAGAATAGCAACACCACCAACTACTGCAACAATTATAGTTGTGTTCAATTTCTTCGGGAGCTTTGTAGCAATATCTGCAATCATGTGTGAAGAACTCGAGATATAAATAAAATTCTCTCAAAATCTTGAGCATTCATTTCTTTAAATTTTTTACTACAATTTAGAAATATAATTGCAATTTCAAGATTTTGTTCTATTGACTAGTAGACCCTGCTATATTGCACCTTCTCGGACCCCCAATAAGTTATAAATTATGTGCAACCCGAGGCCAGCTCAAACTTGAAGTGTGTTTGAACTGAACAGAAAGTAGAACGTAATTAACTAGTTAATATTCATTTATTGGATTTACACTTTTACTAAATTATTTCCCTAAACCAATTCATGAAAAACATCCAAAGCACAATTCTTATAATTGTAAGACTATGAATTATACCCAACCAAAAGTATGATGCATGTTTTCCCTAATTTACCTAATGGCACAAGGTAAAGAAACAAAAAGCTGTTATGATATTTTTTTTCATGAAATCCACCTGCAGCAACTAATAAAGAAATCAAACAGAAATTCTCAACTGTCTCTCCTGTCCTCCTATAGTTTTTTTAAGCAAAAAATTCGAAGAAAATAGGTACCATGTAAGCAGAGCTGGAGAGATTAGTATCATGCATTTTTTGAAATATTCTAAAAACTACAAAGCACATCTTGGTTTAACCTCAGGTGTCTCAATGTTTGAGACCATTCTAGACCTCACATTCTACTCCCGTAACAAAATAGTTTAATATTAGACTCCATAATAAGATAGTTTGATATCGAACCCTGTACCAAAATAGTTTTGATATTGGAGCTTTTTTCCATTTTTTAGGAATAATTACTGTTTGGTGAACACACCAGCAAATAGAGAGACAGGATCTTCTATTCATTCATTGAACTTTAAACTGTTAATTTCTCACGAACCAACTCAAGTTAGTTGAATAATGTAAGACTTATCATCCTGAGTCTGAGTCATTTCAATGTAGTTGTGGACCTGAATGCGATATACCTTCCTGAGTTTGCATGAAAGGAAACATCTTGTAATGCACAAAGCAGGAAAACCCAAAGTACCGCACACCTATACTATATGCGAGCATAGATGGTGGTTGTATGTCATTGATGAGTGAGCTCAAGCATTTGTAGCACTCCTGATGATTTAAATCCCTTGTACACTGCAACAGCCCATACAATTTATCAATTCCTTTCACACTTTCTTGCCCTGACGCCACCATATTTTCTGATGCATTTATTTTAGCAATTAGTTGGTAAAATAATGCTTTCCTCGCATTGCCGTAGAGTTCACGGTCTGTATAGTTCTCGGAAGAGTAAATATAGTATGAAGTTGTGTTTGCCACACTGAAAAAATTCTCATTCGAGTAGCGAATAAAGCATGGTCCTGATTCCAGCCTGCATTTAGGTAAACCAAAACTAATATTATATGTGGTGATTCTAATTTGACCCTTAATGAACACAGACCCTCCCGTGCTACACGCTCTTATCTTCATTTCCAAAGTTTAAATAGTCGATCCGAACAGCTTAACACGATCTCCATATTGAAATCTGCTTGGAGACCAAATTTTTCATTTTTTTTTCATTTTTTGCTATTTTTTAAGACAGAAACAAATAGTTGTTTTTGATAAAATTCTTGGCCATCAAAAAACAAAAATTTTAGTTTTATCTTGAAAAATATCAAAAAATCTCCAACAAATATAAAATTTGGTCTCCAAGCATATTTCAAAATGGATATCATGTTGAGAGGTTCGGATCGACAATTTGAGCTTTGAAAATGACACACAAGGGCATGTAGCACCAAAAGAGTTGTGCTACGCGTAGCACCATAGCCCAACTCTATATATATTTGAAAATTTGCATTTTATGTTTAATTGTGTATTTTGTGTTACAAAAAAGGTACGGAGTCTTGTGTTATTTCGGTACAACCATTACTCATCTTGTAATTATATATATTCTGAGTAGTTAGATTAAAAACCTTTATAATATTGCTCATAATGATGTAAATACACTTTATAATATTGTGCATAAATAAGCAGCGATCTCGGTAGAATAAACGCTACTTCTAATGGATTTATTACCTGAAAGTAAAAGTACAGGATAAAAAATATGTGAAATGAATACCAAGCACATCTTTAGACCGCACTAGACCAGCTCCAATTAAAAGATGTACAAGGAAGTAATGTAAAATTCAATTCAATTTGAATCCAAGTACAAATTAAATTGACTTCTAAAAATAAGTACTGATCCTTGGGATCGGTACACCATATCCTGTACTGATCATGGGATTCGGTACACTTCTTGCCATAACTTAAAAATCGAAGCTATTTGTATGTCATTCACTATACTGATTTCTAGAATCGGTCTACCAAATGCTAGACCGATGCTCATATTCGGTACTTTCTAGTTTTTAAAAATAAAACATAATCATCCTATTTTGTGCGATTTATTTTTTTATTTCTTAATTACAAAAAAATTCATTGTTGAGCAACAGGACAATTAATTAAATGGCGATTAGTTTTTCAAACCCAGTGTTAATTAAGAACATTGACACTACATTTAGTTTTTGATATCGATTCATCAATATTTTATGACAAACTGGTATGCATTTAATGTTGATGTACCAAGTATAGAAGTTTCGTTGTCAAAAACTAATATAGGCTCGATCTTCTGTACACCGGATTGTCATGAAATCAACGAAGTATCAATGTTAAAAACTTATTGCTAGAGAATTGCGAGAGAATGTAAGCTGTGGTTGTAGTTTTAATTTTTACCTTTCTTTTGAAACATGCTTAGTAAGTTGTATAGGAGGTGCATTTCAGTAAGGCACCTATGTTTGCATGGGACATGCAAATTGAATTCTATGCATCTTGTAAGTGGACTTCTATTTTTTGTTAATAAATCACTGGCAGCAACTGCCATGATTCCAAAAAAAAAAAAAAAAAATGTTAAAAAGTAAATTATTAGTGTCGATGTTCTGGACACTGAGTTTGAAAGTAAAGGCATATGGATCAATTCAATTTTTTAAAATAATTAAATAAAAGGATGAATAATTAAAAGAAGATAGAAAAAGAATGTCAAGTTTTTATGGGGATATTGGATATTAAGGTGTTTTCACGAGAAATTGACTATTTTGAAAATTTGTATGAACATACTAGAAATTTTTTCATTATAAGTTTATCTTCATAGTGTAACAAAATTAAGGACCGATTAGTTCATGTTTGTCACCTTTTACTTGACCCATTTATATAAATGTAAGATATTTTTTTTTATTAAAGAGATACGGTACACCTCCAGCATCTTTGAGATGCTATTTTTGAGAATTGAACATGCATCTCTCCGTAGAGAGACGTGGATTTATGCCACTGCACTAAACTTGCGGTTCAAAATGTAAGAAAATTAATGTAGTAGTATATTCATTACCAGGTACCAGCATCTTGGCTGTCAGGGCAATTGCTGGTGATATCAGCGGCAACTTGACTAAGGCAACTGTTGCATGTGGTGAGGTTGCCATCGCCATAGCATATGCCGAGGCCATAGATTCGATCAGTATTTATGCCAACCGTGTTGTTGAAGTAGCCGCCATTTTTTTGCGCACCAGTGGTTATGGACATGAAAAGGTCTTGGAGATTATTCTTAAAGGTAGTATCTGAGGTATTAACAGAGCAGTAAGGTCGACGTTGAAGCTGAGCATGAGGAGTTCTGCTATGGAGAAGTAAGAGTACTATGGATGGGAAGAATTTAAGTAGGTAGAGAGCCATTTTTTTTTAGAATTTGGTTGCCTAAGTACCGAGCAGGAATAAAGAAGAGAGATTTAACAAAGTGTAATGAATTAAGGGGACATTGAATTTATTGACATCACTGATGACAATGCCAGTTGGGACCCTCAGATTCTAGTCGTGTAACACGTTTCAATCTCAAATATATATAGGTAATTTCAAACATTGCCGCGGAGGATCTATGTTCCCCTTTATTTATTTATTTTTATAAAGGCTACAAACCGCGTACTTCCCATATTTAAATATTACAATCTCCGACAATAATTACATTGAACCGGATCCGGGGTTTTCCGGTCAAAAGTTTGGACCGGAAGCGGTATACCCGGTCCTTCTACCTGTCGAAATTTCTGAGTAATATTCTAGTTCCGTGTCACATTTTTGAAAATTTTCTAATTATAAAAAATTCTTCCACAAATTGCAGTGTTTTTGTAGACGGATTATTGAAAAGATCCAATGTGACCTTGAAAGCACAACGTGGTTAATTCTCAAGGTTAATAATAAAGTATGGTACAAAAACAGGTACATTACAGCTAATATGGCATTCAAAGTCTCTAAGTAGAATGTTGATAGCGACAAAATTCACAAATAAGCTAATATTAGTAGAGGAGGGTTCAAATGCCTCCATTTTTTGTGCCTCCATCATGCCTCCATTTTTAAAAACTTTAATAACTCAAATTTTAAAACTTAAATGTCAAAATGAAACCGTTAGATGTGATCTATGTTATTTTCTCTATGTGCTCATAAAAAATTATCACATTTCAATTTTTCTTTATGTGAATCAATAAGTTGAAAAATCAACGTATAGAAATTATTCACATTAGTATTCATTTTTACAAGCTCAAGATGACAACCAAAACAAAGTTGAAATGCCATAATTTTTTACACGTGCATAGATAAAATGATGTAGTTCATATCCAACAATTTTATTTTGAATTCTATGTTTTAAATTTTGAGTTATGAAAGTTTTAAAAAAAGAAGGCATGATGGAGGCACAAAAAATGGAGGCATTTGAACTGTAATATATGACATTCAAAATCATGGACTAGAAAGTTTTTCTGAGAGTCATGCCCTTATTTTATATTAACCTTGTAGTGGTTAGAATGGTTTTCAATTGAAAACCGTGTGTGTGGGGTGTGAGTAAATAAAATATATAGAAAAAATTAATAAAAAAATTGTGGGGGTGCTTTCGGTGGAGATGAAAGTTCAGTAAAATAAAGAACCTAAGAAAGTTAAAATGTATGGGTGGGTAGAAACAGAAAGTAACAAAAAAATCACAAGAAATTAAGTACACTAGTGGAAAATCGTCTAACGGTAAAAAATCGCCTATCAGGAACAGAATGGAGGTGATACTGACCCAGGCGATACCGATAGTACCACTAATCAGAATCAGTCAAATAGCCAATACTGATTCTCTAATCAGTCAAATCGCTTCAATTAGCCGATACTGATGTTGACAATCCACTACTGGCGTCGGTCGCAGAAGGGTGTGCCGGTCGCAGAAGGCCGAAATTGGTCGCCGAAGGGCCGGTCGCAGTTGCTCCGTCACTTATGCCCTCCCCGCTAACGTCACCGGTCACTGAAAGGTAAGGCGCCGGCCGCAGATGACCCTATATCGACCGATTAAATCAGTCCCTAATGTTATATGTTGACGTGGTGGAATAACATCAGAGACCGATTGGGCAGTCGCTGATGGTCCCAAAATCGGTCGCAGAAGGGTAACTTTTATTTAATATTTTTTTTCTTATTTTTCTTTTTCCTAATTGGTACGAAATGTACCAAACAAATATAAAAACCATTGAACCCATTCTGTTCATTTATTTTTCTCCCGCCCCAATTGGTACGAAACGTACCAAACAATTCACAAGCAATTCAAATATACAATATAAAATACTGGTACGAAACGTACCAAGCACCGAGCAATTTAAAAGGAATTCAAAAGAAATTTAATTAGTACGTACCAAGCAATTCACAAAACGACATAAACATTAAATATCTAAAGTACTACATAAACATCAAATATCAAATATCTAAAGTACTACATAAAAATCAAATATCTAAAACTCATATAAAACGTTCTAAAACTAGTCATCTCCGATATCATCCCCGCTGTCATCCTGAGCATCGGGATGGTGCGAGCTAGAACCTACCTGTGAGAATATAACTAAAATTTTTAGGGTTTAATGTTAAGAGTTTACTGTTTAGGATTTACAATTGTTAGGAGTTTACTGTTCCGTTAGTTGATTTGTCATACTTGGTGTCCTTATTGGATTGAAATATAACCAAAAATTAGATTCCGTACCTGATGAGACGAAGAACGTCCCATTCTACGCCTCAACTCCTCCATGAATTGGTAGATCTGTGGTTGAAGGACGCTCAACACCTGACCTGAAATCGCATTTATGTCTTCTTACTTGAGAGGAGGTGGCGCCGAAGAATATGATTGCGATTGCGATTGAGAATAAGACGACTGGGACCCACCTGGACGATACATCGATCTTGTCTTGCCTGAAACATTAAAAATAAGATAATTAATATTACGTTACAAAATTTAAATACAAATTTATAATTTTAAGTATGTGTATTTAACCTAGAGCACCGAGACCATAATTATCGCCTGAGCATTATTAATTGTCTGTGTTGGCGTACCAGATGTCTGCGTCAAAAGAGGGCCAAAGGGCTCGATCAGGCCCATATTTTGTGCTCATATCCCGATTGTAGTCTTCCTACAAAATTTATAAAAAAAACAACAATAAAGTAAGTACAACAAAGAATGAATATTAATAAAAGGTTGTTATGTTCTATTACCTATGCCTTTTTCGCCCTCGCGGAACAAAATTGCCCCGTCTTCTTGCTAGTATGCGTCGGCATGAACAGCTCATCAAACCACCTAGAATATTACTCAGAAATTTAGACAGGTAGAAGGACCGGTATACCGATTCTGTTCCAAAATTTTGACCGAAAACCCCGGAACCTGTCCAATGTATAAAAAATTCTAATTATAAAAAATTCTTCCTCAAATTGCAGCGTCTTTGTAGACGGAATTATTTAATAGAGTGAATGTGACCTTGAAAGCACAACGTGGTTTAGTTCTCAAGGTTAATAATAAAATATGGTACAAAAAAGGTACATTACAGCTAATATGGCATTCAAAGTCTCCAAGTAGAACGTTTATAGCGACCAAATTCACAAATTAAGCTAATATTAGTAATATGTGACATTCAAAATCATGGACTAGAGAGTTTTTCTGAGAGTCATGCCCTTATTTCATATTAACCTTGTAGTGGTTAGAGTGGTTTTCAATTGAAAACCGTGTGTGTGGGGTGTGAGGAAATAAAATATATACAAAAAATTAATAAAAAACTTGTGGGGGTGCTTTCGGTGGAGATGAAAGTTCAGTAAAATAAAGAACCTAAGAAAGTTAAAATGTATGGGTGGGTAGAAACAGTAAGTAACAAAAAAATCACAAGAAATTAAGTACACTAGTGGAAAATCGTCTATCAGGATAAGTCAAAAATCACCTATCAGAAACGGAATGGAGGCGATATTGACCCAGGCAATACAAATAGTACCACTAATTAGGATCGGCTAAATAGCTGATACTGATTCCCCAATCAGGAACGGTCGTTTGGATTAGCCGATACTGATGTTGACAATCAGGAACGGTTGTTTGCTATTAGCCGATCCTGATTCTACTAATAAAGATCGGACATTAATATTCAGCCGACCCTGATTCTCTAGTATCAAGATCGGACTTCATAAATAACCGACCCTGATTGTGTTATATTGGTGGTTTATGCATATCAGGATCAACCATAAATAGCCGACCCTAATAGTAGTTTCATTTTGTTTTTTAAATTCTTTTTAATTCTGATCCTGATGGGGCGATACTATTTGAACATTTTCTACTAGTGGTAAGATGACATGCTGAGTTCGAATCTTCTAAAGTAATCCAATTTTGGAGTTTAAATCCGGATCGTCATATTTGAATCAGGCCGTCAGATTAAAAGGGCCCTGTGCGCTCCACCTCGGAAAATAAAAGGAAGAGCCTCAAAACTTGAGTTGAAGTTTCCGATGAAGTTTTCATTTCTAATTTTCAATTTTTTTGTCCATTACCATATATACTTCTTCTTAAGCATTGTTCATGTAAATGTATGAAGTCTCAGATCTAGGGTTTTTTATTATATTTTTATTTTTTAGTTATAATGTTATTCATGTAACTAATATTGTGTAATATAATATATGATACTTTTTCTTAGGCATTGTTCATTTAAGTGTATAATTTATCAAATCTAGTGTTATTTGTTGTATTTTTTTTTAGTTAGAATGTCTTCATGTAAATGTTTTCATTTTGAAATTTAGTTTAATTAGTGTTTTTGGTATTCAAAACTAGAATATGTTATTAAAAAAAAGACAATCGATGAGATTTAGTTTAGTGTTTTATCAAAAAACTAGTTTACTGTTTTCATTTTAAGATTTTTCAAAAAAAATAAATAAATAAACTAATTGTCCCACAGTAGGGCAGTCTACTTTAGAAGAGAACTGCCCCACTATGGAGTGGTTAGAGCAGTTTTCAAAATAAATAAAAGAGGGCATATTTGTTATTTTTTATTGAGTATATTTAAAAAATAATCGGCATTTTTTTCTCCTTCTAGGCACTGCTATCTTTATGCATACATCGATTTAGAGATTTATTTGCTATTTAAAATGCTTGGAGGGTAAAAGAAAAAAGAAAAAAACTCCACAACTAATAGCTGAAAATCATTTTTGGCCATCCGTTTAATGTACTTTTTCTTGAGTTCTTGTAGAAAGATAAAAAAAAATAGTAAAATATTATTTTAGCAGATAAAGGGTGGAATACATGTTTCCGCACAGAAAGAGATGTAGAAAAACCAGCACAAATCCCTCTTGAAGTGCATTTAATAAATACATGCATGTCCAGCAAGTTATGAAAATTGTTCAACGAGAATCCAAGATAAAGCACCATTTTTACAATAGTAAATTATTTAGAAATTACAGTTATTGGAAAAGAAATTATAAAAAAAAAATTGTATTGAACTAAATATACTTTGGTTGAAAGAAAAATTTGATCTTGAGAAATGAAGCCGGACAGTACTTTTGTTAGATGATAATCATCACCAATTAAACAAAAAATAACTTAGTTTTGTGGCAAACAAAACCTTTACCAAGAAAAAAATAACATAGAATCAGATGCATTGAACTTGAAAGATGAGTTTTTCATATGACAAAAAATAACAGAGAAAAAGAATGTCACATGCCTTGGCACATGTTAAGATCTTGCATCAAGGAACATAAGTTTTTGTCCATTTTATTCCAGACAATTTGCCCATACTTGAAATAAATAGCAATTCAAATTAAACATATAGTAATCACATTTCATGTTATTGCTATTTTATATTATTTGTACTCAATAATCCGATTTACCATCGATTTGTGAAATTTGATTCCACCCCATCAAACTTGATTCATGAATGCAAGTTGATTTGAATTGAACAAATACAAATTTAAATAAGAACAAACAAAACATAAAAAAAAAAAAACCAGATCATATGGAGAGAAAAAAAAAATATCCATAATTACCTTTGCATGTGCTTGCACTACTACAAAAAACACATTCACTATCGCCCCTTCACAGATGGTGTATGTAACCAGTAGCAGAGCTGTAATTACTTTGAACTTTTTACCGACTGTTCGGTCTAACCAACCGATGGCATTGATCCCTGCCCTCCTTTGCCATCCTTTTTTATTATCCCACCATTGGTTTTGAGTGTCTCTGTGATATCGAATGGGTTACAACACCGATGACGTAGAGGTGATGATCTTTACCATCCGTGATGTCAATTGGGCCGTCAGTTTTGGATTGATCCATACCAACTGTGTTCTTTTTTTGAACCGATGGCGATGTTCTCAGGGGAAACGCTGTAAATACTTAGAACCTAGATTTTGGTATAAATTAACCACACTATCATGTATTCAATTAATTGATTGTGATGTATTGTGTAATTAAGTTTGGAGCTATACTGTGCAATTATAATCAGATAATTATTCAATAACATACATAATACCAACTCAATAATATCTAATTAACTAATAAGGATTAAATGGCTCGTGAAATTTTTGTGTTATAATTTTTTAACAGAAAAAGTTCATAACCAAGAGTAACATATCACTAGCTTACTAGAGAATACTGAGCTCGATCGTGACTACTCATTGTTATCATAAGTTCATAACCAAGAGTAACAGAACTATATAAGAAAGTTAAATTAAAACAGATCCAAGGAATTAATGTATCTAGTACGTGGTATATATTAATATAGAGAACATGTTGAGCGGTGATCCGGTTCGGATCGGTTGTTTGGATTTTCAAAATGAAAATATTGGCGTGGAGTACAAACTTGTTTTACTCCACGTCTCACCATAGCTCATCTCTCTCTCTCTCTATATATATATATATATATAGATGGGCTAACTTGCTTTGGGAATTAAAGAGGGTGTTTTATTTTGCGCTCATATCTTCATTTTCAAAGCTCAAATATTCGATTCGAATCTTCCAAGATCTATATTAAAATGTGCTTGGAGATCAAATTTTACATTTTTTTGAAATTCATTACTATTAAAATGTGCTTGGAGACCAAATTTTACTATTTTTTCGAATAATTCCTTCGGAAACACAAAAAAAAAGTTTTATTCGCTAATTATTCGCAAATAAAACACATAATTTGAATAATGCCACTATTTGATAGCACAAAAGAAGGTGGAGCACATGTTTCCGCACAGAAAGAGATGTAGAAAAACCAGCACAAATCCCTCTTGAATTGCATTCCACGTGGCATGGCAGCACTGGACTAGTCAGCTTCTGCCGCCCCTCACGTGTCTCACGTGTAGCGACTGTTGCTACTCTGCAGTGCTTCTTAAACTGGATGGGTCCAGTGCCAATAAATTTAGTCCTTTTTCGATTTAAATAAAGTTTTTTTCTTTTCAAAATTGCAGGAGCCAACTGAAATTGCCGAATCAAAATCCGCACCAAAGAGACTCAATGCATGTCACCTAACCGTATTGAAATTAATCAGGGTTACTTCGGCCTGTTTTATTAATTATTTTGTGATTTTATTATTTCTTTAAATAAGGAGTCAAAATATATTATAAGAATATATGAGAAAAAATGAATGTAGTAAGATCTCAAATATGTAAATTATTTAGTATTATTTATAAAAAAAAGATAGAATTGGAAATAAAAACTTTAGAAATAAATTATCTGTTGTTATAAAACTACATATCCAAAGATAGAAATTTAATATATTTATTTGTATATAAAAGAATCATAAAAACATTATTTTTTAGCCGATATTTGAACTAATATGAAAAAGACAAAATATATACATAATATATCTACCATGAATTAATCAATAAATAATTTTAACCACATAATAATATAATAAGGGCATGTAATAAGGAGATGTTTAGCAAGTTATGAAAATTGATTTCAACAATAATCCAAGATAAGCACCATTTTTGCAATACTAAATTATTTAAACATTATAATTACATCTAAAGAAATTGTTAACAAACAAGTGTTGAACTAATATACTTTGGATTAAAGCAAAATTTGATCTTGAGAAATGAAGCCGGAGAGTACTTTCAGAGTAGGAAGCATCACTAATTAAACAAAAAATAACTTAGCTTTGTGGCAAACAAAACCTTTACCAAGAAAAAAATAACAAAGAATCAGATGCATTGAACTTGAAAAATCAATGTAGCATAAGACAGTTAAAAATAAAAAACCACATGCCTTGGCACATGTTAGGATCATGCATCAGGGAACATAAGTTTTTGTCCATTTTATTCCAGACAATTTGCCCATACTTGAAATAAATACAACTTCAAATTAAACATATATGAATCACATTTCATAACTATGCTTATTTCATTTTATTGCTATATATTTTATATTATCTGTAGCTAATAATCCGGTTTATCAACAATTAGTCAAATTTGATCCCACCCCATCAAACTTGATCCATGAGTACAAGTTGATTTGAATTTGAACAAATACAAATTGAAATAAGAGTAAACAAAAAACAAAATAGGAGCAGATTATATGGAGGAAAAAAATAAATAAAGAGCAATCCAATTAAACATCTATTAATCACATTTTATATCCCTAAGGCTTATTTCATTCTATTGCTATTCTATATTGTCTAGTACCAATAATCCGATTTACCAAAACTTAGATAAATTTAATGTCATCTCATCAAACTTAATCCATGAATGCAAGTTATTTTAATTGAACAAATGTAAATTGAAATTAGGGCAAACAAAACTGAAAAAGAGGGAGCTGATTATATGAAGAGCAAAAAAGAAAAAGAAAAATTCTTATCTTTGCATGTGCATGTAATGTGTTCTGTGCATCAACAACCAACAAATTGTCCCAAAACTATAGATAATTTTTTTTTAAGGACCAGATCCCAAAACCACAATTATTTAATACAAAAATTCAGTTTCACAGGTATCCAAGTGCATATCATATACATATATATATAAAGACTAAAGCATAGCTGCTGATACAAAGAAATTAACCTAGCAACTCATATTGGAAAAAAAAAAATGGTGGGGAAAATGGTTGAGAAAGAAAAATCAAAGCAAAGAGAGATTTTGAAGCTACAATGCATGAAGGAGAAAGAAAGCAAATTCAAGAGGAGCATTTTTGCTGCTGAGGCTGATTCTACCACCTCTGCAATTTTTATTTTGGCTTGTGTTTTTTGTTCTCCTTCAAATTAATTCTTAGTTTATATATAGCTATAATTTTTAGTATGATTACACTATCTCATTCTCTACATGTTCTACAGAAATTAATTAATTTTTGAGGCAATTTTTGGGTCACAATACCTGATATTATGAAAAAAATCTCTTGCGTAAAACATCGGGTTGATATCAAATGGACGAGTCAAAAATAAGATATTGGAGGAAATTGAATCCAAAATTTTCCCAATTTCACATGGATTGAATTTCCTCCAATTCTCATATTTGAATCCCATAAACACCGATGGCAACGCAAGTACCTTAAATTTAAGAAGGCTTTTGAATGAGCAAGTGAAGGTAAGATATTTGGAGAAAACCAAACCAGCAGCAACTCAGAAAACAGAGATATGTATTGGTTTGATTTCCTGCAATTTTCACATTCAATTCCCCATAAACTCATATATGATTTTATATTTTCTTTCTTGCAAGATTAAAACTGAATATGAGATGTTGGAGAAAACTGAACTCATTTTATTCACCAATTATTTGAAGTAAAAAGTTCAATTCCTTCCAACTCTCATTTTCAGAACTACCAATTGATTCATGCTGAAATTAGAATTGTGGGGTAATTTATAGAAACAAAATATGAGAAAAAGAAAAGGCAAAGGCATGTATGGTGTCATTTCTCTTTTTCTGATTCCATGTCATGGATATGGCATGAGGTTTTACCAAGTGTACAAACGATATTATTTTTTTTTTCTTTTCAAAGATAGTCTTCTATGCCCTCCTTTTACTTGTAACGTCCCTTTTTTCTTGCCAAATCACAACAGAATTGTGTGTGTGTGTGTGTGTGTGTGTGAGAGAGAGAGAGAAAATTTGAGAAATTCGTCTATGCTTGTCCTCACTAAGTGTGTGTTTATTGACCAGTTCAGATCCTCTAAAGTAATATAAAAATATGAGTTTCGTTCCAAATTATCCGATTAGTTTTGGCATGAATATTAAAAGGGCTCCGTAAATTTCAACTTAGATCAAATTAGTCCGGGTTCTGATCAAATGATATAAATTCAAATTCACAATTTGAGTTACTTCAACAGACGGTAATCACTGTTAAATTGATCCTAAGATTATTTGCAAAGATGTCGGGTCTTTCGATCATTTACTCAAAGACATGCTTTGTACCTTTTAACATTTCTCAGGTTAAATTAAGAAGAGTGCAACCAATTTATCTAGGAATGCCCGTCACGGTAACAAAACTACATAGGCAACATTACATCCCTTAATTGAAAAATCTGAGAAGCGTTTGCAAGGTTGGAGAACAAAACTAATCTCTCGTGGGAGGCGGTTACAACTAGTCAGAACTGTGTTGTCATCGATTCCAATTTTTCATATGACTTGCTTTGTTCTCCTGAAATGGGATGTAGACAGAATTGATGCCATAAGAAACCGTTTTTGTGGGGGAAAAACAGTACCGAAAATAGAGGAATCTCATTGATTAATTGGTCGACTGTCTGCAATCAAAGAAGGTGCATGGGGCAGAATGGGAGTAACAGATTTAGTGAGTCATAATAAAGCATTAGTCTTGCCATGGTGGTGGAGAGTTTATGCAAAATCCAAACTCTTTGTGGACTACAATTATCACGGCTTTGAAGAGATTAGGTGTCACACCCCAAATCGGGAATTCCGGATTAAGACATGATCAATCCTCGCCTCGTGTTTATGAATTAATAAACATGTAAGGCTAAACAAATACAAATAAATAACAAAAGCGGAAACGTGGATAATATCAATAAAAAACATCAGTCATACAATCCATAAATAAACATACACATATAATCCATACAACCCACATAATAATAAAACATAATCTAAGGAAAAGAGATACAAAAACTACGATCCCGATGTACAAACAAAAGCATCGAGATGCATAAATTCTAACAAAAGTCCTATCAGAGCTAAATATACTTTGGATTAAAGTAAAATTTGATCTTGAGAAATGAAGCCGGACAACACTTTTGTTAGAGTAGAAGCATCACTAATTAAACAATATAACTTAGCTTTGTGGCAAACAAAACCTTTACCAAGAAAAAAATAACACAGGATTAGATGCATTGAACTTGAAAAATCAATGTAGCATACGACAATAAAAAAAATCACATGCCTTGCGCACATGTTAGGATCATGCATCAGGGAACATAGGTTTTTTGTCCATTTTATTCCAGACAATTTGCCCATACTTGAAATAAATAGAACTTCAAATTATACATCTATGAATAACATTTCATATATCTATGCTTATTTCATTTTATTGCTATATATTTTATATTATCTGTAGCCAATAATCCGGTTAATTTACCAACAATTAGTAAAATTTGATCCCACCCCATCAAACTTGATCCATGAGTACAAGTTGATTTGACTTTGAACAAATACGAATTGAAATAAGAGTAAACAAAAAACAAAAAAAGAGCAGATTATATGGAGGAAAAAATAAATAAATAGCAATCCAATTAAACATCTATTAATCACATTTTATATCCCTAGGCTTATTTCATTCTATTGCTATTTTATATTGTCTAGTACCAATAATCCGATTTACCAAAACTTAGATAAATTTAATTCCATCTCATCAAACTTAATCCATGAATGCAACTTATTTTAATTGAACAAATGTAAATTAATAAGCAAACAAAACTGAAAAAAAGAGAGCTGATTATATGAAGAGCAAAAAAGAAAAAGAAATAACCTCATCTTTGCATGTGCATGTGATATGTTTTGTGCATTAACACAACCAACAAATTGTCCCAAAACTATAGATTATTTTTTTTTACAAGGACCAGATCCCAGAACCACAATTATTTAATACAAAAATTCAGTTTCACAGGTATCCAAGTGCATATCATTGACCTATATATAAAGACTAAAGCATAGCTGCTGATACAATGAAATTAACCTAGCAACTCATATTGGAAAAAAAAAAAGGTGGGGAAAATGGTTGAGAGAGAAAAATCAAAGCAAAGAGAGATTTTAAAGCTACAATGCATGAAGGAGAAAGAAAGCAAATTCAAGAGGAGCATTTTTGCTGCTGAGGCTGATTCTACCACCTCTGCAATTTTTATTTTGGCTTGTATTTTTAGTTCTCCTTCAAATTAATTCTTAGTTTATATATAGCTATAATTTTTAGTATGATTACACTATCTCATTCTCTACATGTTCTACAGAAATTAATTAATTTTTGAGGCAATTTTTGAGTCACTACCTGATATTATGAAAAAAAAATTCTTGCGTAAAACATTGGATTGATATCAAATGTACGACTCAAAAATAAGATATTGGAGGAAATTGAATCCAAAATTTCCCCAATTTCACATGGATTAAATTTCCTCCAATTCTCATATTTGAATCCCATAAACACCGATGGCAACACAACTACCTTAAATTTCAGAATGCTTTTGAATGAGCAAGTGAAGGTAAGATATTGGAGAAAACCAAACCAGCAGCAACTCAGAAAACAGAGAAATGTATTGGTTTGATTTCCTGTAATTCTCACATTCAATACCCCATATATGATTACATATTTTCTTCCTTGCAAGATTAAAACTGAATATGAGATGTTGGAGAAAACTGAACTCATTGAATTCACCAATTATTTGAAGTAAAAAGTTCAATTCCTTCCAACTCTCATTTTCAGAACAACCAATTGATTCATGCTAAAACTAGAATTGTGGGGTAATTTATAGAAACCTAATCTGAGAAAAAGAAAGGCAAAGCATGTATGGTGTGATTTTACCTTTTCTGATTGCATGTCATGGATATGGCATGAGGTTTTACCAAGTGTACCAGCAATGTTATTTTTTTTCTTTTCAAAGATAGTCTTCTATGCCCTCCTGTTACTTGTGTTGGAACGTCCCGTTTGTTTTTGGCAAATCACAACAGAATATTGCGTGTGTGTGTGTGTGAGAGAGAGAGAGAGAGAAACTTTGAGAAATTCTTCTATGCTTGTCCTCACTAAGTGTTTGTGTTTATTGACGAGTTCGGATCATCTAAAGTAATCTAAAATTCGAGTTTGGTTCCAAGTAATCTGATTAGTTTTGGCATGAATATTAAATGGGCTCTGTAGATTTCAACTTAGACCTAATTAGTCCGGGTTATGATCAAACGGTATGAATTAAAATTCACAATTTGAGTTACTTCAGGAGATCCAAACCATCTGTTGACATGCACACTGTTAGTTTTAAAAGCTAGCTCATGAGACAATATTTGTGCAAATTGTATATTTTCTCAAAACATAGGAAAGAGAATAAAATCTTTGGAGAACCGCAGACCATAGAAGGAAAAATCGGTATCGGGATCGGAAAAATCGGTCGGGATCGGCCGAATCGGATCGGAAAATCGGACTTTTTTGTCAGAACCTTGTTTTACACTAAAAAATAAGAAAAAATTGATAAACAAAATTTAGAAAAATTATTACAATCAAATAATTCACTAATACAATATAATACAAGCATTACAACTAAAAGCACACTCTTTCACTCCCAGAATGGTACAAATTGAAATTCTCATATATAAATGAGTTGTGTTTTTTAACAACAAAGATTGTATGGTGTGGTGGTAGTTGACTTTGGTTGCTTAGCTAAAGGGCATGGGTTCGATTCACGCAGAGAGCTAAAAAAAGTTTTGGAGTTTGTTTAATTTGTGTTTCGGCTGTTTCGGTGGAATTGGTCTATTTCGGTCCGGAACGGAGGAAATTTGACTGGAATTAGGTCGGAATGGCCGAAATTTGACAAAATCTACACTAACCGTATAACTCGGCCTGAAATCGGATCGGTACCGTCCGATCCAGATCCGGAACGGCCGATTTTGCCTTCTATGCCGCAGACTTTGCGCAATGGTGCGAGCCCCGCCTCTCTACAGAGATACATGTTTAAAAATGTTGAAGTGTATGGGGACTCTTTAATAAAATAAGAAATTAATTAGAAGGATTCAAATGTAACAGGATCAGATTGGAGTAGTTTTGGATATCTCTATCAAAACCATAACCCATGCATCATGAAAGTAGATATATATATCGATCGATCCAGAGAAGTTCCTCAAAAAAAAAAAATGTGATCATCACTCGGCTCAAGATTTCTCCCTTTGAAAGATCTCCAGAAGTAATTTTTGTTAAAAAAAAAGAGTAAGAATATTATTCATAAGAAGCACCCACACACACACATCACTGTTGGGTTTACCGGATCCGTATCCTCCCAGGTACCTGACTCAAGAGAATTGGAAAATCTGAACCGTTCATTCAATTCAATGGTTAGGATTTTCTGATTCAACAATTCAATGGTTAGGATTTCAAATAAATAAAGGGACTGATTTCCCCTTTCCTTCCGATAGAATACGGAGCGACTTCTCATTCCCGCCTATTTTTTCGCCTATTTTTTTCTTTTCTCCACCGAGAACCTCTCTGTCGGAGAGAGGACGCCATCTCCACCCCACTTTCGTGACTCCGTGGATATCACCCACCGTTGCCTCATCGCAACCTGGGTCCGTACCCTCGTCCAGGAGAACCCTCGCGTTTTTATTGTCCTCATTTCACCTTTTATTTGCTCTTAAGTATGGAAGCTAATAGCGGACCAGAGTGGATTCCTCGAAAAGGTATGGAATTCGAATCAACAGAAGAAGGATGGAAGTTTTGGGTTAAGTATTCTGGAAAAATGGGTTTTCACGTTAGAAAGCACTATCTCAATCGTAGTCCCGTTGATGGTAAAATTACTTCAAGGGCGTTTGTTTGTGCAAATGAGGGTTATCGCAAAAAGGATAAACGAGACGATCGAACGATGCAACCTCGACAGGAGACACGTGGTGGTTGTATGGTTAAATTGGTACTGCATATAAATAGAGAAACTGATAAATACAAGGTTCAAGAGTTCATCGATGCGCACAATCACATCCTTCAAATGCCACAAGCATGCTATCTATTGCCTTGCCAGCGCAAAGTAAGTTTATTGTTTAAAGCATTACATTAAAAAGTATGTGAATATTGAATTGATAAATTGTAAATGAAAGTTGGACAACTAAATTTGTAGGTAACTGAAGTTGCAGCTTGTGATATTGATTTGGCCGATGATTCTGGAATTCGGCCAAAAGAAACCTACGAGCTCATGGGTCGGCAAGTTGGTGGACTTCAAAGTCTCGGTCATACTCTCAGAGATCAGAATAATTATTTGCGAGATAAGCGAAAACATGCTCTAATTAATGGTGAAGCTGTTTGTATTCTGAGGTACTTTTGTCAACAAGCTTTAGATAACCCTTCTTTCCAACATGAAGAGCAAGTAAATGACCAACACGAGATTAGTAATATTTTTTGGGCTGATGCACAAATGATCATTGATTATGCCCAATTTGGTGATGTAGTTATATTCGACACAACCCATGGTACCAATAAGGATCTTAGACCCTTTGGTGTATTTTTGGGTTTAAATCATTTTAGGGAAAGTGTGATTTTTGGATCTGTGCTTTTATACGACCAAACGATTGAGTCTTTTGAATGGGTATTCAAATCTTTTCTAAAAGCCCATAACAATAAGAAACCCAAAACTATCTTTACCGATCAAGATGCGGCAATGGGAATAGCCATAGCTAATGTAATGCCGGAAACAACACATAAATTGTGTACTTGGCACATTTCTGAAAATGCTACGAAGCACTTAATGTGTTATGGCAAGGATATTGTGGAAGAGTTTAAGGTTTGTCTATTTAGGTTGGAAGAAGAAACTGAGTTTGAAAAAACTTTTAGTGATCTTGAAAGCAAGGTGGGAGGGACTTGGTTACCTTTTATATACAAGTCGAAGGACAAATGGGCATATTGTTATACAAAAAATGTCTTTAGTTTGGGAATCCGAAGTACACAATTGAGTGAAAGTATGAATGCTTTTTTAAAAGGTTATTTGAAGTCGGACATGGATATAGATCGGTTTTTTAAGCAATTTGAGAGACTGCTAGCTGAGAAACGTGAAAAAGAAGTCGTATCGGAGTATGAAAATAGAAAGAAAATACCAAGGATCAAGGTGAAAGTTCCCATTCTTCTCCAAATAAGCGAGAGGTATACACCAAAAATTTTTGAAATATTTCAAACTGAATATGAGTTGGCCATGGCAGCTCAAGTTGAATGTTTAGTGACCGGCGAGTATATTGTCACAATTTCGGATATGATTAGTGTTGAAGGAGATAGTAGGAGGTGTGGGAGAGTTTTTTGGAATCCAATGGATCAGACTATTTCTTGTAGTTGCAAAAAGTTTGAGAGGTGGGGTGTGTTGTGTAGTCATGCACTAAAGGTTCTTGATACAATGAATATGAAGTTATTGCCGGAAAAATATGTGCTCAAGAGGTGGACCCGTGAAGTAAGAGATGGTGTGATTTATGATAGAAATGGAAGGGCAGTTTTTAATCCCAAGTTAGAGGAGACTAAACGAAACCGAGAACTTTGCCGAAAGTTTACCAAGATATCCGCGAAAGCAGCGAGTTCTGAAGAATTGCATGCTTTTGTAGATAGTGCTTTGGACAACCTCGAGATGCAAGTTGATAGAAGGATGCTAACTGTTCCAAACACAATTGCTGGAAATTCTGATATCTCTCCAAAACCAGACCACATGGTTAACCTTCCTCAAAAGACAGTAAGTCTGAAAAAAAAATATGGTAAAAAAGGAGGAAAGAGACATCAGAGTTGGCTGGAGAAGCTGCCGAAGAAAAATAAAAAAGCAGCAAATGATGAGCAATCCAGATTGGAAAACAATTCTGATTGTGAAGTGCCCACCATCTCATTACAAACCTTGACTTGACCTTCAAATTTTCATGAAGATGTGGCTTTCATTCAGGTATTCAAGGTTTCTTTCTTTGTTTCAGTTCTTTGCACATTATGATTTTATTTTCTTAATCCAAGTAATTTTTTTTACCTCTGTGCAGAATTTAAGTTTCAAGGAGAACACATTTCTAAAGTAGAGGCATGGAGCTAACTTTGATGTAGAAACTTGATAGGTTTTTTTTGTATTTTGATTGATAGAGACATAGAGCTCTCTTTTTTGGTACAACTCAAAATACTCTATTTTGACAAATGTTGGTGGTAGTAGCATTTTGATTATTATGTGATTGTTAATGTTAAATGCATGGGCATTTTGGTCTTTTGTGCATATATATGTAATGGACATGCACACCTGTGCTTGATCAAGTCTCCTTGCTTCTATTTTTTTGTTGTTGTTGTACCTTTTTCTTAATTTACATAGATATTTGGTTGATTTTGATTAAATCTAAGCATACTGGTATTGTTTCAATTCAACAATGGAAAAATATTTCATTTTACAATCATTAGCTGAATTTAAAAAAACGAAGATTGAAACAACAAGCATTAGCTGAATTCCAACTAACTTCTTTATATGTTAAGCACAAAAGATTTCACAACACAATGCACATATCTGAATTTAAGCCGAATATTTCATTTTATCCAATCAAGAAGTAATTTACAACCTAAAACTATATCCTTCTATTTACAGTACATAAATCTTGTGTTTTCTATTTTACCGCTGTGCACTATCTCATTGTACATTCAAGTATCCAAACTATTGTCTTTCTAATTACAATACACAATCTTGTATTTCCCTTTTTACCCCTGTACACTGTCTCTTTAATTTTTATGCTTTTAATATGCTTCATTGGACCTTCTCATCCCTCCATCAGTTGCAGCATCCCTCCTTCAGCTTGATTTGCCTAGAAAATGTAGTATGTTATGATGTCTTTGCTCTTAGAAGTCGGTACGCAAGTGATACAATGTGATGATTAAGCTACAAAATTGAAAAGGAATTCATTAGCCACAAGTCTTTTAATTAGACATTTAAGTGACATTTGGAGCAGCATAGCGATATTGAAATGCTATCTTTAAGCACATTCAAATACAGTACCAAATGAAATTGAATCAAATATATTATGGCTAAAAGAACAAGTCAAGTGAACTTCCTTTTTCTTTAATAAACAGGCACAGGTGAAGATATCAACAAAGAATTGATGATTGCCTTTTCATTGCATGGACCTGAATTTGTTTAAAGATTCAATTAAAACTTACCAACGAGGATACATAAGAAGCCTCAGCGAGGAGGAGAGAGGTGATAGGCCGTAGAAGGAGAAAGTCTCGGAGAGAGAGGAGGCAAGCACGAGATGGGATTGATTGTTGGAACTTGGAAGGCTTCGTCTCAGCGAGGAGGAGAGAGGAGAGAGAGAGAGGAGATTTGTTCGGGAGCGGAGAGGGAGGAGGCAATGGAGCGGAGTGATCTGAATTCGAAAACCCGAAGGAATTAGGGGGCGCAGCGGCGCTTCGTTTGATTTCACGTGAGGGGCACGTGAGAGCGTTGAATCAGACAATCCTAACCATTGAATTGAGTGAACGGTTCAGATTTTCCAATTCTCTTGAGTCAGGTACCTGGGAGGATACGGGTCCTGGGTTTACCAGCGGCCGTCCACTATCAAATTATTGTATCCAAATTTCCATCAACGGGTTCATATACAAATATAGACATTATATGTACTTAACAGTGATCAGGTAATGTTAATAACAATACTCAATATGAACTCCATAGCTCATGAACTTCAATTTGTCACTTTTGATCTCTCTCATCTCAGCAGTTTCACTCGAGCCCGATTCAACTCCTTGACAACTTGTTTGATCCCAATGTGCTCTCATGGTTCTGAACTCGGAATCGGAATCGGAATCTGATACTTGATCGTGGAATCGGAATCGGATGAATCGGTCAGAATCGGCCGAATCGGATCAGAAACTCGGACTTTTTTTGCCAGAAATTTGTTTTGTACTAAAATAATAGAAAAAAATTGGTAAAACATTAATTTGTTAAAAAATGAAGGTGATGAAAAATAAAAATTATTTGCTAGTCTTAATATTAATCCCTAAAAAAGAAAAAAAGAAAAAAAGAAAAAAAGAAAAAAATAACAAAAAAATGAAAACAAATTAAGAAAAACAAATCATAAAATAAAAACGGAGGTATCCATGAAAAAAGAAATGGAGAAAGAAATAAGAGGTAAAGAATTAGAAAAAAAAAACACCGAACGGAGATGTTTCTATTTCTATACACAATTTATCCTGGTTGCTCCTGGTTCATGATAGACCAAATGGTTCTTCTATTTCGATACACAACAAACCAGTACACCATGTTTATTTAAAATAAACATCTATTTGTCTTTCTTCCTTTACATATCACTTCGATCATTTTTTTCCCAAATCGACTACCCTTCGCTTTCTTCCATAATCGGGTGAAACTCGGTCTGACTCGGTTGAACTCGGTTTGACTCGGCTTGAAAATCGGCTGACTCGGCGGAGTCAAGCACTGTTCAACCGAGTTTTGCTGAAAAACTCGCATGGGCGCGAGACTCGGGTGAAACTAGGATCGGACACGACCGAGTCCGAGTTGACTCGGAATCGGCCGAGTTTTCAAACCATGTGCGCTCTTTTGGAGACAACTTGGAGCACAAGAGAAAGCCAAGTAATCATGGGAAACCAAGCAATCATGAACATCCTCTGTTCCATTCTCTCCTCCAACATTGAATGGGAACAGTTTATGGTCGATAATCTCAGTAACACGATCAGAGAAAGCCATCTCAACATGCATGTGGAGGCTCAATCCGTCTCTCAATTTTTCGTCGGTGGGGCTTACACCAGTAAACATCTCTTGCACTAGAATGCCATAACTCTATGCATCTCCTTCAACCGATGCCTGACCTCCCATGCCATATTCTAAAAACAATGACAAATTCCAAGCATACCCTTCTTCAAATTATGCACCCACATCAGTAGCATATGTAGTGTTGATTTTCCTTCTCAATTCAAACATACGAGCCCTTTGTGTTATTATGTATGTTGCCTAGGTTAATTAGATGCATATATTTAATTTGGCCTTCTGAAAGATAGGTTTGGTACATATGATCGAGACAATACAGATATTAAAAGAACATATGATCGAGACAATACAGATTATGTTGAAGCCATTCTTTATGTACCATCATAGGGTAAAAAATTTTACAACATATTAATAAACACACACACTTCTGTAACCAGGTATGTAACTACTTATATATATTAAAACACAAAATTAATTTCTCATAAGGATAAGCATGGAGGAATATAACCGATGGAATCTCTAAGTCCAGCTGTACTTCCTGTCAACAGAGAAGACATAGAATCAGGATGAACCACAAATCTGGCAAGCCCGAAATCACCCACATGTGCAGTCAAGTCTTCATCCAAAACCACATTGCTAGGTTTAAGATCACAATGTACGATTGGAGTGGGCCCATGGTTAAGAAGATAATCCAAAGCTGTCGCTACATCGATTGCTATATTCAGCCTCTGGATAAGGCTGAGACTCCTAAATGGCCTATTTGTACACGCACTGGGATGCAACCATGTTTCTAAGCTTCCATTAGGTATGAACTCAAAAATTAAAGCTTTAAAATCGTTACCATGGTGGTCAGTGCTAGAGCATGAACTTAAAACTTTAATAAGGTTTATGTGTCTGACTTTTCTTAATACCTCACATTCAGAGAAGAAACTTTTAGAAGCACCACGCTGATTGAGATTTAGTACCTTCATAGCAATAGTTCTCATGTTCTCAAAATTCATCGGAGCTTTGTAAACAGCTCCAAAGGTACCTTTTCCAATTAGATTATCCGGCGAAAACTGGTCTGTAGACCTGAGAATGTCATTGTATGACACTTTGATACTCAGAATTTTTGGCCACAAATGATAGGGAATTATTCTGAGATCCCTTTTTCCAACAAAAACGGGCTATCAATAAGATGGCTATACACACACTACACCAAATTCAGTTTTTTGCAACAATAAATTGCAACTAATAAACTAATTAGTTGCAATAAATTAATAATATTGCTACTAAATTAATTAGTTGCAATAGAATATATTTATTGCAACAAAATAATTGTTGTTGCAACCAATTGTGATTGTTGCCCGAAAATAAATATTGCTACGAAATAAAAGTTATTGCAACCATCGTTTTTCGTTGCTAAATTTCTGCAGGTGACGTGTAACTGGATGGGGTTGTAAAATTGTAACTTAACGGGGGTAAAGATGCATTTCATTACAATGATAATTTGGGAATACTTGATAATTTGGGAATACTGCTTCTTTTGGTTATCTAAAACGCATTTGGGTAGATGCATTTCAGGTACTCTACCACAAAGTTTTGAATTTCCTATTATATCTACTGCACTAGCAATCTTGAAAACCCCGTCTTTCGTTTGACCAACAAATTCAGGAACTGGACCAGATAAAGCATTGTTGGACATATCAAGATCTTGCAACTCTATATATCATGTTGCTCAAAGAAAAGGGAATAGACCCATTCAACTGGTTTCCATCATGATGAAATATTTGAAGTAGCTGATTGTGCTAGGAATTTGACCAGATAATTTGTTATTTGATAGGTAAAGTTCTACTACATTGTTTAATTGACCAATTTCTGGTGGCACTGTTCCATTCAAATAGTTCTTTGACAAGTCGAGGCAGATAGAAAGTGAATGAAGATTGAATAGTTTCTTTGGGATTAAGCCTATCAATTTATTACTTGAAAGATTCAAGGTACTTAGTACTTGCATATTGCTTAATTCTTCTAGTATACTCCCAGTGAATGCATAATAAAGTAAACGTCTCTTATTTATTTTATTCCATTTTTTTTCAGGACAAATAATATTCTTCGTTCTAAATAACGGCCTCCGGAGCGCCTCAGTTCATATGACATTTAAGTGCGTTTGAGTGATCAACGGTTAGGAATTGTTTTTTTTTTTTTTTTTTTGAGGGTAAGGTGGCAACTTGCCATCTTACATTTTGATTTATAAGAAAGTTTTTTACAATAGCCCAAGTGGTCTCATAGTTAACGGAAGTGTAACACTAATTACATGATTCACTTATATGCACCTCTATATAATAACCATCTATACCCTGAAATGAACTAGAGTTGCACATCTCTCAGCAGTGCTTCGCCCACCGATTTATACATGAGATCTTGTCAAAAAAAATTGTTTAGTCTATTTAAAAATACACAATTACGGATCATATTTTTGGTGAAGTGAAGACAAAAGGTTTAGGCCCAAGCCCAAATTGCATTTCTTTTTGTGGCGGAAGAAAATCCCAAACCGCCACTGTTTTTTCATTTTATGTTTTTAACCAAGCCTAAGTCTGTCCGTATGTGAGAGGCTAGTAAACAGAAATGTGTTTTCTTTTTTTTTTGCTATTTCTATAACTTGCTCTCTTATTTCAATTCATCGAATACATTTAAGAATCTTATAAATTAATATATGATAATGTAAGAGAGTCTGTGGGGGAATTATCATTGTTTTGAGTATCTCCTTATATTTGTAGAAACTCCTTAATATGATGATTTGTGTTGTGCTGACATGATTTTTTTTTTGTAAGAATTTCCACGTAAAATCTGATGTCTTTTATTTTTTATTTTTTGTGTTTGATTGCTTATTGTAGCTACTTTTCAATTGTGATTCATATTTCCAACGTGTTCGACAAGATTACTCCTTGACGCTTCCGCGACATATCCCTACCATTTTTCATAATAATAAGTTACAAATAATTTGATTTTGTTAAAGCTACAATATATATATTAAAAGAAACTAACTGTTCACTAATAAATACAATATGGAATTAAACTTAAAATATAGATTCTTCCATGATTCTTAAGTTTTTTCAGAATCATGACTCTTATTAATGTGCGTAAGTGACGAAAACATACTTTCTGCAAATCATTAAATAAAAAAAACAAGCAATAAACTCGGCTCCTTCTGGCAGAATCCAGATGGCTCAAAATAATAGGGTTGTTAGTGTACTTTCTGCTCTCGCAATCATTCATAGTCATAGATGCATGCATGGAGGAAACTAATGCGAAATGTAACATAACCATAGTGGGTTGGAAAAAAGGAGGCAGCCGTCTTGCCTTTTTCAAAGCTAAAGATGGAATTCATCTGGGCTGCTACTTTTTTTGTGCTCCATTTCTTACCTTTATCATCTTCTTCTTCTTGAGTGCTTAAAAAGGTTATTTTGATGATAAATCCATTGATTCTCTCACTTTTCTAAGCCAAGTGATAGGACACAGGATAGCACACTTTGCATCAGCGTATCCACTAGATAATTTTTAAAATGGAAAATATAAAATGCCTCCAATCAATGCTCCTCATATATATGTCTTAACCTCATATACATAGTGATAAATAGAAGAAATTGTTAAGAATACTATATCACTATTCTTATATAGAAAATTACATCTTGTTTTGAGTAAAGATTGAAGGTCAAGTCACTAAATTATTTAATATCCACAAATAATTTCTCCATTCGAATTTCAAACCTGTAACTTTCCACAAGAAGCAAACTTTTTTTTTTTTTAAAAGTTAAAAAATTACATCTTGTTGAAAGGTAATATAGACAAAAGAAATATTTTTTGTTTCAGTATCACCAATTAATGGACATCTATATATTTTTAAGGTCTTGAAAAAAATAACATTTTAGTATAGTGGAAGAGGGTATTGACCGAGTGATTAATTGTTAAGCAAATTAATTAATCATTTTTTTTAAGAATTTGAGTTCTTAATATTATATATTGAGAGTATATATCTAGAGGAGGGTTTTAATACCTCATGTTTTTCATACCTCATCATATCTCATGTTTAATATCTTCATTTACAATGTCCAAACCGTCGATCCGAACCGCTCAACATGAAATCCATACTAAAATATGCCTAGGGAAGAAACTTTTTACTATTTTTTAAGATAGGTACAAAATCACTGTTTCGGACCATTCAAAAACAGTGATTTTGTACCTATCTTAAAAAATAGTAAAAAAATGTAAAATTTATAAAATTTGGTCTCCAAGCATATTTTAATATGGATATCATGTTGAGCGGTTCGGATCGATTGTTTTAGACTTTGAAAATGAAAATATAAAATATGAATCATGATGAAGTATATATGAAAAACATGAGATATTGGAACCCTCCTCATATATCTATAATAATTCACGAAGTAACCTACGTACTCCATAGTAGAATATATGTATTGATAATGTAATTCATAAAAATATTAATAGAGTTCATACGCTAAGCATCCAAGTTTAATATCAAAGCTTGATAATTATGCACATTTTGCGGCCGATAGTAACAAATTACCAATTAATCGGTCTTAGCATCCAATTAGACGCTCAATATATAGCATCATTATTTATATTCAAACACTAGTACAAAAAACCCCTTCACCGACTGTTAAAAAAACCCTATACCGACTGTTATTGAGGCGTCGGTGATGGCGCCGCCGGTATAGGTATATCTTTACTGACGGGCAAATAACAGTCAGTGTAGGTACCAACACCGACTGTTTTCTTTAAAAAACAGTCGGTGTAGGGTACCAACACCGACTGTTTTCTTTAAAAAACAGTCGGTATAAAGAAAACAGTCGGTGTAGGGTACAAACACCGACTGTTTTCTTTAAAAAACAGTCGGTGTAGGGTACCAACACCGACTGTTTTTTTGAAAAAACAGTCGGTGTAGGCGCCCAACACCGACTGTTTTTTTGAAAAAACCGTCGGTTTAGGTGCCCAACACCGACTTTTTTTTTTTTTTTTTTTTTGCACCTGTAGACGTGACAACTGGCAAGCCAAAATTTGAGTCATCTTACATTTAATTACTCAGCTAAGAAGTTCAGAACTACATAAGTCAGGATAGATAAATTGATTTTCGTGGTAAGAACAGAAACCAATATAGTGTAACCATTTCATCTACAAATTAAAAACAAAACAAAAAAACAAACATTACAATAAGTATTATGCCCACATCGGAGTAATAACATAAAAGCTAAAACTAGCCAACTGAGGAGATCATGAGAAATGCTCTATATCTAAATAACCAAAATCATGAGAAATGCTCTATAGCTAAAACTCATGAGAAATGCTCTATACCTAAATAAGTATTATGCCAACATCGCTTTCTTTGCTCTGTGATAGCTTTTCTCCTTCAACCCATCCTGTGGTGAGAACTTTTCTTGATGTGTATTTGGTATATGTTTTTGGTACGACAACCTGGAATTGCAAACAAAATATACCAAGATAATAGGTGAGTGACAGATCACCAACTAGACAGCTTGTACATACAAGCAGGTTAATCGATCCCTTCTGGTACCAGTAGTATGCACTTAAACTTGCACATACAGATCATGATGCTAGAAGAGTGAACAATGAAATAAGAGGGGGACCAAACAAAAAGTCTCACGTTTATAATTGGAGAACCAAACAAAAAGTCTCACGTTTATAATTGGAGAACCAAACAAAGAAACTTAGAATATAAGATACCTGCAAACGGGTCCTGATCACCTGAAATAAGAGGGGGAAAAAATATAACAATAAGAAACATTTTATTATCAACTCATTTTAAAAAAAAAAAAAATGGGCCATTAGGCTTTCTTTACATATGATAATTTTCTCAACCATAAAGCCCAAATGTGCATTTGCAAAGAAACTTCAAGGTCATTATTGGGATTTCCATCAAGTTAGTTAATTTGCAAGCTTACCTGATATGGATAGGTGAATAACATGGCAGCAACTTTAGAAGCAGCACCAAGCGTCGCATAATCAAAAGAACTCTTTTGAGAAAGAAAGCACACATATATCAACCAATAAGTTTTGGGGGTATGGAATAATGTAAGAAAGGACCTTAATTAATCATACAATACACAAAAGGATCATAAATTTATCTTACCAGTAGCTCCTCACCACCCAAGCTATTTGACTTTATTTCTCGCCTTTTAACATATAGTACGGCTTTCTTTAGCTCCTCGTACACTGTGAACTGGATTGCCCCATGTGTCACCTATTGATAAAAGTTTTGAGATTATTTATGGCGCTCATACCAGTGAAGCCAATTTATACCAGGGTAAAGCGTCCATCTCGGCTTAACATTTGTAATGATTAATCCTGCTGTCATTTTCAATACGAGAGCACCCAGGTTTAACTTGAGTTTGAAAAAAATTCTCATGCCCAATTAACAAAGGTTATATTGCGTACCAGAAAAAGGCTGGGTCCCAGGCCTCGGTACAGTGCAAGCCATCCCTCTTCTTTCAGAATGGTTCTCATAGCATCTGACCTTATCATTTTCATTGCAAAAGAAGAGAAATAAATTAAATAAACAGGTTCACATAAGAATAAACACATGGAAGTATTAGAAAACAAAAAGCATAACTATACGTTCTATTAGAAATATCGTCTTTGTATAATGGCAAATGGTTTGTATCCAACATACCCTGTCTATGATTAAGTGATGCATTTCAAGCAACCAACCTAAGAGATACTTTCTACAATCATAAATAATAATAAGGCAAAAAATAAAAAATAAGGTGTACCGTAAAATCCAGAAAAATTGGAGTAGGGTATGAGCACAAGGACAAATTGGATACTGAAGTTGTAGTCTTGTCTTTACCAACCAACCTAAGAGATACTGAAGTTGTAGTCTTGTCTTTACCAGCCAAATTGGATTGGTACACAAGGACACCTGATAAAGCAATGTTGCAAGAAAATAAAAGGTTAATTGTACAGAATAAACATAGGTGGTATGCAGGACTCAACTGAAACAAGGTGGTATGCAGGACTCAACTGATCTTTTGAACAAACATAGTTAATTGTACAGAATAAACTATGAGAAAAAACAAGAAAAAAAACATTGACTTCATTAACTGCAGAACTTAAACATTTCAACTTTGAATAGTTTAATCCTTTCTGATTAATATATTCTATTAGTGGTGTTAAACATCAATAACTGCAGTACTTAACTTTGAATTTCCCAATAAACTAGGGAGTTTGCTCTTGTTGCAATTTTGAAAACCAACAGCCTTATCTACAGAACTCTGATTAAAAAAAGAAGTTATGTCATGTCTAAACAACTGATACTACCTCTGTCAGCTTTAGAAAGTATTTCTCCGGCAAGGTCATGTCCAGCAAGTGCTGTATAGCACTGCAAACTGGTATCAAAATTCTAAGTAGTGCAATTAAGACAAATATTAAGCTCAGCTAAACCCAGCAACAGTGACCAACCCTAGATTCTGCCAATTAACCCTCAACTGGCTCAACAAATTGCAGTGATATTATGAATATAAAAATGCAGTGAAACTAAGACAAGCAAGGAAGCATAAAAGAGGGGGAGAGAACTATTTGTTCAAGTAGTGTATGTTCTACCTGTATTTTCAAGCGGTTGCAGTACCAGCCGAGAGGTATACCTGTATGATAAAGTGAAACGATAAGAAATTTTATCCAAAAACTGATGCAAATTGTCCCTCTAGTTTATCGTTTTATGCTTGAACAAATGAATTTATTATCTATTGATGATTTTTTGTGTTTGATAGTGGAGGAGAGTAACTTGAAAAAACGACATCTCCAGTTGAAGAAAACCGGAGAAAATACAAGTGAGAGGGAGGGAGCTTACTGCGTCCAGCGTCCCTATCTGGTCAAACTGCGCCATGGCTTGGAGGCCGTGTGGGTCTTCTGACTCGCCTCTCACAGAAGGAAAGCGCGCGATCTCAGGTTTTACCTCTCCCGCGCGATCTCAGGTTGTACCTCGCCTCTCGGCCGTCTCAAAGCAGCAAGCATCACAAGGCGGGGGCAATGAAATTCGCTGATTGAAATTTAGGGAAATGAAATTTAGAAGGCGGGGGCAGGGCGAGACAGCAAGCGGAGGCGGAGAGAGCAAGCAGGGCGAGACAGCAAGCATCACAAGCAGGGCGAGACAGCAAGCATCGCAAGGCGGGGGCAGGGCGAGACAGCAAGCGGAGGCGGAGAGAGATAAAGCCGCTGATTGTGATTTAGGGAAATGAAATTTAGAAGGGGAAATGAAATTTTTTGCCGCTGATTGAAAGAGATAAAGCCGGGAACAAAAATTTTAGGAAGGAATCCAAAGAGATAAACCGGGAACGAAAATTTTCGGAAGGAAAATCACCGACGGTTCCGAAAATTTCCATTCAACACCGACTGTTTTTTTAAAAAAACAGTCTGTGCAGGTTTCGAGCAACAATGACTGTTTTTTAAAAAAACAGTCGGTGTTGGTCACTGCTCAACACCGACTGTTTTTTAGAAAACAGTCGGTGTAGGGTATGAGCAACACCGACTGTTTTTTTAAAAAACAGTCGGTGTTGGTTCACCGACGGTTTTTTATAATGGAACAGTCGGTGTTGAGGTTCTTTTTATTTACGATTTTACCAGCAGTCTCTACACCGACTGTTACATATTAAAACAGTCGGTGGTTGAGGGTCGGTAAAGGGGTTTTTTGTACTAGTGAAACTATATTTGTTTTTTCACAATTATCTGTTCATGCATCCGATTAATTAATTGGAAACCGACCGATTATTGGTCATTAAAATGGATTATTTACTGAAAACATAAAAGGCCCTCGATCCGCATGTAATATACATGGTGGAAAAGGATGCTAAGCTCCTCTTATAAACTGAAAATTTGTAACTTGGTTTATTAAATTTTGTAATTTTTGTATGTATTAATACTTTTAAGAGCCCTTATAAAATGAAATTACCCTACATTTAATTTTCTAATTTCATCACTTGACCCTCGAATCTCAATTCAACTAATTAATTTACTGCCAACACATTTTTATAGCACTGTAGCACATTGTTATTATAATAAATGCACTCAACTTTTTTTTTTGGGAAGCTTCGCAGAGACTGTGAAGTGGTGAGAGGAGTTCAAACTCTTGACCTTTGAGTATCAAATAGTCTTAGGACTTTTTTTTAGCTAAATGTATTACCGTCAATCTCAATGCACTCAAATTTTCACACATACAACATGACAACATTCTTTGTAGTAAAAAAGGGCGCATCATGGTGAGAAACTCACCGAGTCTGGTTTTGGTTATACTGATATACAAGTTAATAAAAAGTGAACAACTAAAGAAAAAAAATGATTCGGGGAATTTAAATCAGCTATTTCTGCGGTTCGATTCTAGCATAAATCAGAGGCCGAAGGCAGTGTTATAAAAAACTTTAGGCTGATTATTTCGGCCGATTAGTTGTTGGTGGTGATTAAACCGTCACAAATTTTTCTGACTAATCAACTAATTATTTCCAATTATAGCCGATTATTTTAGATTATTTTCAATTAATCACTTGGTGGTACTCTGTTCGTCTGTAGCTATCTACTTTAATTTATGTGTTTTTATGTTGGTGTGAACCACATCTGTTTCACATGCGGCCGGATCAAAGGGGACCGCCATTACCACCACAATTTCCACACATGTGTACATATTCATTTGTACCCACCTTTTGTTTCCTTCAAAATTCCAATCCTCACTGTACAGTGTACACGCACACAAACAAGCACACACACACACACACAACACACAGCATGACATTTAAGTTTCAATCTGACGTGGATTGTATGATTGAAGAGCATGCTGCAGTTACTTCCCCACAATTTTTATACTGAGAAATTAATCATCATCTGAGAAAGTGAGACCCGCACCATGGTGGTTCATTTTCAAAACGCCACACGAAACCTAGGTCCCAGAAGAGTAGTTTGATTACTCTGTGGCAGTAAAATATAGAACCTCTCGTGCAACAAGCTTATATTTACTTTATAATAATTACATGCAATACAAGAAGGGTGTTTTTTTTAACTGAGTTGAGATCCAATGCAAAACCAACACATAATACACGCAAACAAGCCGCCTTACGTCCTTCAAGTTGTTGGTAGTAGGGAATGATGTGTCTCATCAAGTTCATCTTGTTAAAGGCATGTACATGCTTGGTGAATCTTAAATTTTTTATGCCTCAAGTTGGTTTTTAGCTTGATTTTGACATGCAGTTTGCACACAAAATTTATTCTTGTTGTCAAGGAGTCACCACTTACCGATTATCTTTGAGAATGGTAATATATTATATATATGTTTATTGCTTTACTTTGTGCCATTCCATGTTAATATGATTAAAAACTAAGGTTCTAAATAGCGATTATTGTGTCATCGTGAAAATGCTAAATTAAAAGCTATCGCGAATAGCGTAACTATAGCAAAAGCTATCCTACATAGCGTGTTTTATTTAAAAAATTATGTTTTATATTTCGACTAATTATCAATATTATCTAAAGTCTCATATAGCGATAAGTAACACAAAATTGATTAAGAAATTAGAATATTCATATTGAACCAGTACAAAATTCAAATTGATATTGAAAATATCTCTAATAATATCATAAACTATCTATCTTTTTTCATTCAAAATAACTTAAACATCATGGCATAAACTATATATCATTTTGAATTATTAAAAAACCTAAGCATCATGGCATAACCTATGTATCTTTTTCTATTTAAAAACAAAAGCAATCCGGACCTTGAAAAAAAATTGTTCCTTAAAATAAATTTCAGTTTGAACCTTCAAATAATAGCCTTTGTAGCATAGCATGCGCTCTAGCTCGTAGCTTGTAGCGCAAATAGTGGACCGCTATTACCACTATAGCGGTCGTAGCTGAAATAGCACACTTTTATCCCATAGCTTAGCGTTTAAGGTCCAAAAACGCTATAGCGCGCTATTTAGAACACTGTGCAAATCACTTTTTGTATAATTATTCCAACGTAAATTGACCCCAGATACTTGATTGGATATTTTTCGACAAATTCACATCCTCTGAGATAACAGAAGATTTGAATTTAGATCCGCACCGTCAATCAGAATTCGGGCCAATGTGGCTCGAGGTGGAATGCACGTGCTCCCTTTAAAATTTGTGCCAAAAACATATCTGACAGTTTAGATCTGAACTCAATTTTTCTAAAATCTCACAGGAGATATATTCATTTACCATGTGATGGCCTAGAATGATTGTATAAAGTATATACTATAAGAATTTGTCACTATCTATGAGGATAAAAGTGCTTTGTATTGTCAGTATTGTCGCATATATTTTCGTCGTTAATAGATATTTTTGTCTACTTAACTTCGACAATAGTCATTTTTTATTTTCGCGGATAGTAACATATTTTTGAAGTATATAATAATGAATTTCCATATTATCTAATTTCAGACCTGGTATTTCACACTTTATAAAAATATTCAAGCTTGTTATTTGTTAAAAACCAGCTAAAGGCCATTTTAGAGCCATATTCATAGTTGGAATCAGCAGCTGAAAACAACAATTAAAGTTTCATCTGCATAGTTTAAATTTGATTGGAATAATAGATACAAGAAATTAAATTTTCCTTGGCCTTGCTAAATTTGATTTGAATTTGCGTGGAAATTTGATAACTAATATTTCAGCTATATCGGATGATAGGAATTTCGTGGAAATATTATTGTAGTGGCGTGCCCCACAGGTAGTGGAAAATTGGGGTATGACTTGAAAAATTGTTGTAATCTTCTAGCAAATGCTACATAGTTTAATCATCTAGTCGCCAACTTTTTGTAATTTTCCTCTTAAATTAATAAAAGGCCGGAAGGTGTCAAATGTGAATAGATTATCAATACGAGACCACAAGCCCACTAACCTTAATAAACAACAACAAAAAAAAGGCCGGAAGGGGTATAACATAATATTTTATTGTTATCGTGCTTTAACACGGTACTAATAGACTACTACATCAACATTTTTTTTTGTTTGGTTGGTAACCAGCTGGAGGACATACCTAACATCACTCAACTGATGTTTACTGAAACTTATAGAATCAGGCCTTCAGGATTCTCTCTACTGATTATGCCTCCCTCTGCACTACAACTTAACACTCATGTCATTCACTACTACTGAAAAAGAGATTGCACACGGACATTACTGGAGGAGCTACACGGATTTCCTGCCGTGTATGAGTTGAGGGTGTATGAATAGGTACCCTCTATCTACACGGATATTTACCCGTGTACATATAACGCTTTCTACACGGATTACCATATAAACAGCCGTGTACATACATCTGCCTGTGGCGCTCTCCATATAACCGAACTACACGGATATTACGTAAACGACCGTGTATGACTACTCTTTCTACACGGACATTGAAATTAATACCCGTGTAGCTTACTTTCTCTACACGGACGTTTAGTTTCATATCCGTGTCGCACTCTTAACTATCATACACGGACAAAACTAAAATAATCCGTGTAGCTCTCTGAACTCGTTCTACACGGACTTTGGTTGAACAACCGTGTCGAATTACTCTTTCTTCACGGACGTTTAATTTCATATCCGTGTAGCTCTCTTAACTATCATACACGAACAAAACTAAAATAATCCGTGTGGCTCTCTGAACACGTTCTACGCGGGCTTTGGTTAAACAACCGTGTTGAATTACTCTTTTCTACATGGACGTTTAATTTCGTATCCGTGAAGCTCTCTTAACTATCATTCACGGACTATATAAAAGAATCCGTGTAGCTCTCTGTACTCGTTCTACATGGACTTTGGTTTAACATCCGTGTAGAATTTTGGTTTTGACACGGGCTTCTAATTTCATATCCGTGTAGCTCTCGTAACTATCATACATGGACAAATATAAAATAATCTCTGTAGCTCTCTGAACTCTTTCTACACGGGCTTTTGTTAAATATTCGTGTAGAATTGTCCCTTTTTTTTTGTTTTTTTCGTTTCTGGGCTAGCCTCCAGTTGAATTTGCTAGCCAGTTTTCCTACAAAATTCATATACCATTCTGTTTTGCTAGCCAGTTTTTCAGATAATTTGACATTAAATTATGCTTGCTAAATTCATATATACACTAAATTGTTATACAAAATTATACAATTCCATGTTCAACATTACAAAATTAATATAGAAACCACCTTGCCCACATACATCTTACTTCGTTGATCTGCTCCTTGGAGTAATGATCTTGCTTTGATGTTTGCTACAATTATAATTTGGTATTAGTTAGTAACAAGAAAAGGTAGATGCAAGACAGTCGCAAATATCAATTGCTATTATATAGGCACAATTAATATGAACATACCACATTTGGAAAATGGAATTGCATTCTTTCGACAAAGTCAAACATGAAAATCATCATGTAATATCCGCATTCCCAACCCTCCACCTGTTGCGGGCCCTACAATTTACATTTAGTGGCCTATGTTAGAATGACAATAATTTTTTGAACAAATTAAATATGAAATTATAGATTGTGTTGTGCTCACCCGCCACCACCTCCATATCAACTTATCTTTGACTTTAACATCCGTGCAATGCAATCCTCCTTTTTTAACGTATGCAGCAAAAGCCCTTACAAAATAGAGTGACTCTAATTAGCAATTCCACAATTTGTTATAATTGGGAAAAAATCAAACCAAGTGAATTATTATCGCTTACCTTTTTACGTAAGAGTAGATTTCTTTGCACTTGTCAAATGCGATCTTTTCTTTGGGCTGTGAAGAATCAACGACGTAAACCGCATTCATGCAAGGCACAATGATGAGCAAACACCAGTGTCCACTGTGGGAGGAGAAGAATTATAGGATCTTAGCATACAATACCCAGATATTTTGGCATATATAATAGTGACACACGTGTTTGCTTGACTTGATGCTGTGATTTCAATTATTTATATATTTCACACAAGGTTAGAAGTAACCTCTGGTGGTATGGCAAGAGAATAAATATCTTCATCTCCTTAGTAGCACAGAGCATCACGCCACACAGGTACTGGATAGACTCCGTCAGAGCATTTTTCACATTCGTCGCATTAAGTCTGCCGGGGTCCATAAAAGCACACAAGTTCCTCTGTTTGTCCTTGCATTGACAATTTCGGATTAGCTTCCTGAAAAATTATCATATTACATTAGAATATATACTTCAGTGCTATACACATGATATAAACAATTTTTGGTCACTAACATGAGAAAAATGGTGGTGTGCCCCACATCGAGCCATTTATCGGACCTCGAGGCATGTAGAAAGTCCTTGAAGTCGATGAACGACAGCGCAATAGTCGAGCCATTGTGTAGCAATACCCCCGAAGGGACAGCGATGAGGATATCCATCATGTCCTCGGGTGCCGCCATCAAGCGGTCGTGGAGATCCCGTAAATCCTTTGCGTGAAGGAGGTTGTATTCTTCCTCGGTGAGCAGACGATGTGGAGGGTCAGGTCCTTTTTGGGCAGGAGGGTCAGGTCCTGCTGGTTGGGCATCAGGGTCAGGTCCTGCTATTTGGGCAGGAGGGGAAGGTCCTTCTACTTTGTCCCTCCGTACCGGTGACATCACGCCCTCCGTGCAACTACCATCATCTCCTCGTATCTGTATCAAAGTTTTTACCTTTTTCAAGTATTTGAAAAGGATGCTTTGAATGTAATAAAAGAACTTGATTATTTAGAGATTACCTGATCCAAAATAATCTGACTCTTGGGCCATTGGACAAATGACAGTCGGGCATCATCGAGCAGCAGCATTACCCCCTCAATTGGGACAAGAAGAGGTACGCGCTCCCATTCCTGCAAGACTTTGTCAACTTGTACGGCGGCATGGTCGGGCCTTTTGCGCGCCTAGTTTTGGAGAGTGGAATGAACGTCTTGCTGTCCATTCCCTTAGGGGTGAGAAAGTAGCATACTTCCTCATTATCTTCAACTTCTTCCTCGGTGATGGACCCGAGGGACAGCTGTTCATTCATTAGAGCAGGGACAGGGGCTTCGAATGCCCTGACTTCATCAATGGGGACTGCAAAAGTCTCAAAATAAACAACTTCTTCCCCAGCTGGGAGGCTGGCAACTTGTGCAAAAGAGCGTGCGTTGATTGCGGTGTAAGCCATTCCTGCAAGCAAGCAAAACTCAAAATTTCATTAGTCAATTTTCATATGTAAACTTGTATATGAGTGTTAGCCCGATTATTCAATCCATAGGCGTCGATATCGAATATAAATGGAAATGACACAACTCAAACGGTCCAATGACTTGTTGTTTGAGTGTTTTAAAGTCATTGGCTACTTGAGTATGTTTCTTTTATCTTCGTATCGGATCCCGAACCTGTGAGGAGGAGAAAGTCCTACCGGGCGTGCCAAAACCTGTAGGGCGCAGAAAGTTGCACAGCAGGATGGAAGGTGTGTGTATGTGTTAAATGCCTCAGGGTTCAATGCTCTCAATTTTTAAGCCATGGGGGAGAACATCAAATTTGAAACATTTACTTTCTTTCTACAATTCCTTCGGTTCACCCTCGACAGACCTACTGTTCATAATCAGTCTACAATTACATCAGATGACCCTTCCAAGCCATACTGAACACCTCGTTCATTCTGGGATTTGGGGCCTATTTATTTATTGTGAATTGAATAAAGGGGGCTAAAAGGGAGAGAACTCATGTACTTGGTCTTTTTGTTTGATTATCACTGTTTTTGGGTATTTTAATGAACATGTGTGCATGAGATGTAATGAATATTATTAAAATACATCTATTATACTTTTTATTTGTTTTTAGGAATATATTTGTATTTAAAAAAAAATATTTGTACTTTATTGATATTTTGTTTGAGGAATAATGATTTAAATGTGAGAAAATATGGAGAAAAGGGCATTTTGGTCATTTGACAGATTGTATGATGTTTGATTATGTTCAATTTTACTTTAAGATCATGAGGAATTTGATTTGGGTTCATTTGGAAGCGGTTTGAGTTGATTTGGATTTGAAATGAAGAAGTTATGGCCAAAAAGGACTGAAAAGGGCTTATTTGTGAGGCTTTAAGTTTTCCAGGGGCCTTTTGGCAAAGACAGAGGGACTGAGATTTGTGATTTGGGCTTTTGGCAGGGTTTGGAGTGGAAATTGAACTTTCAGGGGCTTATTTGAAGGAATTTTAGGCAGCAAAGGGCCTTTTCATAAATGTTTGGGGACTGCATTGAGAAGAAGTTTTGTCGGAGGGGCTTCTCTATAAAAAGGTCTTCTTTTATTATTTTCTGGGCTTTGAGATCATAGTTGGGGCTTTAAGATGTGTATTGGAAGCTTTGAGATTTGCATTGTGCTTCAGGATCTGTGCAGATCACTGAAGTTGGATTATGGGCTTTAGGATTCGGCTATTGGGCTTTTGAAGTATGTATTGGAGCTTTGAGATTTGTTCAAGGGGATCTTCATTTAATCCGACAGGCGGGCCCCAGAGGACAGGAATTTGATTAGTCTCAGGATTAGGCAGTGCTTTAAGATCTGAACTCCATTTGAACTCTTCCTTGGCGCCTAGATCCATCGACTTTGATTGCTTTAAAAATCGTGCAGATGGGTTATGAATCGGGTTTGAGACCCGATTGGGGTTTAGTGCGGTGGTCACTCTGACGGAGTTCCCGGTCACGGCTGAGCCAACGGAGGGTACCACTGAGATCGCCTTAGGCTTGTGGTTCTATTGAGTGTGTTACCGGCGGTGGTTGATCACCGGAGGTGGTGGTATACGGCTGGCTTCAGCTATCCGGTACCGAATATAGTTGTGATCCGATTTCATCGATTGTCTTGTGTTTTTCTTCAATTATTCATCTCTTTAACATTGTTTGAGTATGAGAAAGCTTCATATGAGATCAATTTCTCATTCTATCAAGATTTGAGAGATCTTCTGGCATTAGCTTCTTGATTTGGTACCGGTTTGGCATTGGTACACAAAGCCTTGGCTTGAAAAATGTATTTGGGATTGATGTGTTGTAGTCTTGAGCATGTCTGGAAGGTATTAGGAGAGCATCAACGTTGAATGGAATTGAATTTGAGCATGGTGCTTGGATTTGAGTTTCGGGTTTGGGTTGATCATGAAGTTCATATCACTTTTGATTTATTTCTCATGACATTTTGTTAGTAACATATATGATTTTCATGCTATTCTTGTAATGTAATATATCAATAATGAATGTGTGAAGTTTGAAGATTTTATGCTTTTTATTTCTATTTTTAAGAGAAGAAATGGACAGAGGGGCATGTAAGTAAATATGCAGCAGCAGCAGTTTTTTTATTTTCTGAAACCCAACTTTGAAAATTGCTAGAAAATAGTAGAAAAATCAGAAAAATGCAAAGTTTGAGTCTAAAATGATTGTTTTTTCATCCTCCATCTTTCTATTTAAACAGAATTCAAATTTGGTTTTCGGATCAGCCTGCACTGGCTGATCTGTACCAGCAGGTCACTTGGGGGTATTTTGGTGTTCTTGCTGTACCAGTATTGGTTTAATTTGGTTTTGACCCTTTTCTTTGACTGGTACCATGTGATTATAATTAGACTATGCAGGAGTCATGGCATCAAAGTTTGGTTATATAAAAAAAAAATCAAAAAGGGGCATTGATATCACCATATGTCATTTATCAATGCAATTTCAAATATGCACATAGGTCCTTGATCATTTGCACAATTATGTGAAGATCCTTGAGCATCATTTCATAGGGATTAGGATTTTCTCTCTTTTCATTTGCTCTCTTCTTCAACAAATTATGCATCTAGGCCCTTTAAAGATCAATAAACTCATAATATAGAAAGAGATGTAGTGAAACATCAATCTTTTCATATATTATCTGTCTCATTTCTCTCTTATGCATTAAAGTCCTTCAAAGTCCAAAAATAACATAACTAAGGAGATGTAGTTAAACATCAATCCTCATTATGTTACTTGATTTTATTTCAATCCTTTTTCATGTATTTTTACACTTTTTAGTTGATTTTATATTAAAAGAACTATGCAAGAATTGGATATTTAAAAGGATGTAGTTAAACATCAACTTTTGATATCTTCTTCTTTTATATTTCTTATAATATAACATATCACTTTTAATATATATCATTTTTATATATTTTTGTGTGATTGTGTATTTTTGTCCCTTTTTCCTTTGTAACATAAAATGAAGAAAAGAAAAGGAAAAGAAAAGAAGAAAAAGAGTCAAATTTCGACATTTTTATTGTTATTCTTATGAAAATTATCAAGAAGGCAAGAAAGATGCAAATAAAGATATTGCAACATATTTCTATTATACACATATTTTTTTATGTTTAAAAGAAAAGAAAATGTAAGAAAATGGAATAAAATGCTTTTATTTGATCATCAAGCTACATACCTCATTTTATTCATCCTAAGATGAACTAGAGATCATGCTACTTTCACATTTATTATTTTTGAAAGTTTTAAATAAAAAAGGGAAATGAAAAGAGAAGAACAAAACCAAGGCAGTAAAGAGAATGGGAAGAAATTCATCAAAACTTCTTTATTTCGATTAAGATAACATATGTACAGATCATTGCTCATCAAGAGCTTACATCCTTTCAGGTATAGATTACCTTTCTATTTTGCTAAAAGCTTGGAGACCTTGCTCTCTAACTATGAAACTTAGTATTTCTTATGTCTAAACCTAGTAGCAGAAATTTGAGTGAGTTGTATGCTTCTTGAGTGGTGGTGAATTCTTCATTTTAGGTGCCTTATATAAGGCAGCCAAGACTTAGGGTTTAGGGTTATGCTGAGGTGTCATTTGCTATGCACACTAAGTGCTTGATCAAGGGTCTGGATTCATTTACTCATTTTCGGATGCCTTGTTGGCAGGGGATCATCCAATAGCACTTCAACATATCATTAATCTTGATTTGAGTCATTTACAGCCTTTGGATTTCGCTCGGCCATGAAGGCTTGCATCACAGCCTTTGGTGAACCAGCCCAAGAATGGAAATATTAACTCACGTGTTCCCAGCGTCTGGGAGGAAGATTCTTCCATTTTGGTTGCTTATGGGGGATGCACGACGCGTGTCCTGGGGACCAGACAGTGATTGGCTAGCTGTATTGGCCAATTGTCATTATGCCGGCGGGTACATCATGCAATAACGTGTTCCTCCTTGTTTCTTGCGCCTTGATCATCCAGGTGATGACATATGGCATCGCAATATATCCTTTAAGGTGTTACATAGTGCATTATACCATTTTATGAGCCAATTTGTCGTGTTTTCTGGCACCCGAACTGTATCATGTCGCCTTCAGGTGCAGGCCCGATTCAATGCACATTTCTTTAAATTGGGATTTCCTATAACATCGTGTTGCATATGAGGAGATCCTGTCAAGCTCTTAGCCCTTGGTTTTAGCTATTTTGGCCGAACCATTTTGTTACACCTTCACCGTTCGGGTTCGAATCAAGAGAGGAAAAAGGTGCTCGGGCTTGAGAGAGGGCAGAGGAGAGTAGAGTGTGAGGTGTTTTATTAATCTCAGGTGAGCATTTATGCAATTCCTCTCCTATTAATTCAGACTATGGCTTGATTTCGGTTGAAATGGCGAGATAGAGGAAGAAGGGGAAGCTGACAAGGTGGCGCCCAAACGTCAGCCACCCTATTCAGTACCATTCATTTCTTTTAATTTCCCCTTTTCTTTTAATTGCACTCGGCGCTCGGTGAACCGTGGTATTGATTCTATACGGTTCATAGTACACCAGGAGCATCCCAGACGAAGGGGTCACTTGAGCTTGGGCGCTGAATTTAAACTCGGGTCTGTGACTTGGCTGAGCTTGGTGCGTCATGCACCATATAGCCGACCCTTTGGTCTACAAGTTGTATTTGCATAAACCAAGTCCACGCCTTTTAAACAGCCAGCGAAAATATTGTCATGTCACTGACTTGTGGGCCCTAGGTGCCAAGACATTGTTATGTAGACCCAAATTACACCCAGAGAGCATTGGGAAGGTGATTTTGCTAGGTGTATCCCATTGTTTGTACCCAGCATGCTATCCAGCCATTGTTTCATTTATAGGAAATTAATCCCTTAGTGATTTTGACCATTCTAGATATTAAAATTCATGGTTTTGCATGTAGAATACTACCACGAATTTTAACATGCTGTACTCAAAAATTTTTGAAGGGTCTGAGTGTGACTTTAGCATTTTAATTCCCCCATAAATTGCCATTTGTCATGTTGAGTTTAAATAGCAACTTTTTAGGGTCAAACAAATGCCCCCCACCTGGGTGAGGTGTGAAGACCTTAGGATTGAACAGCTTAGCCAGGTGCCCCCAGTGTTCCTCTTGAACTTTATAGAATTCTTCCTGAATTGCTTTTCTTTGCTGAATCTCAGGTATTTGAACTCCATATTGGGCATTGAGCTTGAAAGCAGGTCTGATCATCTTCTTCGATCACATCCACTTCAGAAGGTATGTTATCTTTATCTCATCTTGCTAAATACTTGCATGGTTAGGTAAGGGTTGAATGTGTGTTCTTCGGGGTTTGTCTGAGCAATTGATCCCTTGCTCATACATTGGGGCTTCAGACAGTGACTCTACTCCAAACTCACATTCATGGGGAAAACCTGTCTAACCGAGGAGGAATTACAGACAGGGAACTTTATCTCTGATCTAATGCGGAGACCATGCGGGTATTTTTGCACAATTGAGGGTTTAGATAAAATGGCCTTCTGATTGTAGGCATAATCTTGGGTTTTGATCCAGTTTATCTCGTGTGCTTCTCGGTAGGGTCTTTGGCTAACCAGGGTTGGTTTTGGCTGTATCTCGGGGTCTTCCAGGTCATGTCAGGTTGGGACTAGGTTTTGGTTGTAGTTTAGAGTCTGTTCAGACTATGCTCTAGTTTAAAGGTCATTGCGGACCATGCTTTAGTTTAAAGTCTTTTCGGACCATGCTTTAGTTTTAAGTCTTTTCGGACTATGCTTTAGTTTAAAGTCTTTCCGGACCATGCTTTCTTCATAGATTTTAGTTTAGGGTCTTTTCGGACCATGTTTTCTCCATAGATTTTAGTTTAGGGTCTTTTCGGACCATGTTTTCTCCATAGATTTTAGTTTAGGGTCTTTTCGGACCATGCTTTTTATACTCATATTTGCAATTGTTTGAAGTTTTAGGTTGGCGCTGAAGCTTGGAAGCTGGTTTTGATCATCATCTTCAGTCATGTCTCGTAATCGAGGTACACTTTTCTTCATCTCTCATACACTTGCACTTACATGGTAGGGGTGTGTTACTCAAATGTATATTCTTAGGGGTTTACCCGAGGACTTAATCCTTTGTCTTTATAGAGGCCTCAAGTAGCAACTATGCTTCAAACATACATTTAAGAGATCCTGTCCAGCCACGAAGGTCATACGGACAAGAGGGTGTGTAGGGACCATGTTAGTAACTTGTATACCAAAGAGTTTGGAAAGGCATTGCCTCTAATTCCTTGACAAACCGGTCGGAATTTGCTCAAATTTTCGTTGAGTTGCTTTTGAGTAGGGAATTTATCAGGTGTCGGTAAGGTAATATGGTTTGACAAAGTTTGATGGAACTTTGCTTTTGTTGCAGGGGTACCTTTTACTCGGTATGAGCCTATGCCGGCTTCCGCTTTCTCTACGGGCCAGCGTCTCCAGGATGACCCGGATGATTGGACGCCAGATACTTTTCTCACTGCAGGGACTGCTACTAGATTCAAGAAATCTTTGAGCGTGTCACACTTTCGAGAGGTACGTGGCTTACGCTTGCATCCTTTCACTAGGGATCGGGCTCCTCATCCTTTACATTTGCCCGTCATGGAGATGTTGGGTCGGCAAACAGTGCCTTGGGCATCTGCTGATTTCATACCCGGGAGCCTTGTGAAGATGCCCTTTTTGGTTGATTGGGTGAGGGTTATCTTACAGAACGAGGCTGATGCTTTGAATAAGGTAGGGATTTATGAGGCGGTATTTCTCTCTCTTTTTGAGTACACTTGGGATCCCTTCTTTTTCCAGGGTATGGTGGAGCGATGGAACTATGTTTCCAACACTGTTGTTTTGGAGGATTGTGAGCTCACCATATCTCCTGCAGAGATGCGTCACTTGACAGGTTTACCTATTTTTGGTATCCCTTATGATGAGTATCTCCCTTTAGAGGGGACCTTTTCTGAGCTTCTGCCAGATGGTAGTCGGCGTTACCCAATATCTCTTCAGCGGGTTTTTGATGTCTATCATGAGCTTTCTTATGCTGGGGAGGTAGATTTTAGGAGATGGATCGCGTATTTCAGTGATGCGATTCGTTATCCATTTGGTACAGGCAGGGAGGAGATATTTCATACTGATGAGAGATTCACTCCAGTCAGCACATCTCGCGAGAGGTTGGGTGCTGAGGCCTACCTGACGGCATTTCTGGCTTGGTGGTTGTGTAGCTTTGTGATCCCTAGTCAGCCAGCGGGTGTCATTCGATCAGATTGTTTTATCATGGCGAACAATTTGGCGAGAGGCGAGGCGGTTTCATTGGCTATTCCCGCGTTGGCCAACATTTTCAGGTGCATGAGGATCTTATCCACTTCAAAGGATCCTTCGCATTATGATGAGGTGGTTCCTTTTCATTTCTTGATGGGTTGGGCTCACATTTATTGGCCCGGTTTGTACACTCCCTCCATGAGTGAGAGGATGAGGGCTGATTTACCTCTTTTAGCGGGGATTGCTGGAGTTAGACACACTCCTTTGCCTCCTAAGCTGGCTCGTGACTATTTCTTGCACAGCAGAGGTTTTCTTAGATCGCCAGAGGGCTGGGTGACTTTTCGTCGCAACCCTAGGCATGAAGATTTGGAGCTGTTGGATAGGGTTTGGAGCGAGAAGTGCCCTGAAGGTATAAGGAGAGGCTCCAGGAGGTTGGATTTTCTGGTTAGTCTCAGGCATGGGCTTCTACCTCTCTGCTTGGGTGATCGAGTCATATTGGAGCCTTACATGCCCATCGCTGCGCACGCCAGTTTGGGTTTGATCAGGACATCCCTGCCATGGTTTGGACTGGCAGTCTCATAGCAGCTGATCTGGTTGGAGCCGCACAGTGTTGGGAGTCCATTCTCTGTACTAACACTTGTGTGAGATTCACTATCCCTTCTACTTCGAGAGTTGGTGTATTTAGTGCTGCTTATCAGAAATGGTTTTATGATATGATTCAGTCGTGCCAGGTCCCTGATAAGGATTTGGTTTTAGAGATGGTTCGCACCAGGAGAAAGAGCCTTTTAACGAGGCATCAGGTTCCTTTTCTGGAGAGAGCCCCTGACCTTCAGAGTCGTGATAGCCGCCTCTCTCCTCCTGGCGTTGACTCTTCCGCCATATCTAGGGCAGGTATGACATATTTTTATTTCCTTGAATTTGCATACGGGTTTTGCGTACATATTGACCTTGCTTTTTCTTCTGCAGTAGCTTCTTCCATGCCCGAGCAGGTACTCAGGTGTGACGTTCCAGCCCGAGTTTTCTTGAGGCCTGATTCCAGGCCCAAGAGATGCAACAAGAAGCAGAAGAAGAGAAGAAAAGAGGAGCTCCCTTCAGTCCAGATGACTGGTCATTCAGGTACAATTACTCTCTTATTTTCTTCGAACCTCTTTCTTTTATTATCTCTTTTCTTGATTTGCGGATTTTGTGTATTCAGACCATTCCTTTATCATTCACAGGGCCAGACTTAGTTACAGCAGGCTCACCTAGCATTGGAGCAGGAGGGGTTCTTGACTGCCCCCAGTATGTTCCCGTGGTTGTGGAGTCATGTTTAGCCATCGTGCCCTACGTGCCTTCTGTTTTGGGCACTTTCATTTAGGGTAGACTTTACTTTATGGATGACTTGTGAGGGTGTGCTTTCGAGCTCACTCTTTGTAGGTGTATTTTGGTTTTGATTGATCATGCTTGGATATGCGTACTTCCGGGTTGATGTTTGTTTTTGTGGTTTTCTCATTCTCTTTCTCCTTTCTCTTTTTGGTTGATTATTCGAATTTTCTCTAATCGGGTTCTAAGCGATTAAATAAATTCGTCTAGATCGGTTTTCTTCCTCATTCTCCTTCTTTCTCTTTTTGTCGACGAACTCTTCAAGCATTCTACAATCGGGTTCTAAGCGATCGGATAAACTTGCTTAGCTCAGTTTTTCTCCTAAACCTTTCAAGTTTTCTCTAATCGGGTTCTAAGCGACCAGATATACTTGTCAGAGTCAGGGTTTAATCTTGAATTTTCTGAATCTTCCCCATCGGGTTCTAAGCGACAAGGCATCTTCATTGGACTCAAGTTGTACCTCAAACCTTCCGCATCCATTCAACCGGGTTCTAAACGATCAACCGTCTCCAGTTGGCTTGGGTTTTGTCCTCTATCTTCCTGATTCATGCGCCGTCCCGCTTAAAGGTTACACCGGCGACATGACCTCGTAAAACCGTCCCGTTTAAAGGCTACATCGGTTATACAGAAACCCGTTAAGGTTGGATGTTCACGCACGCTATCCTGCAAAAGGGCTACACCAGCATGTATGACTGCGTAAGACAGTCCCGATTAAGGGTTACACCGGTCATACAGAACCCGTTAAGGTTGGATGTTCATGCACGCTGTCCGACAAAAAGGCTACACCAGCATGTATGACTGCGTAAGACCGTCCCGATTAAGGGTTACACCGGTCATACAGAACCCGTTAAGGTTGGATGTTCACGCACGCTGTCCCACAAAAAGGCTACACCAGCATGCATGACTGCGCAAGACCGTCCCGATTAAAGGTTACATCGGTCATACGGAACCCGTTAAGGTTGGATGTTCACGCACGCTGCCCCACAAAAAGACTATACCAGCATGTATGACTGCGTAAGACCGTCCCGATTAAAGGTTACTCCGGTCATACGGAACCCGTTAAGGTTGGATGTTCACGCACGCTGTCCCACAAAAGGGCTACACCAGTATGTATGACTGCGTAAGACCGTCCTGATTAAAGGTTACACCAGTCATACGGAACCCGTTAAGGTTGGATGTTCACACACGCTGTCCCACAAAAAGGGTACACCAGCATGTATGACTGCGTAAGACCGTCCCGATTAAAGGTTACACCGGTCATACGGAACCCGTTAAGGTTGGATGTTCACGCACGCTGTCCCGCAAAAGGGCTACATCAGCATGTATGACTGCGTAAGACCGTCCTGCTTAAAGGTTACATCGGTCATACGGAACCCGTTAAGGTTGGATGTTCACGCACGCTGTCCCACAAAAGAGCTACATCAGCATGTATGACTTCGTAGAACCGTTCTGCTCAGAGGCTTCATCGGTCATACGGAACCCGTTAAGGTTAGATGTTCACGCATCTCCATGAGATTGATGCGGCCTAGTGAAACAAGGCTTCTCTTATGAGTGAAGCTTGGTTTGCTTGTTGTAGGTTTCATTCTAGTGCTCGGAAAGTATTATCTGGTTTTGGGTTTATATGTCACCCGTGGGACATGCATAGGAATTTCTAGTTATCGGTAGGGTTAGTGTTTAAAGGGCGCGCCAAATTGGGCTACAGCCTGAGGGTTCTGCTTGTCACCCATGGGACATTCATTGAAGAGCCTGCCAATTTGTGGGCTTGGGCTTTTACGGAGTCAGGGAATTCGACTGTTTGACTCCAGTCTGAGTATCATCGAAAGGTAAGTTGTAGGTTTTCGCTTTGAGTGGGACTTCTAGTGTATTTAGAGCCGAAGATTCTTGTTGTTAGACTCTAGCTTGGGGATTCTGCTCGTCATCTTTCATAGTCTCAATTTATTTCTCGGTAGCTGACTAGCCCATATGGTGTATATACGTCGCACCGACTGTGAAAAATGTTCAAGGACTCACCTGTGGGACTTGTGTGAGGGAACATTTGCAGTGTTGTGCGGTCCCTCACGGTCTTGTTGTGCATCTCGATAACCAACCCGCCTATGTGCTGTGTGGGTTTGAGGTTGGTGGGGCACATATTTTAGTAGGTATTATTATAAGTTTCATTCTTGGTTACAATCTGAACGTAGGCCCATTTGTGTGCTGGGCCTTGGTGGGACATGATTTCAATCAAGAGCCTATCATGGACTTTGGCCTATATAGGGCTTAAACAGGGTTCTTTGGTCTTTGCATAGCGGTTTCGAAGCCAAGAGAATTTATTATGTGGCTTGGGTTTAGAAGTCACCCGTGGGACGTATATCAACAGGGTATGCCAGATTATGCTTGGGCTTTAGGGTATTTGCTTGCCACCCGAGGGGCATGTGTTGAACGGCTGGTTAATTCTTTAACTCCAGCTTGAGAAGTCCCCGATTGTTATCGGTGGGATTGTTGTAGAGAGGGGTGCCAAATCGTGGGCTTTAGTCTTATGCAGGACTTCAATGTTTAGAGCCAAGAGTTCTTGTTCTCGAGCTCTGATTTGATTATAGCCCGCGGGACAAGTCTTAAAGGCGTGTCAAATTGCGGGCTTTGCCTTCGATGGGGCTTTAGCGTGTCTTAGAGCCAAGGGTTATTACACTTAAGCTCTAGTTTGGATTGTGGCCCGTGGGGCGTTGATCTACAGGTCCACTATTTATGGGTGTTTACTTGACTCAAGGCTTGCTTCTGCAGAGATTGGTTCGGTGAGAACCCGATTATGGTTATTGCTTTTTGGGTTCTCAGTTTCTCTCATTTTGGGCCATGATAATTGTTTAGTGCTCACGTGGCCTAGGCACAACATCAAAGCCTTATTTTGTTCGGCACAAATATATAAAGCCTGCTCGTCATTTTAGATGACTGGTTAGACGAGCGCACCAGTGACAATTGTTTAAGGGCACAATCTTGACAATGCCCATTTTGTGCGTGAGACTTTCTTTGTGGGCCTTACATCTCTCCACTCTTTTTATATTATGGTGGGACTTAGGTACATGTACGCACTTGTTTAAGGGTGGCATCTTATTCACTCCTCTCGTGCCTTCTTGAATAGCCTATATGGTATCAATCCTTAGGCAGGGCATCGCGGGAAATGCGGACACCATTATTTTGAAAACTTTGTTTTAAAAGGAATTTTATGCCTTCAGAATTTAAATAGTCTAAACGACCGCTTTCTTTAATCTTTTGATTTTTATTTGAGATATCATCATTAGGCACTCCATTGTTTAAAGGACAATGAAGAAAACTTGTCTCTCCTTTTTTTCGAACTGGGAGGAAAGACAAAACCAGTGATAGTTGTTTTTAATGGCCACAACACCAAAGCCCATATTTTGTTCAAAGTACAAAATATAAAACTTGTCTGTCCATATTCAGAACTGGCTGGACAAACCTTGCCAGTGTTAATTGTTTAAGGGTACAAACTTAACAAAACCCATTTTGTAGCGAGAGGCCTTTATGGATTTTGTGGGTAGTTGGGGGACCTCACTTTTTGCTCGAGACAATTTCACTCATGCTGCGATTTGGTCCCTTTTATTCGTAGAGGTTTTCGCTTATGCATATCCATTGGGATATTTTATTTATGGATATTGAAATTTAGGCTTTATTGGAATTTTGGATATTTGTGGAATTTTGTTTGGAACACTTTATTCGTGGATATTAGACTTTAGGTTCATTGGTCTTTTAGATATTTGTGGAATTTTCGATCTTAACATTTGGAAATCGTGGAGTAGAATTTGAGGAGGAGATCTCGCGGGATTCTCATTTCATGCAAACATACATACAAGCATTTAAACATAGACACACTATCATCAAGCAAATATAAGCATTGTTCATGAGAAAGGGGAATCAACTCTTAAACGCATTTAACATAAGCGGCTTGTTGCCCCTGTTAGTAAGGAGCGGCCTTGGGCCCCACATGTTTGGCGGGCCTCCTGTCTTTGCCCGATGTGGTTGGTTCAGAGGGTAGTGACAGATTAGGTGATTCAGAGGATTTTGGATTCTCTGGTGCTGGTGGTGGAGGAGGAGGTTTGTTGACGGAGCTTTCTGCATCATCAGGCGGAGGCATGTCTCCATCATTTTCATCCCATCCTTCGACTTCCACATCCACAATTTTGCGGATGGGATCAACGGTCAGCCACAACTGATGCGGGATGGTATTGGGTGGCCCGCAAGCGATCAAGAGCCTGAGCGTGTCATAGTTGTTGTTGGAGAAGTATGGGGCAATCCTAAGGGGATACCTGAATCCCGCCACCAGAGTATGAATATCAGCAGAATTCCATAAGTGTAAAGGTACCTTGCGGAGTCTTATGCGCGAACGGTAGTTGAGAGGGTTGTCATAGCCTCCTTGGCTAGAAGTCCATCCTATCATTCGGATATCGGTGGGAATAACACCGGGGACGTCGGCTTCTAAAGTGAGTGAGCCCAATGAAAGGATGCCCCTTTTTATGTCGTCACTTGGGCATATGAGTATGTAGTCGGCTTCAATTTCGTCGACTTCCTCGATGATTAGGCTTGAGAAGTCACAGTTGAGTTGGTTTGATAAATAATGACCAAGGCGGTATTTGGTGTACCCGGTTTTCCTTCCTCCAGTGACATAGATGAAGATGGATCGCCATAACCATCGACTCTCCTGCGGCAGTGAGTCTCTGTTGGGGAAGTCGACGGTAAGAGAACCCGGGCCTGGATATCGGCCGTATCCCATTCTTACCGTTGGCGTGAGCGCCATGGTCTCCCAGTCGTGAGGAATTGTCCTTTGAGCAGCCATTAGCACAGAGTTTGATTGAGGTTGAGGAAGTTTGTGACTTAGAGATGTCGACTTCCTTCAAGGGAGAGGTATATATATCATTCCCCTTTCAGGCGCATCGATGCCCGACGTGCCCCTTCATGCGCACTATTGCCTCCATCATGGCTGTAGTGGGGATGGTTTTGTAAGTGACGGTTTACGAGTCACTTTCGTATTCTTGGCAGAAGTCGCTTGGTGTATCACCCTCCTGATAGAGCTTTAAATAACGACCGCTGATTGATTTAACGGGCTCTCCGCTTTCGTTGTCTATCAGCCTGTATCGGTACCCTTCTAGGACTTGATCCACTAAATATGGGCCCCAGAATCTGATCGATTGCGACCTTGGTGTTTCTTTGACAACCCACACAAGCTGCCCTTTCTTATATTCATCAAATGGGCCAGGCATGTGAACCGTTTCTTGTCTTGCTTCGACATTGGTTCTCGCCTTTTCTGACATATGGGTTTCGTCCCATTTCTGCTTTGAAGCATTTTCAATGTCCTTTGCATCCTGATTGGACTTTTCAGTTTGATCCTTGAATTCCTTTATCGCCCTTATCTCTTTTTGCACTTGTTGATAAATGCACTTCGGGCACTCGTAGATATCGAATCGAGAATCATTGTAATCGGCTATAGCTGCCCTTGGGCTTGCGCACGAGGGATGGTGACTATTGCCACAGTCTTTACATTCAAACATGTCCCATGAATTTCCCTTTTGGTCACAGACACCGGCAATGGGTTGTATATCCAAACTCAAATTCTTCTTGTTCGGATTCAACTTCTACCATGTAACATGCAGCATCCATGCTAGAGTCGCTCGAATCATCATCCTTAGGCTTCTTTAATGATCCATGCTTTGAGCGGGATTTGGAACTTTCACCTTTCTTCTTGGAAGTTTGCTTGACTTTTTCCTTCTTCTTTTGCTTTCCATCCTCTATGATACACTTGCAGGATGTGCAAAACCAGTTGAAGAACCTTTTGTCATACCTAGAACTTATCCTTCTTCTGGTGGCGCATTCAGTGCATCAGTATCTATGGCATCGGTCACAATTGAACATGACGTGATAATCATCCACTTCATCGCAACTCATGCATTTGCCTTTCTTTGCATGGCTACCGTTACTATGATCCTCTTCTTCTTGAGGTGAATCATATTCTGAGTCGGTGGACCTCTGAGACGCCATTTAGCACTCAGCTTCTTGTTCTTCTTCTGAATTTTCTGAGATGTCGCTTTGAATTTTCTGATTTCGGGCTTGACTTTGTATCCCAGGTGCTTGGTATTCTCGAAGATATTTCCCTTTAATAGGTGGTGCGAACTTGTTTCGATTGCTTTCTCGCAACCTATAGGTGTCTCGCCCTAAGGCTTGCTCAACGATGTATGGTCCCTTCCATTCAATTTTAGCATGACCGTCTTTGGATGGTTGAGACTGGCTGAGCATGGATACCATATCCCCTACTTCGAATTGTGAGGGTACTTCGTCTTTAGGAGTAGGTTTTATCTTTTGCTTCCCCTTATCTTTGCTGGGAATTGGCGCATGAGTTCCTTCTAGATAGGCTACCACAGTGAGTGGTAGGGTTCCCTCTTGCCTCTTCTTTTCTAGAAAGTCCTTGAAGACCCAGCAGTCATCGATGGTGTGACCAAGGATACGGTGATATGGGCAATAATTATGTTCATTGACTTTACTCGCTTGTTCTGGGCGTTTACATACTGGCAGGTTGAGACCTCTTTGCATCATTAAGTCGAATGCTTTGGCAACCTTATCTCGCCCAAATGAATATGTTTTGTTCTTAAGTTCTGCCAATGTATTCTTTTCTTTTGGCATTACTGGAACGGGTTTCTTTGATTCAAAGATTGTGTTTGCCGAACCCGTACGGGTTTGTCCCTTTTTGGATTGGAATTCCAAATATTCCTTTAGGAGTTGAGCCAGCATACCTTCGAGTGGGAAAGACTCAGGTGCTGGTGCTGGGAGCAGTGATTCTGCTTTTCCTTCGCCCTTCTTCGGTTCCGGTACCCATTTACCTTTGAAACAACGTAGGCAGCTCCATTTTGGGGTTTTATCACGACTTTGATGATGCTCTCTAAACCTCGTGCAAGGGGGATGACATATGGCCCCACATTCGACACATGAAGTCATTTCTGTGACCTCTCCCGGTCTATCGCATACACTGCATGCGACAATCGACGATTAATCGTCTTCAGCTTCTATTGCATGACATGAAGCCTTGGGAGTTCTTCGGTTATTGTTTGGTTGTTGTTGTCTATGCTCGAAATGCACATCCAGACCCTTCATTTGTCTCAATAGGTCTTGGAAGGAGCGAGTTTCGGTTGGGTTTCGTTTGGGTTGCCTTGGCAAGGCATTAGCGAAGGAATTCTTCCCTCAACCTCTTCCACGGCCTCTACCACGACCTCCTATTAAAGCCATTTCTAAATTGGCATGGGCAGCTTTCCCTTGGATCCTTCTTAGATCACAAGTTGGTGACTCGTCATCACTGCCACTGTCGCTGAGATATTGCATAGGACGACATTTGGAGTCATTGTATTCATCATCGGATTCTTCATACCCGAGCCCTCGAGTATTTCTTGGCTTTCCATTCGGTCCTATAATTGTAGGGTTACGGAAAGTCAGTATTTTATCAAATCGCTTCGTCATAGCGTAGGTTGGACACATAGTACTCATGTTTGCAAGAATCCTGGCTAGGCTTTTGGGACAATATGGTAGAAGAGGTACATCCACTTTGTTGGACATGGTTTCGTCTTCTAAAGGCCATTCATCATTGTTCAGTACCAAAGACCGATTTCTACCATCGGACGCTCTATAGAATACAATAGGCTTGTGCCTAAAGATTCCTTCTTCGGTAACCTCTTCTTTAGGCGGTACTATGAACATTACCATTTCTTGGATTTGGTTCACTTCCCTTGTGTGAGCTCCTTGTGATGGTTTTCAGGTATCCTCTCAATCATCAACGAGAATTGACCTGCTTCTTCCTCGTCTCCTAGCTTCATCAGCTTTCTCCCCTGATGACGAGTCAGTATCGGCTCCATATAGTCTTATTTTCTCATCTTGTTGTTTCTTCGAACATTCTCCTTTTAGAACAGGTTTATCAAAGAAGTATTTGGCATCTTTCAACCCTATTTCATGCACTTCAAAAGGCTTAACTTCTCCACTGATTTGTTTGACTTCACCATCTTTAATGTACTTTTTCAAACATTGATGCAAAGTTGACGGGACGGCATTGTTATTATGTAACCATGGTCGACCTATCAATGCGTTGTATGTGGTTTTCGCATCGATGATGTAGAATTTCATCCATTCTTGAATACCACCAATATCAAAAGGCAGGCTAACTGCCCCCATGGATTGCTCCGTTTTGTGGTTGAACCCATGTATGGTGATTTTGTCTTTCGTGTGGAATTTAGCGCTCAACGTGAGACGGTCCAATGTTCGCTTAGGCATCAGATTAATAGAGGAACCCGGATCGATCAACATGCGGGTTACCTTTTGGCCATCACACTCACCGGTGAGAAAGAGTGGTCTATTGTGATCAGACGTGCCTATGAGCAAATCATCATCGTTGAAGGTGATAGTTGGGTTTTTGTTGTCTACTAGCGCTATTTCTTGCATCTTCTTCTCGGCAAAATGCGCTTGAAACTCTTCAGGGTTTTGGAGTGCATAAATGAGCACTTCTCTCACTTCAGCGGACATCATCAAGATGTCAAACACGCTGACTGCAGCTGGTATTTTTCTAAGTTGTGCGAGGATATTGTAATCTTGCACCATATACTTCTTAGGTGCTGGTTCATCTTGTACAGCGGGTTCTTTCCCTTTTGCCTTAGCTTTCAACCTCCCAATCTCATCTTCTTCTGGTGGTTGGCGCTCAGGGATATACGTACCCGAGCGAAGCACTGCTTGGCAATCAGGTTTCTCGGTTTTGACAAAGACAACTTCTCCATCGTCTGAGTCACTCGAGGAACTTCCTCCATAGACGACCACATTACACATTTCATGGTCATCATCATTGTTTTCTTCATTTTGAGGGATTTGGCTCGTTTCCCCTTTCTCAGTTTTGAGGCCCAACATTAAGGCCAATACATCTTCTGTTAAGAAGTCTAAAAGGGTCAATGGTAGCGGAGTACCTTGCTTATGATTCTCTAAAGCTTGTATGTGCTTTAGGATTTCAGAAGGTGTAGGTAACTCTGCTGGTTTGGGCGACTTCTTGCCCTTTTGGCTGCCATTCTTGTTTGGCTTGCGATGGATGACCCGTTTTGGGGGTCTTGGCGCTATGGGATTTAAGTTGCTATCCCATTTGACTTGAGGATCTTTCAGAAGCTGTCTCAGCAACTTTTTAGTTTTCCTGGAGAGGTGGAACTCCCATGTTTCATTTGTGGGACTTTCAACTCTTCTTTTTTCAATCATCTCAACATGAGAGACAACATTAACTTGTTCGTGAGGTGCAGGTTGTTGCACGGCACTTGGCGCTAACTACAAGCGACCCTCTCGAATTCTTCTTTCTATTAAGTCTTTAAAGACCCAACAGTCTTCTATTTTATGGCCTATTACCCTATGATACGGGCAATAGTTGGGGTGATCAACCTTATCTGCCTGATCGAGGCGCTTGCTTGGAGGCAATTCCATACCATCCTCCAAGGCTTGTCTAAATATTTTCGCTGTTTTCTACCTTTTGAAGGAGTATTTCTTGCTTTTTTGTTCTTCCAGTAATTTGGGGTAACGGTTACTTTGGTTATCGCGAGGAACTGGTTGAGTGGGTTGGCTATCGACTTGCCTCGCCTCCTCGTCAGAAGAGCCAGAATCTCTGTTTTCGATTTTGTTGGCTTTGTTGGCTTTAACAGCGTATACTGTCTTTGATTCTTTCTTCTTTGGAAAGTCTCTTCTTGGTTTGAAGGAAGTAGATGACTTCTCTTCTATGTCCGTTTGCCCCAATCTAGATACAGTGTCTACCAGATCTTGATAACTGTTGGGGTTGGCAACGATTTACATCTCTCTCATTTTGCCGGACGTACTTCTTATGAGCAAATCAACTGCCTCCCTTTCGGGTATAAGATGGCTCGACTTGTTGCTCATATTTCTCCAGCGATTGATATATGCCAGAAGAGTTTCGTTTGGCTCTTGCTTGGCCCATGCTAGATCAGCAAGTCTTATTGGACTGCTTGCAGTGGCAAACCTGTCTATGAAGGCACGCGCCATTTGGTCCCAGGATTTTATACTTCCTGGTTTTAGAGAGCAATACCATTGAAACGCTGGTCCTGAAAGACTTCTAGCGAATTGGCGACAAAGGAACGCTTCTTCTCTTAAAGAGTCACCACATTAAATCATGAAGTGGCTGACGTGTTGCTCGGGTCTTGTCTCATCTGTCCCATTTCCTGAGAACTTGGAGAATAAGGGAACAGTGTATGTCGGGGGGTATTTTGGTATATCGAATTCGAGAGGGTATGACTTCCCTATTCGCAGTGTTGTTTGTTTCGGGGTAATCCCCATTTCTTGTAACTGACGGCTGATCATTTCTTGAACATCAACCGTAGTAAAGGTTGGGGAGGCTTCTCGCCTTCATCTTCCCAATGTACCCTACGCCTTTCTTGAGGGTTTGGTCTTTCCATCCTTTCAAGCCCGTTCACGGGGCTGGACCGATTTGATGTTTCTCCTCTTTCGAGTTCAGAGCCAGTGAGGCCTTTCCCTCAGATTTCAGCTATCAACCTTTGCTCCCTTTCGTGGGCTTGATGTACTTCAGCTCTAAGATTTTGTATCTCAGCTTGCATTTGGTTGAAGGCGGATAACATTTGTTCTTGTGTTTGTGCACCGGTCTGACTTTCACCAGCACATGGGGAAGTTGCCAGAACGGTATGGAAGTTACCCAATGCTGATCCATCCATGTGACCCACATCTGAGCCACTCACGGTTTTGGGTTTGGCATTTATAGGGAGGGAGGCATGCTGCATCAGACTCCTCCTCTTCGTCACTCGGATTTTCGACAATGGGGTCTTTCCCCTTCCTCACCATGCAGTACGGTGGGGTTGGAGGGTTCGACAGGACGGTCGTCTTCCTCTTCGAGGTCTTCGTTGATGGTTATCATGAAGACCGTCGCTTCTTCTTCTTGCTTAGGGTGTGTTTTAGTGACCCTTCGCTTCTTGTGAGCGGCATTTCGCGCCACTATTGTTAAACTTCCAGTGTTGGAGGGGTGCGGATTTATTCGTGCCCCCAGCCTATCATGTACACTGGTTGGTCTTCGCAGAATTTGAGAGGTTTGACTTGATCCCTCGTTGCTTAAGTTTTGAGAGGTGCTTGCACGCACCTCTCGACAAAGTTTTGGTTTTAACGAGGCACCATCAGGTGCCCCCAGCCTTGGGGCTGAGAACATTGGTTTTGATTTTGAGAAGAAGGCGTTATTGTATGCCTTAGGTTTGGAGGTTGGAAACGTCTGCCTCGACTTAATTGATGGTTGGGCATTATTGGATGCCCCCAGCGTTTGGGTTGGAAACGTCAATCTTGATTTGACGGAAAGAGGCGTAGAGGTTTCTTGCGTAGGATATACGTAGTATCGACTTCTACGCTGCTTCAACATGCGAAGCTGTTTGGGAGCCCTATGAATGGCCATAGCAGTGTCATCAACCATTTTGCGATTGGTGTTCATCCTTTTCGGTTTATGGATGAATGAGACGGTTTGAGGGACTTCTCCCGCTGCACGTATGTGTGTAGTAGAAGAATTCCTCCTCACTATCCTCAGTGGGGAGAATGAGTTGCTAACAGGAAGGGCTGGTTGAGCCACCAGCTCATCTTGGTAAGCTTGGAGATTTCTTTTCTTGGTGACCAACAGAGGGGTCACGGGAGTTTGGTTGATTTTAGTCATTTTCTTAGACGCGCGTCTTCTTGCGCGCCTAGTTTTGGAGAGTGGAAAGAATGTCTTGCCGTCCATTCCCTTAGGGGTGAGAAAGTAGCATACTTCCTCATTATCTTCAACTTCTTCCTCGGTGATGGACCCGAGGGACAGCTGTTCATTCATTAGAGCAGGGACAGGGGCTTCGAACGCCCTGACTTCATCAATGGGGACTGCAAAAGTCCCAAAATAAACAACTTCTTCCCCAGCTGGGAGGCTGGCAACTTGTGCAAAAGAGCGTGCATTGATTGCGGTGTAAGCCATTCCTGCAAGCAAGCAAAATTCAAAATTTCATTAGTCAATTTTCATATGTAAACTTGTACATGAGTGTTAGCCCGATTATTCAATCCATAGGCGTCGATATCGAATATAAATGGAAATGACATAACTCAAACGGTCCAATGACTTGTTGTTTGAGTGTTTTAAAGTCATTGGCTACTTGAGTATGTTTCTTTTATCTTCGTATCGGATCCCGAACCTGTGAGGAGGAGAAAGTCCCACCGGGGGTGCCAAAACCTGTAGGGTGCAGAAAGTTGCACAGCAGGATGGAAGGTGTGTGCATGTGTTAAATGCCTCAGGGTTCAATGCTCTCAATTTTTAAGTCATGGGGGAGAACATCAAATTTGAAACATTTACTTTCTTTCTACAATTCCTTCGGTTCACCCTCGACAGACCTACTGTTCATAATCAGTCTATCGAGAGAGTTTATTGAATGTGGGGACGTTTAACTCCCAGCGGGCGCAAGCCCCCGATGTTAATTACATCAGATGACCCTTCCAAGCCATACTGAACACCTCGTTCATTCCGGGATTTGGGGCCTATTTATTTATTATGAATTGAATAAAGGGGGCTAAAAGGGAGAGAACTCATGTACTTGGTCTTTTTGTTTGATTATCACTGTTTTTGGGTATTTTAATGAACATGTGTGCATGAGATATAATGAATATTATTAAAATACATCTATTATACTTTTTATTTGTTTTTAGGAATATATTTGTATTTAAAAAAAAAATATTTGTACTTTATTTATATTTTGTTTGAGGAAAAATGATTTAAATGTGAGAAAATATGGAGAAAAGGGCATTTTGGTCATTTGACAGATTGTATGATGTTTGATTATGTTCAATTTTACTTTAAGATCATGAGGAATTTGATTTGGGTTCATTTGGAAGTGGTTTGAGTTAATTTGGATTTGAAATGAAGAAGTTATGGCCAAAAAGGACTGAAAAGGGCTTATTTGTGAGGCTTTAAGTTTTCCAGGGGCCTTTTGGCAAAGACAGAGGGACTGAGATTTGTGATTTGGGCTTTTGGCAGGGTTTGGAGTGGAAATTGAACTTTCAGGGGCTTATTTGAAGGAATTTTAGGCAGCAAAGGGCCTTTTCATAAATGTTTAGGGACTGCATTGAGAAGAAGTTTTGTCGGAGGGGCTTCTCTATAAAAAAGTCTTCTTTTATTATTTTCTGGGCTTTGAGATCATAGTTGGGGCTTTAAGATGTGTATTGGAAGCTTTGAGATTTGCATTGTGCTTCAGGATCTGTGCAGATCACTGAAGTTGGATTATGGGCTTTAGGATTCGGCTATTGGGCTTTTGAAGTATGTATTGGAGCTTTGAGATTTGCTCAAGGGGATCTTCATTTAATCCGACAGGCGGGCCCCAGAGGACAGGAATTTGGTTAGTGTTAGGATTAGGCAGTGCTTTAAGATCCGAACTCCATTTGAACTCTTCCTTGGCGCCTAGATCCAGCGACTTTGATTGCTTTAAAAATCGTGCAGATGCGGTACGAATCGGGTTTGAGACCCGATTGGGGTTTAGTGCGGTGGTCACTCCGACGGAGTTCCCGATCACGGCTGAGCCAACGGAGGGTACCACTGAGATCGCCTTAGGCTTGTGGTTCTATTGAGTGTGTTACCGGCGGTGGTTGATCACCGGAGGTGGTGGTATACGGCTGGCTTCAGCTATCCGGTACCGAATATAGTTGTGATCCGATTTCATCGATTGTCTTGTGTTTTTCTTCCATTATTCATCTCTTTAACATTGTTTGAGTATGAGAAAGCTTCATATGAGATCAATTTCTCATTCTATCAAGATTTGAGAGACCTTCTGGCATTAGCTTCTTGATTTGGTACCGGTTTGGCATTGGTACACAAAGCCTTGGCTTGGGAAATGTATTTGGGATTGATGTGTTGTAGTCTTGAGCATGTCTGGAAGGTATTAGGAGAGCATCAACGTTGAATGGAATTGAATTTGAGCATGGTGCTTGGATTTGAGTTTCGGGTTTGGGTTGATCATGAAGTTCATATCACTTTTGATCTTATTTCTCATGACATTTTGTTAGTAACATATATGATTTTCATGCTATTCTTGTAATGTAATATATCAATAATGAATGTGTGAAGTTTGAAGATTTTATGCTTTTTATTTCTATTTTTAAGAGAAGAAATGGACAGAGGGGCATGTAAGTAAATATGCAGCAGCAGCAGTTTTTTTATTTTCTGAAACCCAACTTTGAAAATTACTAGAAAATAGTAGAAAAATCAGAAAAATCAGAAAATAGTAGAAAAATCTGTACCAGCAGGTCACTTGGGGGTATTTTGGTGTTCTTGCTGTACCAGTATTGGTTTAATTTGGTTTTGACCCTTTTCTTTGACTGGTACCATGTGATTATAATTAGACTATGCAGGAGTCATGGCATCAAAGTTTGGTTATATAAAAAAAAAAATCAAAAAGGGGCATTGATATCACCATATGTCATTTATCAATGCCATTTCAAATATGCACATAGGTCCTTGATCATTTGCACAATTATGTGAAGATCCTTCACAATGTTCCACCAGTCATTTTTATCATCTTTCGAAAACTGATCCCATCTCTCTACCAAGATGTCTGCCTTTTGCTTCGCCAAATTGCTCACCCAATTTGAGTACGCACACCGTCTTTTACCCTTTGCACACCTGTTTTCCCTGAACTCAATGTCCAGTTGCTGCTTCTCGGTCGTGGACGTGCACATTGTCGGACCTCTTTTCCTTTTTGCCAAACCTGATTGGGCAACAGCTTGGTGCTCGCCTTCTTCCATCATATCTACGTGCTCACCCTCAATCGACATGGTTCTATAAAAATTAAATAGAACATTTTTCAGTAAATACCAAAGTAAATACCAAAATTTCTTCGCAATGGAGGTGTTGAGTGTTTACCAGAGAAAGAAGAGGTAGGTTGTCGGACCGGAGAGGTGGTTAGACAGGAGAGGCGACGAAATCGAGGTGAGGTGGGGAAGAAGGACTCGAAGCGGCGCGAGCTAAGTTACGAAAAAATTGGAAAAGAAGGCGCGAGCTAAGTTATGAAAAATTTGGAAGAGCAGGCGTGTAATATGTATTGTAACCCTCTTTTCTACACAGATATTCACTTAACATTCGTGTGGAAAGACCTTTATACATGGACATTTAATTTAAAATCCGTGTAGAAAGGAAGGATAGCTACACGGACTTTTAGTTAAATATTTGTGTAGAAAGACCCTTTTCGACACGGACTTTTAATTTAACTTCCGTGTCTTTTACCCTTTCTACATGGACTTTTAGTTAAAAGACCGTGTAGCTCACCCTCTAGAGTTCTAAATCCTAAACCCTATGTACACGGACTTTTAGTTTAATATCCGTATGTGATTACCTTGTACCTTTTCCCCTTCAGTTTTGCCTCAACCTTTTCCCCTTCAACTTTGTTCCCTCTCTGCCTTTGCAACTTGCATCCAAGATTTGAAAACCTGCAATTGAGCATTGAGTTCCTGTACCAAACCTTCATAGCGTTCATTTTCTTTTTAGAAATACAACTCCACAGCAAGCGATTTCTCCAAATGCTCGACCTTCCTCTCCCAACTCAGATTTCTCCCTCCTCTGAAGGCAGAATAGGCACATGCAGCATCCTGGGAGAAGGAAAAATCTGAGTTGGAGAGGAAGGTTGAGCATTTGGAGAAATCGCAACGAGGGTACTCGGCCTTCTCAGTCCCGCATTGTCTTTTTTTTTAAATTAGGTGAAATAAGGCAAAGAAGGACTCGAAGCGGCGCGAGCCAAGTCATTTATTATATTGTAACCCTCTTTCTACACGGATATTAACTTAACAACCGTGTAGAATGAAGGAGAGCTTCACGGACTTTTAGTTAAACGTCCGTGTAGAAAGAACCTTTCTACACGTATTATTAACTAAAAGTCCGTGTAGATAGTAATTAAAAATATTAAGTGATTTTACTTGTTATTTTTTGTATTATTTGAAGTGATAATGAATTATTATATGTATTATTTTGAACTAATATTTGAACTAAATATTTAAAACCAAATACTAATACTTGTCTGTCCTCAAATGGACTTTTCCAAGTTTGATAAAAAATTTAAGACCTATCTTTGTCTAACTTATTTACATGCATCATAAAATCAAATTTGGAAAGCGTAATGTTAAAAAATGTGAATATTACAAAAGAAATTAAATAAAATAGAGATCAAGAGAATAAAAAATAAAAATACTTCATAATAACATAGGAATAGTTACTGGATACATCACTTAATACCAAAACAAAAACATAAAATATATAACAAACATAAGTCTCCATCCCTAATTAAAAAACTATTATTTCTCACTAATTGCCTCCCATTTTTCTCTTTTCAGAGAAGTATCTTGCTCGCTTGCCTCCGTTCTTGTTTACATTTTCCCATACTCTCTTGCTTCTTCTCAACCTTAACCAAACTTTGGGATCATCAAACTGACTGTGTGGACCGTAAGGATCATCAGGACCAGAATTCGAATCACGTTCATAAGAATCAGTAGCCGAATCAGATTCATCAGAACTTGAATCAGAAGAGACTTCAATCACAGGTGGCGGGGGTACATCCTCCACTGAATTATGTGAGTCCTGAGATCATTCTTCCCGTAGTTAGGACATTTATCACCTCGTCCACATGGTCGGATTATACACGGATTTTTTGGAGGATTGGGATTTCCCGCAGGATTATGATTTTTCATATCTGAATAGCATAAAATTATTTACCTTTTCTATTCTTAATTTTACTTGATCAGAATTACTTGATCAAAACGGCGCCGGGAGGAGAATGTCTTTTATACCAAAAACCTGCATATTCCTACACGAATTTTAACTTAACAATCTGTGTAGCTCCCCTTCCCCCTTAAACCCTAAATCTTTTAGACACGGACGTTTACTCTAACATCCGTGTGTGATTACCCTTTCTACACGGACCTTTCGTTAAAAAGCAGTGTAGCTCGCCTCATTTTACACGGATTTTAGTTAATAATCCATGTACGATACTATTCCTACACGTATTATTAACTAGAAGGCCGTGTGTGAAATAATTGAAAATATTAAGTGGTTTAACTTGTTATTTTTATATTATTTAAACTGATAATAAATTACTATATATATGGAGTAATTAAACTGATAATAAATAAGTATACGTATTATTTGAACTAATATTTGATATTTGAACTCGAAATGTTTGAAATAGAAATATTTTTTTTTTGAAATTTAATATTTCAACTAATATTTAAATCCTAATAGAAATATTTCAACTAGAAATATTATTTTACTAATCTTTAATATTTGAACTAATATGTAAAAGTTATTATGATGTTTTGAAATAGAAATATTTTAACTAGAATATTATTTAAAAGTTGTTTCTAAACAAGATAATTAAAAAGTTATTTCTAAACAAAATAAATATTATACATTGGCTTTTTTTTTCCTTTTTCTCTTTTTTCCGCTAATTTCAAATTACATTCGGCCCATATTCCTTCATTGTGGTCGGATCGCATGTAGTTTGCTTCGTCTTGTTCTTCAATTTGGGCTACCTCAGTTTGCACGTCGGTACAAAATGGAGGTATTTCGTCGAACTGGTCATACTCTTCTTCGTCGACGATGTTTTCTAACCCAACAATCCTTCTTTTCCCAGATAGGACGACGCTCCACCTATTATCACTCGGGTCAGTGGCATAAAAGACTTGGGTTGCTTGCTTGGCGAGTATAAATAGATCATCAACATACCCAACTTTCTTAAAATCAACGAGTGTGAACTCGTCGTTATCAACTTTAACACCCCAGTCTTCGACCCATTGACACCAAAACAAGGGAATGCTAAGGTGAGGACTGTAAACGAGCTCCCAAATTTCTTCAATAACGCCATAATATGACTTTGATGCTATTACGGGCCGAGAATCTCGGGATCTACTGAATTCTTGAGACGTCGCCACCAACGTCACCCCACTATTTTGCATCGTGCTCTTATCACTTTAGGATTTAGTGTAAAATGTATATCCATTAATTTCGTATCCTTGGATTGTTCTAACAATAATTTGGGGTCCTTTGCCCAGCAGTCGAATAATTTCATTTACGGGCCTCCTATCGGGGTGTGACTTTACTCTTTCTCTTAGCCATCCTATAAATGAATTATTATGCTCGTTGGTAAGCCACTTCTGACTTCTCGTGTAGTACTCTTGTTGAAGGATTGTCATGTACTCATCTATATAGGGAGCAACATCTGTCATGTGTTGTAGTACCAAAAAATGTGTCTTTTGTAGTTCATCTCTATCAGCAACTATGGCTTTCAACCCAATTGTCCTGACTCCTTGGAGCCTTCCCTCGTATCGAGACTTTGGAACGCCAATAGGATAGACACCGGTCATGTAGTTGGTGCAAAAATCAATCACCTCTTCCGTGGAATATCCTTCTACAATGCTACCTTCGGGTTGATGTCGGTTTCTTACGTATTTTTGCAAAATACCCATGTATCTCTCGAATGGATACATATACCGCAGGAACATGGGACCACAAATCTTGATTTCTCTCACAAGATGAACAACAAGGTGAACCATAACATCAAAAAAAGATGGCGGAAAATACATCTCAAGTTGGCAAAGAGTAGCGACGACTTCCTTTTGCAAAGAGTCCAGTATTAGAGGGTCTATCACTTTGGAATTTATTGTATTGAAGAAAAACAAAGCTTCGTAATGGTTTGACGAACGGGCTTTGGTAAAACCCCCCGAATTGCAACAGGAATCATATGTGTCAATAAAACATGACAGTCGTGAGATTTCAGACCGACCAATTTCAGGTCCTTCATCGACACCAGCTTCTTAATATTCGAAGAATACCCTGATAGGACCTTAATGCTACGGAGGCATTCACAAAAGCTTGTTTTCTCTTTCTTCGACATTGTGCACATTGAGGGGGGTAGGTATGTGCGCTTCCCTTTCTCGTGCAGTGCAAGCTCGGGTCGTATTTCCATTTCTACCATGTCTTTTCGAACTTTGATACCATCTTTAGTCTTCCCCAGAATGTTCAATAATAAACCAGTCAAACTGTCGCAGACATTTTTCTCAACATGCATGACATCTATGCAATGTTTCACTTCTAAATAATCCCAGTAAGGTAGGTTCCAAAATATGGACATCTTTTTTCAAATATTCTTCGGTGGTTCTGTGGCACACTTTCGAAACACAATATCAAGGTTTTTAACATGCTCGAAGACACCCTTCCTATCTAATGGACGACGGGCCACTCCAAGCTCAACTTTCCTGTTGAATGCCTTCTTCTTCTTACGATATGGGTGATTAATTGGAAGAAACCTACGGTGCCCCATAAATACATTATTTTGACAATTCTTCATCTTCACAAATAGGGCAAGCTTTTGCTCCTTTACAAGTGTAACCCGATAAATTCCAGTACGCGGGGAAATCATTTACAGTGCAAAACACCATGGCCCGCAAGTTAAAGGTCTCTTTGCTGTACGCATCCCACATCGGGACGCCATCACGCCACAATTTTTGCAGGTCCTCAATTAATGGTGCGAGATATACATCTATGTCATTTCCGGGTTGTCTGGGTCCTTGGATTAGTAATGACATCATTATATAACTGTGTTTCATCCACAACAAGGAGGAAGATTGTAGATGGCTAAAAGAATCGGCCAAGTACTGTGCCGACTGCTCATGCTTCCAAACAGACTCATTCCATCGGTGCTCACCACAATCTTGAGATTTCTCATCTCAGAACCAAAATCTTTGAAATGTCTATCAAAATTTTTCCATTGAGGAGAATTAGCCGGGTGTCTTAGTTTATCGCCTTTTTTGCGCCATTCTTCATGCCAATGCAATAATTTTGCATCTTTGAGATTTGCAAATAACCGTTTGAATCTCGGTATTATCGGCAAATACCACAACACTTTAGCCGGAGGCCGGCCCTTTTTGTCGTCGTCACAAACAGTAGTGTCCTGGTCCTTACATTTATACCGAGAAACACCGCACTTAGGACAAACATGCATGGCCTCATACTCATTACGATACAATACACAGTCATTCGGACATGCATGTATTCTTTCGATCTTCAAACCCACTGGACATATCAACTTCTTCGCCTGATATATTGTACGGGGTAACTCGTTGTTATCTGGGAGCATTTCTCCTAAAAGCTTTAATAAGGACGTGAAACTCTTATCGCTCCAAACATTGTCTGCTTTTAAGTTAAATAATTTCAACACAGCTGACAGTTTCGTAAATTTGGTACACCCGAGATACAACGACTTTTTGGATTCATTAGACAAATACTGAAATTTATCATAATTTTTATCACTAATTCCATCTTCCACATCATGTAACATGTCCTCCAGATTATCAATATACTCGTGTACTACATTTTCATCAATATTCATCTCCAGCTCATCATCGTCGTTGCAATCAAGTTCAACATTATCAAAATTTTTGACATTCACATCATCATCGCTGAAATCAAATTCAAAATTATCAAAAAAATTTACATTCTCATCGCTCTCTTCACAACGGTTAAAATTCTTATTGGTACAACTACTTTCCCCAAATTTCTCACCATGCATGAACCAACATGTATATCTTTTCTTAAATCTACGATAAATCAAATGAGCTCTAATTTCTTCGGAGTCCCCAAATCTTAAAAAATTTTTACAATCTCTACAAGGACACAAAATGTCGGCTTCCTTCATCTTCACTCTATAACTCTCAGTGAATTTTATGAACTCATCAACGCGATCCAAATATTCTTCACTATCACGTCACAATTCATACATCCAACTTCAATCCATCTGTAAATTAAATTAAAAGAATGATTTCAATTAATCATGGTCAACATATAAATTGTACCAAATTCTAGGCTTACAAAGGGCCGGTTTACAATCCTAACCCACTCTTTGAATATTATGTCCCATATGTGAACACATATTAGCGAGACTTAATTAGTATTTGAGAAAAATTCGGCAGCATTTCCCCTTAACTCCCCAAGTATGCGTACAAAACACATACTCATAGGAGCAATAAGGGAAAATACTGTCGAACTTTCCTCAATTACTAATTAAATCCCTCTAATTTGTGTTCACATCCTAAATGAGACACAATATTCAAAGAGCAGTCCCAAAACGGGGACTATCCAAAATTAATCCCTATTGGATTAATTTTGAACGGGCAACGACCTAAAAGCATCAATAGGTCGGTTATTGGACAACAATACACTAATTACACATGACCTAAATAAGTAATAATAAGTAACATAAAATTAGAGGAAGAAAAGGAAAATATATATATACACTAACCTTATAAAGATAGAGGAGAAAATACAAACTTCAAAGATCTCAGATAATCCCAGCTGCTAGCCTTTGCAGAAATCGAATCAGCATTCAATACAGAGAGAGAGAGACAGTATTAATTACTTGATAAAAAAACGGCGCTGGAAGGAGACCTTTTATACCAAAACCCTATAAAGACTTTCTACATGGATTTTTGTTAAGAAATCTGTGTAGCTCTCTAACAAATCATACACGGCTAATTGTACTTAAGAACCGTGTACAATGCTAGTCTTTTCTACACGGATTAAAAAAAAAATCCGTGTAGCTATTCCTACAGGGATATTCAACAAATATCCGTGAACAATAACTATTTGTACATGGTTTTTAGTTAAATATCTGTGTATGATGTCCTATATATTTTTTTAGATTTTTATTTTTTCTAGGCTAGCCTCCAGTTTTGCTAGCCAGTTTTGCTATAAAATTCAATATTGAGTTTGCCCCTAGTTTTTCAGATAATTTGACATCCAGTTTTCCAATTACAGCACAAAAATTATACTTAGCATTACAAAATTCATAAATCATAAATTCATATTTAGCATTACAAATTCATATTTAGCATTACAAAATTCATAAATTCATCTCCTTATTTACAATTACAGCACAAAAATGACTAAATTCACTATATTTTATTTAATTACAAGAACATATTTTATCTTGGTTAGGTTCCAAAGAAATGAGTTAGACTAACTTTCAACTAATAAAACATTTTCTGAAAATTAAATTATGTTTTAGTCCCAAGTTTTTGGCGATGTAGAAATGGACACGTTGCAGTGTTCTTACGTTTTTGTTTAAATTCTTTCGCAAACCACATCTTATTCAAAGGGGGTTTGTGTAAGAAATTAAACAACAATGCACTGCAACATGCCATTTTCTACACCGCCAAAAACTTGGGATCAAAACATGATTTAATTTTAAGAACATGTTTTATTATTGAAAGTTAATTTTACCCATTTCTTTGGAACCTAACCAAGAAAAAACTTGCTTTTCTAAAGTGTCAAATAAAATATAGTGAAAATAAAAAGAAAATAAAATTCATCACATGTTGTCCATCGGAAAGTTCATTACAATCTGTAAATAAAAAGAAAATGATGAGTAACTAAGCAACAATAAGTAATAGAAAATTAGAAGAAACGGAAAAAATATATATATACATACTAACCTTAATTAGAAAGATAGAGAGGAGAAAATACAAACTTCAAAGATCTCATATCAACCTTCAATATACCACAGAGAGATCGAGTACTAATTACTTGATCAAAACGGCGCTGGAAGGAGAAGGCCTTTTATACGGCGCTGGATAGGAGAATGCCTTTTAGTAATCAGAACCCTAGAAAGACTTCTCTACACGGATTTTAGTTAAGAGCCGTGTAGCTCTTTAACAAATCATAAATGGATGTTTATACTTAAGAACCGTGTACAATGCTAGTCTTTCTACATGGATTTACAAAAAAAAATCCGTGTAGCTATTCCAACACGGATATTCAACAAATATCCGTGTACAATTACTGTTTGTACAATGTTTTTAGTTGAATATCCATGTAGGAATAGCTTATATATATTTTTTAGGTAAATTTTTTTGTTCTGGGCTAGCCTCCAGTTTTGCTAGCCAGTTTTGTTACAAAATTTAGTATTGAGATGCCCCCCAGTTTTTCAGATAATTTTGATATTCAGTTTTCCAATTACAGTACAAAAATTATTACTTAGCATTACAAAATTCATAAATTCATATTTAGCATTACAAATCCATATTTAGCATTACAAAATTCATAAATTCAACTCCTTATTTACAATTACAGCACAAAAATTACTAAATTCACTAATAAAATATTACAAGAAAATGCTTACAAGAACATTACTAAAATTCACAAAAATTACTAAATTCACTAATAAAACATTACTAAAATTCATAAATTCATATTTTATTTAACACCTTGCAAGAGCAGGCTTTATCTTGGTTAGGTTTCAAAGAAATGGGCCAGACTAACTTTCAACTAATAAAACATTTTCTGAAAATTAAATTATGTTTTAGTCCCAAGTTTTTGGCGATGTCGAAATGGACATGTTGCAGTGTTCTTACATTGTTGTTTAAATTCTTTCGCAAACCACATCTTATTCAAATGAGATTTGTGTAAGAAATTAAACAACAATGCACTGCAACATGCCATTTCGACATCGCCAAAAACAAGTGATCAAAACATAATTTAATTTAAAGAATATGTTTTATTATTGAAAGTTAGTTTTACCCATTTCTTTGGAACCTAACCAAGAAAAAACATGTTCTTGTAGATCAAATAAAATATAGTGAAAATAAAAGAAAAGTGAAATTCATCACATGCTGTCCATCGGAAAGTTCATCACAATCTGTAAATAAAAAGAAAATGACGAGTAAGTAAGCAACAATAAGTAACAGAAAATTAGAGGAAGAAACGGAAAATACATGCCAGAGATGAAGGAGATTGCCAGAAATGAAGCAATTCACATGTGAAGTCGAGATATAGGTTATCAATTATATCACATCGCTCGTCTTGATAGATGAGCTCCAAAGATAGCGACTTATCTTCATAGATAAGCGATATGACATAATTGATAAACCTAAATAAAAATTCCAATTATTAACCGTGAAATGATTGTCAAATCATAAGCGATGTAAATCAACTGGTGTTTCTCTCTTCCTAAGGTTATACAGGAGAACCTCGATTCACTATGAATTGCAAACACTAACCTTTCCGTTTGTTGAATTATCTTGATCAAAACGGCGCTGGAAGGAGAAGGCCTTTTATACGGCGCGGGAAGGATAATGCCTTTTATACCAAAACCCTACACTTTTCTACACGGATTTATACTTAACAATCCGTGTAGCTCTCTAACAAATCATACACGGCTATTTATGCTTAAGAACCGTGTACAATGGTAATCTTTACACGGATTTATTATCAAAAATCTGTGTATCTATTCCTACACGGATATTTGTTAAATATCCGTGTAGCTCTCTAATAAATCATACACGGTCTTTTTTTCAAACAATTCTACACTGATTCTTTAATAAATAGCAGTGTATGATTCTAGCGGCCTTTTCGGGCTTTCAGAAAAACCTTCGAGCTACACAGTTTTCATATAAAATTGGCAAAACCGTATACAATGTGCAATGTAGAATTACCATTTTTGTAGTAGTGATTCTCTCTCAAACCCCTGGTCAAGCAGTCAAACCTCCTCTTAAAAAGATAAACATACCACCGGTAACTAAGTCACGCCAGATGATAATTGATGATGACATGACGTATAACCCTACTTGTAAAGTTTCATTTTAGTACATTAAGTTTAAATGGTACACTGAATCGCTTCTGATCTGATTAGAGATGTAATATTAACTAGTTTATAACGAGTAGTTGTTGAATAAAGATCCATTCCATCTTATTCTACGCTATGGAAGTCATTAATTCTTTATCAAGGACAAGTACAATTTAGAAGAATGCGAGTCTACAAGTGAAGTAAAGGGATTCGATTGTTGGATTGTTGTTTGAGATTCGATTTGATCATTCTTTACTCATTTGATTGCTTTTATTTGAGTTGCTCATGTGTTGAGCCTTTGCTTGTTCTTTTGATTATTTTCTTGTTGAAGAAGGCGAGTCAACAAGTGAAGTAAATGGATTTGATTTGGAGGGATTGTAGTACAACTTGTATTGGAATCAATCCTCTCTCAATCAAATCTTGGGTGGATCAAGCTTTGAGGTTGCCATTGTGGTAACTTGGTGAAGAAGGCACAAGGGAGACTAAGGTGCTGGATTTTGGCTGATCTCACTTGATCCATTCATTTGGAGATGTGTTATTCTATACTCTATGCTTGTTCACATGTGTGATGTGAACCATAAACTGCGTGGATGCTTGCTTTCCTAATCGTAAGATCGTACACGTTTAGGCTAGAAAATTTGGAATTGCACCATCTAGCTGCTGTAAACCCCATCAGGATGTTAATACAACGTTTCTAAATGGTGACATTGAAGAAACGATCAATCTATGAACTAAAACAAGTGTCTCGTCAGTGGTATTACAAATTCTACAAAGTGATTATCTCACTTGGTTTTGAGACAAATCTTATAGATGAGTGTATATATCTCAAGTTCTATGGGAGTAAATTTGTGTTCTCGGTTTTGTATGTGGATGACATATTGTTTGCCAGCAATGATATAAATATGTTGCATCAAATTAAGAACTCTCTGATGAAATTTTTTGAGATGAAAGATCTGTGTGATGCATCATTTGTCCTAGGGATTGAAATATTGAGAAATAGAACCCAAGGTATATTAGATTTGTCCCAAATGAATTATATCGAAAAGGTCCTCAAAAGGTATGGCATGCAAGACAATAAACCAGGAAATACCCCTGTGATAAAGGGAGACAAGTTTAGTCTCAACCAATGCCCAAAGAATTCTTTAGAAAAGGAAGCAATGTGAAAGTATTCATATGCCTCAATTATTTGGAGCATCATGTATGCACAAGTGTGTACGCGTTTGGAATGCTCAAGTGTGTACGCGTTTGATTGGAATAACAGATATATACGAGAAATTAATTTTTCCATGGCCTTGCTAAATTTGATTGGAATTTGGGTGGAATTTTGACAATTAACTTAGCTATATCGGATGATAGGAACAGAAGTAGTAAGTTTATTTGAGTGGCGGGCCCCACAGGTAGAAAATTGAGGTATGAGAGGAAAAATTGCTCTAATCTTCTAACAAATGCTACATAGTTTAATCACCTAGTCTCCCACTTTTGGTAATCAATACATGACGACAACCACTATCCTTAAATATTAAAAAAAAAGGCCGGAAGGGGGTATAACATAATATTTTTTTGTTATCGTGCTTTAACACGGTACTAATAATTAAACTACAACATCAACATTTTTTTTTGTATGACTGATAACCAGCTGGAGGACATCACTCCAGGATTTACTAAATCTAATAGAATCAGGCCTCCAGGATTCTCTCTGACTTATCATGCCTCCCTCTGCACGACAACTTAACACTCATTTCATTCTCTCTTATGAATATAAACATACCACCGGTAACTTATAAGTGACGCCGCTGCATTAGGCTCCAGATGAAAAGAGATGATGGCATCACGGACACCTCTAGTATAACATTAATTACTTATAAAGTTCATTTTAGGCTCCAGATGAAAAGAGATGATGACATCACTATTTTTTTCGTAATTTATATTTGTTTAGCGAAAACAACTTATAAAAGTTTTCAAAAATGTGGAACAATTATTAGAAATTTTAAAATATTGGACTAATGTTTCAAAAAAGAATTGATGCTAAAAAAATAATATTTTTGTACTGAACTAATGTTAGAAAAAAATATGTGTTGTGCATGTCTTCATTCTGTTCCGTGCCGGTTCCCATACCGTGTTTCGTGTCATGTCGTATCGTGTTGTGACTAATGTGATTTTTGTGCTGTGCTATGTCGTTTTTGCCGAGATCTGGTTACAGCACGCGACATGTGAGTCATAGCTGGTAACTAACACTCATGCCGTGCCGTTCGAGGTGCCACTTTTCTCACTCTAGACACTACTAGTTTTATGCATACGTAGATTAGGATATTTTTATGCTATTTATGATGCTTGGAGAGAAAAAAAATGGAAAAAAGTCTCCAATAGTAGAACATGTTAAAAAAATGAATCATTAAAAAACAACTTTTTTTGCTATCTGTTTAATATTACAATATAAAGTGCACTTTTTCTTGATGAATTAAAGATAATAACAAAGGGTAGAAAAATATAATTTTAGCAAAATAAAGGGGGAGTACATGCTTCCGCACAGGAAGAGACACTAGTACAAAAAATCCCTACACTGACCCTCAAACACCAACGATTTTAATATGTAACACTGATGCTTCAGTTGTAAACAACCGTTGGAGAACCAACAGTGGCCGTTTTATTAGGGGAACCTTCTGTGTTACTTATAACCTACACCGACGGTAATATTAAAGAACAGCTAGTGTTGATAAATTCATCAACACTGACTATTTTATTAAGAAGCGTCAGTGTTGCCTTAACCTACACCGACGTATGACTCCTTTAATATAACAGTCTGTGTTGATAGTTTTGTCTACACCGATTGTTGGTTTCAATTGAACCATCAGTATTGCTTTTACCTACACCGACAGTTCTCTTAATGAATAGTCATTGTTGACAGTTTGATTGAATTTTATCATTACTTGCCACTTCAATATATGTCAATATTTGTTGACCATTCATTTTCACATGAGATAATCGATGGTGGATCTACAATGAAATGATACCAATTTTTTTTAAATGATCTAGGGAAAATATTGAACATCACCAACATAAAATTTCTGCTATTTGATTATGTTTGACCTTCGATCAACACGTGAAGTGTTTATAGCCTTTCGATGTTTCAATATTTCATCAACTAGATGTATATGTAAATAAAAATAAGATTTGATCAAACTTTGCTACAAGAAAATAAATGCAATGCTCTTTAATTTCGACGCAGATCAACCAATGGATGCCATATTTCCGTGCGCCTTCATTAACTCACAAAACTACAATTTATGTTGCATGTTGATGCATATATGATATTGAGTCACTCAAGAAACATGCATGTAGTAGTGTATGATTTCAATATATTACTAACTATAAAGTCTATATAAAATTATCTAAATAAACACATCAACATGCCATTAATATTTTATAAACTTTTAAATGTATTAATATTTTATAAACACATCTTGAATTGTACATCTAATTCACTAGTATTAATTTGTAAGACCTACACTGACGGAAGGTTACTAAGGAACAGTTGGTGTTGTAAACAATAACGACTGTTAAATGTATAACATAAGTTGTTGAGTTTGTACACCTACTCATGTTGAATACAATTGAACTGTCAGTGTTGGTCATTAACTTTAGCTAATTGTAAATCTAATTCTAATTTTGGCCATCTTTTCGTTTGGTCATTCCAAAATTTAGCTATATAGTGACAGTTAAGGTACATGATCAGTTGAATTACATATCATAAGTTCTAAAAATGAAACATTTCAGTGTCCAAATTCTTAGAAGAAAAATGTGTAACAATTGAAGCGGACTTGAAGCAATGACAATGAAAATGTAAAACGCTTTACTAGTCATTTTTTCTTGATTGATCAGTTAGACTTTAATTAAATATCATCTTAAAATTTCGCTTTTCTTACAATTTATCTGCTATATTTTTTTCCTATCAAAATAGAGGACTTAGCTATTTTGGCAGGTATGGAAAATTGATTTTATATTAATTGTAATTAAACATATCCGTTTTTCCAATCTAACTTTGACACTTTTTATTTCTTATCGAATTTTGTCCAAACAAATCCGAAACCTTACTATAGTCCTACCAAAATTGATTTTATATTTTGATAATATTGACAATGCTTTTGCAAATTATATCAACATATTTTTAAAACTAGAAAAAACCATTATTAATATATTATTTTTATTAAGATTAAATGTTTACAAGGTTTCATGTCATTTAAATTTTATTTGTTGCAACCATGAAATGTTGTTAAATATGAATCGTCAGTCAATAGGGTTTAAATTTGATAAATCAAATTCGTTTAAGAAGTCCTGTGTTAATCAAAATCGCAGCATGATTTGATGTAATAGACGATAGATGTGCCCATCGAACCCAGACCTGATCCAACGCGCATCAGACCTCCCCTCCTCCCCACAAAAGAACCTATTAGACGAATTAAACTTTCCTTTACATACTACATTATTTTTTCATTTTAATTTACAGTAAATTGGGTACTTTATAAATATAAAGGATGTTTTAGTAGAAAATAAATTGGACTGTTCAATCCCCTGATCCGATTGCGATCCTCAATACTCCTATTTCCACAAAATTAAACCGTAATAACTTTCTTGCCTGGAAATCTCTGATTGTCCTGCTATCCATGGACATGGCTTGTATCCATTTCTTGAGGAATCTCCACCGAGTCGCCAGATCATGATCACTGATGTGCTTCAGGACAATCCGGCTCTTCCGCATTGACACTGGCAGGATCAACTCCTGTTCAGCTGGCTCCAATCATCTCTGACGGATGCTTCAACAAACCTTTTCTGCGACTTCTCGTGCTAGACTTGCCGAGATCCGGCGATCTCTTCAGACTACCACCAAAGGAGGATCCTCTTGCATCGATTGTTGTCGGACAATTCATTCCATTGCAGATGAATTAGCCTTTATTGGCTCCAATCAGTGACGATGATCTCATTGTCACGATTCTTGGTGGATTGGGTCCTAAGTATAATTCTTTTGTAGTAGCCACTAATACTAAGGATCATCTTTCTCTCTCGGAGCTCCAGGCTATGTTATTCAGCCATGAGTCGCAGCTTAATTCTCAGACCAGTGATACTTCTTCTTCTTCCTTCAGCAATCCTGCTGCTCTTTACTGTAATGCCAAAGTTGCTACAGGTCCGAAACCCTACAATCCAAATCCGTGCCCTTATAATCCGACCGGATCTGCTTCTCAGTGCCCCTTAATATTTGGCCCGGATATCAGCCCAGGCCTGGATATAATCCATGGAGAGCAGGGACAATCTGAGATTTCAAGGCAAGAAAGTTTTTTTTTTTTGATGGTCGGCAACAAGGTTGCCGACAAATATATTGATAAAAGAAGTTTATGTACAGAAGGTAAAGCTAAATAACTTATTACATATATACAAAAGTAATCCTACGCGAATAACCCACCCCCTAAACTAACTTGCCCAAAGAAAGTTATTACGGTTTAATTTTGTGGAAATAGGAAGATTGATGATCACAATCGGATCAGGGATTGAACTGTAGTCATTGTAGACTCTGAATTTGGGGAGGGAATGTTTTGAGAGGAAGGATCAGCCATGGCTGTCTAATACCATAAATAGATTTGAAATAGAGAAGAGAAGGAAGAATTTCTTTATTAATCTTTGCTTATCTGATTACAAGATACAATTGGGTATTTATAGAGAATACAATGATATGCTAATTATTACATCTAACTGATATCTAACAAACTAGTTGAGCCTAACAACTTCTCCTGTGTCTAACTAACATCATTAATTCATAACCGAATCAGTTGTGCTGTTATTCCTATTAGAGCTTGCAAAAATCAAGCTCACTGATTAAAATTATAGAGAAAACTCTTCTCTTCGGTTTCTTCTCCTACAACAGTGAAGACGGTCTCCAAGCTGGTCAAATTGGTAACGACAGTTTCATCAACCTCAAACATAGAAATATCTGCTCCCCATATAGATCTTGGAGGTGGCAAAGGTGGGAGACTCGCAATCGAGGAACTATTGAGCATGTTAGCTACAGTTTCCATGTTCGGCCTATTTGATGGATTCATTTGTAAGCATAGGAGTGCTATGTGGATGCACTTTGTTACCTCTTCTATGCATTCTTGATCCAATGTTGGATCTTTTAGTTCCAGTACTTTTCCTTCACTCCAATTCTTCCATACCTTAAGTTATCATTTTTTGTCAAAAATTGTTTTTGTTAGTTAGCTCCTGTAATGAAACAACAAGTTTGTTTTGGACAACCTTAAGTTACAATATATATAGTGTTCTGAAATTTAGGGAACTTGTGTAAGGTAGAATCGAAACAGAATCTGCTAATTAAAATGAACTTATTTTTTGAACTTACATGATTTATCAGGCCTGACATGTACATGCTGCCTGGATACGAACTATTTTTTCTCCCAGTTACAATCTCTAGAACAAGGATGCCAAAGCTATATGTATCTGACTTAGCTGAGAATGTACCTCGTATGGTACATTCTGGTGCAATATATCCACTGCGTTAAATTAAACAAGAAAAGCTAGTGTAAATTAATCTGGAAAGCTAGTTTGAATTTCGGTGCTACATATATATGTTTTACTAAATTCGCAATGATGCAACAAACTAACAATGTTCCAGCGAGGTGAGCAGTGAAGGTTTGGGTTTGGTCTCTATCAATGAGCTTTGCAAGCCCAAAATCTGCAATCTTTGGATTCATATCTCTATCAAGCAATATATTACTGGCTTTGAAATCACGATGTACAATTTTCCATGGTGATTCCTCGTGGAGGTAATGTAGACCGCGACAAGTGCCTTTTAAGATACTGTAACGTCTACTCCATTCGAGCTCCTTGCATTTGATATCGTCAGTTCCTGCAGTAAGACAAAAGGCATTTTAGTTCTTCCTGAGTGAAACAACTAATCAACATGACTAAAAACCAATAACTTGACATAAATAGTCAAAAATTTGCTGATTGTTTTTAAATGATGAGTCCTGAATCCTGATCTTTGTGTAACCAAGCCAATTTTGACAAAAGTTTTCCGAATTTTGTTAGAAAACATCAAAGCCTCAACACAAAAATAACACTAAAAAAACAAATAACAGAATAATAGGAAAGCCAAGGTTCGCTGCTGACGGAAACTTTACCAAAAAGGATCTTATCAAGACTTCTATTAGGTAGGTATTCGTAGCAAAGAATTCTCTCATCCTTGAATATGCAACATCCCAGTAATTGTACTAAATTGTTGTGCCTAAGTCGCACAAGTAGTTCAACCTCAGTCTTAAATTCAGTTTCTCCCTGGGCCGAACTTGTTGAGAGCCTTTTGACTGCTATTTCTTGACCATTGTGAAGTGTTCCCTGCCAAAAAAAATAATCTTATCATGTTATTTGACTACATTTTACAGTTGTGCATATTGTATACTGCTTGAAAAATAGAGATATATGAAGTTGTGATTGGTTTACTTTAAAAACTGGTCCAAAACCGCCTATGCCAAGTTTATTTTTATCAGAGAAGTTGCTGGTAGCATTTCTGATGGTAGTGAAGTCGTAAATGAGAAATTCTGAAGCTGCAACTTCTTGTAATTCCTCTAAAAACACTGAAGTACCTGCACAAGACAAAAAGGATACATGTATACAGAAATCATATTAGGTTGATTTATTAAGATTAAATATAAATTATTAACCACAAATGGGATCTTTTGTCATCGGTATATATGCCTAAATATAGTTAAGTTTCAATTATGTCCACTTGGAGGTTGAAATTAATTCAAGTATGGACGTACATTTTGTTCCACCGAAAAGAGACCACTTTCTTTTAAACCAAATGCAAATTGTTATTGCGACTAGAAGAATAGCAACACCACCAACTACTGCAACAATTATAGTTGTGTTCGATTTCTTCGGGAGCTTTGTAGCAATATCTGCAATCATGTGTGAAGAACTCGAGATATAATTTATCAGAATTCTCTCAAAATCTTGAGCATTCATTTCTTTAAATTTGTTACTACAATTTAGAAATATAATTGCAATTTCAAGATTTTGTTCTATTGACTAGCAGACCCTGCTATATTGCACCTTCTCGAACCCCCAATAAGTTATAAATTATGTGCAACCCGAGGCCAGCTCGAACTTGAAGTGTGTTTCAACTGAACAGAAAGTAGAACGTAATAAACTAGTTAATATTCATTTATTGTTTTTACACTTTTACTAAATTATTTCCCTAAACCAATTCATGAAAAACATCCAAAGCACAATTCCTATAATTGTAAGACTATGAATTAAACCAAACCAAAAGTATGATGCATGTTTTCCCTAATTTACCTAATGACACAAGGTAAAGAAACAAAAAGCTGTTATGATATTTTTTTTCATGAAATCCACCTGCAGCAACTAATAAAGAAATCAAACAGAAATTCTCAACTCTCTCCTGTCCTCCAATAGTTTTTTTAAACAAAAAATTCGAAGAAAATAGGTACCATGTAAGCAGAGCTGGAGAGATTAGTATCATGCATTTTTTTAAATATTCTAAAAACTACAAAGCACATTTTGGTTTAACCTCGGGTGTCTCAATGTTTGAGACCATTCTAGACCTCACATTCTACTCCTGTAACAAAATAGTTTAATATTAGACTCCATAATAAGATAGTTTGATATCGAACCCTGTACCAAAATAGTTTTGATATTGGAGTTTTTTCCATTTTTTTAGGACTAATTACTGTTTGGTGAACACACCAGCAAATAGAGAGACAGGATCTTCTATTCATTCATTGAACTTTAAACTGTTAATTTATCACGAACCAACTCAAGTTAGTTGAATAATGTAAGACCTATCATCCTGAGTCTGAGTCATTTCAATGTAGTTGTGGACCTGAATGCGATATACCTTCCTGAGTTTGCATGATAGGAAACATATCGTAATGCACAAAGCAGGAAAACCCAAAGTACCGCACACCTATACTATATGCGAGCATAGATGGTGGTTGTACGTCACTGATGAGTGAGCTCAAGCATTTGTAGCACTCCTGATGATTTAAATCCCTTGTACACTGCAACAGCCCATACAATTTATCAATTTCAATCACACTTTCTTGCCCTGACGCCACCATATTTTCTGATGCATTTATTTTAGCAATTAGTCGATGAAATAATGCGTTCCGCGCTTTGCCGTAGAGTTCACGGTCTGTATAGTTCTCGGAAGAGTAAATATAGTATGAAGTTGTGTTTGCCACACCGAAAAAATTCTCATTCGAGTAGCGAATAAAGCATGGTCCTGATTCCAGCCTGCATTTAGGTAAACCAAAACTAATCTTATATGTGGTGATTCTTATTTGACCCTTAATGAGCACAGACCCTCCCGTGTTACACGTTCTTATCTTCATTTCCAAAGTTTAAATAGTCAATCCGAACAGCTTAACACGATCTTCATATTGAAATCTGCTTGGAGACCAAATTTTTCATTTTTTGGAATTTTTTGCTATTTTTTAAGACAGAAACAAATAGTTGTTTTTGATAAAATTCAAGGCCATCAAAAAACAACAATTTTAGTTTTATCTTAAAAAATATCAAAAAATCTCCAACAAATATAAAATTTGGTCTCCAAGCATATTTCAAAATGGAGATCATGTTGAGCAGTTTGGATCGACAATTTGAGCTTTGAAAATGACACAGAAGGGCATGTAGCTCCAAAAGAGTTGTGCTACGCGTAGCACCATAGCGCAACTCTATATATATTTGAAAATTTGCATCTTATGTAAATGTGTATTTTGTGTTACAAAAAAGGTACGGAGTCTCGTGTTATTTCGGTACAACCATTAATCATCTTGTAATTATATATATTCTGAATAGTTAGATTAAAAAACCTTTATAATATTGCTCATAATGATGTAAATACACTTTTTAATTATGTATTAATGAAACGACAGCGTTTTTCTGTCCTTAAAAAAAATTATATTATGCATAAATAAGCAGCGATCTCGGAAGAATAAATGCTACTTCGTATGGATTTATTACCTGAAAGTAAAAGTACAAGATAAAAAATATGTGAAATGAATACCAAGCATATCTTTAGACCGCGCTAGACCGGCTCCAATTAAAAGATGTGCAATATTTCAATTGCTAGCGCTTTACAAGATATTAACATATAACTAAATTTGTATAGAAATACAGATGCAAGGAAGTAATGTAAAATTCAATTCAATTTGAAGCCAAGTACAAATTAAATTGACTTCTAAAAATAAGTACCGATCCTTGGGATCAGTACACCATTTCCTGTACCAATCATGGGATTCAGTACACTCCTTGCCATATTCTGTACCAAATGCTAGACCAATGCTCATATTTGGTACACTCCTTGCCATAAATCACTGGCAGGAACTGCCATGATTCCTCAAAAAAAAAAAAAAATCAATGTTAAAAAGTAAATTATTAGAGTAGTGTCGATGTTCTGGACACTGAGTTTGAAAGTAAAGGCATATGGATCAATTCAATTTTTTAAAATAATTAAATAAAAGGATAAATAATTAAGAGAAGATAGAAAAACAATGTCAAGTTTTTATGGGGATATTGGATATTAAGTTGTTTTCACAAGAAATTGACTATTTCGAAAATTTGTATGAACATACTAGAAATTTTTCATTATAAGTTTATCTTCATAGTGTAACAAAATTAAGGACCGATTAGTTCATGTTTGTCACCTTTTACTTGACCCATTTATATAAATGTAAGATTTTTCTTTTATTAAAGGGTTATGGTACACCTCGAGCATCTTTTAGATGCTATTTTTGAGAATTGAACATGCATCTCTCCGTAGTGAGACGTGGATTTATGCCACAGCACTAACCTGCAGTTCAAAATGTAAGAAAATTAATGAAGTAGTATATTCATTACCAGGTACCAGCATCTTGGCTGTCAGGGCAATTGCTGGTGATATCAGAGGCAACTTGACTAAGGCAACTGTTGCATGTGGTGAGGTTGCCATCGCCATAGCATATGCTGAGGCCATAGATTCGATCAGTATTTGTGCCAACCGTGTCGTTGAAGTAGCCGCCATTTTTTTGTGCACCAGTGGTTATGGACATGAAAAGGCGTTGGAGATTATCCTTAAAGGTAGTATCTGAGGTATTAACAGAGCAGTAAGGTCGATGTTGAAGCTGAGCATGAGGAGTTCTGCTATGGAGAAGTAAGAGTACTATGGATGGGAAGAATTTAAGTAGGTAGAGAGCCATTTTTTCTTTAGAATTTGGTTGCCCAAGTACCGAGCAGGAATAAAGAAGAGAGATTTAACAAAGTGTAATGAATTGAGGGGACATTGAATTTATTGACATCACTGATGACAATACCAGTTGGGACCCTCAGATTGTAGTCGTGTAACACGTTTCAATCTCAAATATATATAGGTAATTTCAAACATTGCTGCGGAGGATCTATGTTCCCCTTTATTTATTTATTTTTATAAAGGCTACGGCACCTGGCACCTGTCTAAATTTTTAGATAATGTTTGGGACCCAACAAACCGCGTACTTCCCATATTTAAATATTACAATCTCCGACAAAAAATACATTGGACCTGATCCGGGGTTTTCGGTCAAAAGTTTGGACCGGAATCGGTATACCCGGTCCTTCTACCTGTCGAAATTTCTGAGTAATATTCTAGTTCCGTGTCACATTTTTGAAAATTTTCTAATTATAAAAAATTCTTCCGCAAATTGCAGTGTTTTCGTAGACGGAATTATTGAAAAGATTCAATGTGACCTTGAAAGCACAACGTGGTTAATTCTCAAGGTTAATAATAAAATATGGTACAAAAACAGGTACATTACAGCTAATATGGCATTCAAAGTCTCTAAGTAGAATGTTTATAGCGACAAAATTCACAAATAAGCTAATATTAGTAGAGGAGGGTTCAAATGCCTCCATTTTTTGTGCCTCTATTATGCCTCCATTTTTAAAAACTTTAATAACTCAAATTTTAAAACTTAAATGTCAAAATAAAACCGTTAGATGTGATCTATGTTATTTTCTCTATGTGCTCATAAAAAATTATCACATTTCAATTTTTCTTTTATGTGAATCAATAAGTTAAAAAATCAACGTATAGAAATTATTCACATTAGTATTCATTTTTACAAGCTCAAGATGACAACCAAAACAAAGTTGAAATGCCACAATTTTTTACACGTGCATAGATAAAATGATGTAGTTCATATCCAACGATTTTATTTTGAATTCTATATTTTAAATTTTGAGTTATGAAAGTTTTAAAAAAAGAAGGCATGATGGAGGCACAAAAATGGAGGCATTTGAACTGTAATATATGACATTCAAAATCATGGACTAGAAAGTTTTTCTGAGAGTCATGCCCTTATTTTATATTAACCTTGTAGTGGTTAGAATGGTTTTCAATTGAAAACCGTGTGTGTGGGGTGTGAGTAAATAAAATATATAGAAAAAAATTAATAAAAAAATTGTGGGGGTGCAGTAAAATAAAGAACCTAAGAAAGTTAAAATGTATGGGTGGGTAGAAACAGAAAGTAACAAAAAAATCACAAGAAATTAAGTACACTAGTGGAAAATCGTCTAACTGTCACAACCCCACCGTCGGGCCAGGGCTTGCGACAAGAGAGGCACCCTCGCATCCATTCTTCGTCCCGTCAACCTACGTCACAAACAAAAACACAAACAAACAATACGGAATAAGCTACAAAGCTCAGTAACCGGTTATTTAACGACGCAGCTTCTCTATAATTTGCTTAATTAAACAACCATTCAAACAGACTGGATTAATCCACACAAATTCAAATCAAATTATGCATGCATATTTAACCGGCGATAGCACGTCGGTCTAGGTTATCAGTAAAACAAATCACACAGTATTTGGAATGTCTTTCACACAGACCATTCCCACATTCACAGAACACACAATCTCATCAGTTCACAATCAAATTCGAACCTCAGACTCGCTATCCCGTTAAAATATGCCTCATAATCCAATATCCAATTCAAATATCCAATTCAACAAAAAAAAACGAAAACACAGATTATAGAGAAGTCCGGTTACCTGATAGCGATCAATCCAGAAATCCAATTCGAGTTGCAATAACTATTCAGAATTAACGCGACGTAGTCAGAATTCCAATCGAATATCAAATCAAATATCAAAAATTTTCTTTTCATTCTTTTCCAATTTCTTTCTCTTTTTTTTTTCTCTCTCATTTTTTTCTTTCCGTTTATGGCTTTCATTAGGAGAAGGGGGAGCTTTTGAGTCATTTACGGTGGTCAAAACTTTCTATGCAGGGGGGCACGTGGCAAGGGCTGCCACGTTGGTCTCTTTTTTTTTTAAACAAAGTTTGCATTTTTACATTTGAAACCTTTAAATTTACAATATTATAATTAAGTCCAAAATATATTTCAAAATTAATATAAAAATTTACTGGTTGTTACACTAACGGTAAAAAATCGCCTATCAGGAACGGAATGGAGGTGATACTGACCCAGGCGATACCGATAGTACCACTAATCAAAATTAGTCAAATAGCCAATACTGATTCTCTAATCAGAAACGGTCGCTTCAATTAGCCGATACTGATGTTGACAATCCACTACTGGCGTCAGTCGCAGAAGGGTGTGCCGGTCGCAGAAGGCCGAAATTGGTCGCAAAAGGGCCGGTCGCAGTTGCTCCGTCACTTATGCCCTCCCCGCTAACGTCACCGGTCACTGAAAGGTAAGGCGTCGGCCGCAGATGACCCTATATCGACCGATTAAATCGGTCCCCGATGTTATATGTTGACGTGGTGGAATAACATCAGAGACCGATTGGGCAGTCGCTGATGGTCCCAAAATCGGTCGCAGAAGGGTAACTTTTATTTAATATTTGTTTTCTTATTTTTCTTTTTCCTAATTGGTACGAAATGTACCAAACAAATATAAAAACCATTGAACCCATTCTGTTCATTTATTTTTCTCCCGCCCCAATTGGTACGAAACGTATCAAACAATCAAGCAATTCAAATATACAATATAAAATACTGGTACGAAACGTACCAAGCACCGAGCAATTTAAAAGGAATTCAAAAGAAATTTAATTAGTACGTACCAAGCAATTCACAAAACGACATAAACATTAAATATCTAAAGTACTACATAAACATCAAATATCAAATATCTAAAGTACGACATAAAAATCAAATATCTAAAACTCATATAAAACGTTCTAAAACTAGTCATCTCCGATATCATCCCCGTTGTCATCCTGAGCATCGGGATGGTGCGAGCTAGAACCTACCTGTGAGAATATAACTAAAATTTTTAGGGTTTAATGTTAAGAGTTTACTGTTTAGGGTTTACAATTGTTAGGAGTTTACTGTTCCTTTAGTTGATTTGTCATACTTGGTGTCCTTATTGGATTGAAACATAACCAAAAATTAGATTCCGTACCTGATGAGACGAAGAACGTCCCATTCTACGCCTCAACTCCTCCATGAATTGGTAGATCTGTTGTTGAAGCATGCTCAACACCTGACCTGAAATCGCATTTATGTCTTCTTACCTGAGAGGAGGCGGCGCCGAAGAATATGATTGCGATTGCGATTGCGAATAAGACGTCTGGGACCCACCTGGACGATACATCGATCTTGTCTTGCCTGAAACATTAAAAATAAGATAATTAATATTACGTTACAAAATTTAAATACAAATTTGTAATTTTAAGTATGTGTATTTAACCTAGAGCACCGAGACCATAATTATCGCCTGAGCATTATTGTCTGTGTTGGCGTACCAGATGTCTGCGTCAAAAGAGGGCCAAAGGGCTCGATCAGGCCCATATTTTGTGCTCATATCCCGATCGTAGTCTTCCTACAAAATTTATAAAATAAAACAACAATAAAGTAAGTACAACAAAGAATGAATATTAATAAAAGATTGTTATATTCTATTACCTATTCCTTTTTCGCCCTCGCAGAACAAAATTGCCCCGTCTTCTTGCTAGTATGCGTCGGCATGAACAGCTCATCAAACCACTTAGGCTCGCACTAGTTTTCATTCTCCTATTAAGAATAACATTTCAACACAAATAAAATTATCAAGGTTAGTTCGAGTAAACTTGAATTGAAATTAATTGTTTTGATGATATAAAACATCTTACGAATCTTTGTTTGCGAACCAGCATGTTCACTGAGCCCGTGGTTGCAAAGGAACCCTCTCTAGATGATGCCCTATTTTGTTGATTCTGCTCACTCCGCCTAGCAAACTCTTCGGTGCACCAATAGTTGCACAATTTGGGCCAGTTATTCGCCGTTATCCAATCATATGTGTTTGGCACCCGTCGGTCCTTCCACTCCAGAATGCTATCTACATACCTATCTTTCGCTTCGTCTCTGCACTTGTTAAGCAGGTTTGGAGAGCTTTGTTGGCTATGCTGGCAAAGGTCTTCCATGCCAGATCCATGTCTTCACCTGGGGGAAACTAAAAATGCTTCTGCATACATCATTAAAAAGTCATTGGTTAGCTTAAAAAGAGAAACAGTAGGTTGCTAATTTTAAAAAAGGAGATTTCACTCACCAAAAACTCGTCCTGGACCTCTTGTTTAGTTCCCTTAGGATAGTCATCAAATTTCGTGCACACAGTGGGTAATCTAGTTTCCGCAGGATAGTGGAAACGTGCGCATTGTGAGATTATTTTGTTGACATTTTTTGTCGCTTCCAACCGAATCTCCAACAAGAGATCTGCAAATAAAATTAGTTTTAAAACGACTACAAATGGATAATCTACATACTCAGAAATGCACTAAAAATGAATTTTACCTATACCGACCCGATGAATCACTGGTCTGTCCTCCGACCTTTGCGGCAGCTTAAGGTATGCATTTTGGTTGCGCGGAGGGTGCTTGGATCCACTGGATGATGCCTCCTTCTCCTTACCCTTTCTGCTCTGCATACCTGCAATAAAGTTTGTAAACAAATTAGTTTTACAAACAATTCCAACAAAAATAATACATTACTTAAATGTTTTTTCCATTTACAAATAAAATAAAAGATATTAACACTAATTTCTCATTTGGCGTTTTTTTTTCTCGACCTTTTTTTTTACTTTTCGGTTCATTACTTAAGTAGTAATGATGACCGTACATCTGGCGTTTGCATGCTCACCATGCATGGTCCAAGTCTCATAATAAAGTCTAAAGCCCGATTTGTGCAGATATTTTTCGATAGTATACCTATCTCACCATCTAGCACACCCATAATTGGCACAAGGACACTTGATGCGATTTTACTTATCAATATTATTCGGAATAGCGAATGCATAATTAAAAAATTCCTCCACACCTGTCACAAATACCGGATTGACCTTCTTGTCCACGTAACTAGGACCGTACATCCAACTACGATCACCCTCCATTCCTCCTAATTATGACATATACATTTATAAGCTATTGTATAAACATGACCTAAATGCAATAATTAAGACATGACAACATTCATCTCAGATCTCTTACTTCAGCATTCTAACTAAAACTTTGGCTCAAACAAAAAATCCAGATCTATACTTTAGACCCTCCAGATATCATCAATTGATAAAGGATCCTCTAAAGCAAGTCATGGAAGAAACACAAAATCAAATCAAGTGTTGCATCATCCATGCAACAGGACTTGTATACAACCATACAAACGACATCTACATAAGCTATGAATTTAAACGTACGTACTATAGAGAGAGAAAGAGAGAGAGGATGCTTCCCTTCCCTTGCCTTGTCTTTTGTTGATTAGTTCTAAATAAAATAAAACTCACACGAGGTCAAAACTAAACTTGAAGTTATGCCTTGCTAACTATTTTCACACTTAAATGAAATAATGTCAATAAATATTAATAAGTCCAAACTCATTAGTCTTTTGGGGCTTACATAGGGCCGGTGTACAATCATATCCCACTCTTTGAATGCTATGTCTTAGTAGTGACGAAATGTATGTGGATTTAGTATTTAAGAAAAATTCGGCAGCATTTCCTCTTAGTTTACCGAGTACGCGTTAGAAACACATCATTTTGGACATGTGATTCAATACGTACTCGTAGGAACAACAAGGGAAAATGATACCAATTTTTTCTTAAATACTATATCCATATACATTTCTTCACATCCTAGATGAGACAAAGCATTCAAAGAGTAGTCCCAAAACGGGGACTCTTCAAAATTAATCTCTATCGGATTAATTTTGAATGGGTATAAACCTAAAAGGCATACTAAATGATCTGGTTTAATAATATAATTAACCAATATAGAATTAATAACTAACGAATTATAGTACATGATTGGAAACATTCTTTTACTAAATGTTCCACATGCATACTAAAGGTTCCACATCCATGATTGGAAACATTCTTTTAGTAATTTTGCTAGTTGAACTAACTAACCAAAGATATATATAGATCTGTATTTGCTCTTGTAAATAGCTATGGAAAAGCATCCATGTATTGTAAACAACTTTGCATACATATGTTGCAATTATGCAAAAAGGAAACTGGAGGCATGCAAGCTTCTGAAGGAATTCAAATATTGAACCTATATATGCTATGTACATAAATAAATATACAAATATCCGTGGTCAATTTAGAGAAAGTTGGAGAAATAATATTTGATTTTGGCAAAGGCATAAAATAATATAAAATAGTGTGGAAAGCATGATTACAAAATTGTAATCTGGAAGGCATAAAATAACTCAATTTCCACTCAACCATGCAATGCAGCCAAGGATTTATTAGCATCAATTGCATAGTTGAACTAATAATTAAGTAGAGATGAACATAGTTGAACTAAATAATTAAGTAGAAATATAAGTGAGCTTGGAATTACATACATAATTATTCCAATTTAAATATAAGTGAGCAGTTCCAAGTTTGGCCCTTTTTTAGTTTAGGAGGTGAATCAATTAGTCCATTATGAGAATATATTAATTCGGACATCAGAATCCGTTGTAAGGAAATTATAATCGACAGAATTAACATAAATTAAGCCATAGAAATAATTAATCTTAACTTAGCATCACCAGCCCCAGATGTGTAACATCTAAATTACGGGACCAATGATGGGTCAGAGAGCATGCAAGCGAATCTAATGGTCCCACTTGAAGCTTCATGCCTCCAGATTCATCAATTTATTAACAAAGTAACACATAGCATATATAGGCTTCTAAGTAATATACAAATGCACCACGGATATTTGTATATTTATTTATGTACATAGCATATATAGGCATGCTCTCCGACTGGTCTTCATCAATTTATTAACAAAGTAATATAGTCTCTAATACAATTAATTTATTAACAAAGTAACAACAGAAGGTTAGGTGGTAGCTAGGCAGCCTCATTTTGTTTTCAATGGTTTAATTGGACTACATCACATGTCCTGGCATTATTAAATACACTAACAAATGTAAAATTAACCTAACTCTTAAGAACTAAAGTTAGGCGTTAAAAATGACATGAGCGAAGGAAGAGGTAAGAGAACAAATCGGTCCCAAAAATTATGATCTCTATTTTGTGTTTGTCAATCCCAAAAATTAGTCCCAAAAATCTATAAAATTGAAAACAATGCGTGCATCACTTTAAAAATCGAAGGAAAATCAAACTTACCGATGGGGTCAGAGAGGCGGGTCTTGCAGCGGGGTCGGGGTCGGGGTCTTCCAGCGGCGGAGGGGTCACAGAGTTGGCGGGGTCACAGAGGCGGCGGGTCACAGAGGAGCGGGTTTTTTTTTTTTTTGGCTAACCTAAAACGCGGGAGAGGGAGGAGTTAGAGAGAAGGATGGTGCGGGTTTTTTACGGACACTCTTCAGTGACCGGGACAAATCGGTCGCTAAAAAGTAAGGCGCCGGTCGCTGAAGGTGTCGTCGCCGAAAACGTCTTATTTCCTTTTTCTTTTTTTTGGAGGGGGGTCTTCAACGACCGGCGACCAAACCGATCGCTGATGCCGGTCGCTGAAGTCCTATTTTGTTATAGTGATCAGGAACGGTTGTTTGTTATTAGCCGATCCTGATTCTACTAATCAAGATCGGACATTAATATTCAGCCGACCCTAATTCTCTAGTATCAAGATCGGACCTCATAAATAATCAACCCTGATTGTGTTATTTTGGTGGTTTATGCATATCAGGATCAACCATAAATAGTCGACCCTGATAGTAGTTTCATTTTGTTGTTTAAATTATTTTTTAAGTCCGATCCTGATAGGACGATACTATTTGTACATTTTCTACTAGTGGTAAGACGACATACTGAGTTCGAATCTTCCAAAGTAATCCAATTTTTAAGTTTAAATCCGGATCGTTAAATTTGAATCGGGCCATCAGATTAAAGGGGCCATGTGCGCTCCACCTTGGAAAACAAAAGGAAGAGCACCAAAACTTGAGTTGAAGTTTCCGATTAAGTTTTTTATTTCTAATTTTCAATTTTTTTGTCCATTACCATATATACTTCTTCTTAGGCATTGTTCATGTAAATGTATGAAGTCTCAGATCTAGGGTTTTTTATTGTATTTTTATTTTTTTAGTTAGAATGTTATTCATGTAACTAATAATGTGTGATATATAATATGTGATACTTTTTCTTAGGCATTGTTCATTAAAGTGTATAATTTATCCAATCTAGTGTTATTTGTTATATTTTGTTTAGTTAGAATGTAGTCATGTAAATATTTTCATTTTGAAATTTAGTTTAATTAATGTTTTTGGTATTCAAATCTAGGATATGTTATTAAAAAAAGAAAATCGATGAGATTAGTTTAGTTTTTTATCAAAAAATTAGTTTACTGTTTTCATTTTAAGATTTTTTCAAAAAAATAAATAAATAAACTAACCGCCCCACAGTAGGATGGTCCACTTTAGAAGAGAACCGCCCCACTGTGGAGTGGTTAGGCCAGTTTTGAAAATAAATAAAAACTGAGGGCATATTTGTTATTTTTTTATTGAGTATATTTGAAAAATAATCGGCATTTTTCTCCCTCTAGGCACTGCTATCTTTATGCATACATGGATTTAGAGATTTATTTGCTATTTAAAATGCTTGGAGAGTAAAAGAAAGAGAAAAACTCCCCAACTAATAGCTGAACATCATTTTTGGCCATCCGTTTAATGTACTTTTTCTTCTTGAGTTCTTGTAGAAAGATAAAAAAAATAGTAAAATATTATTTTACAGAAAAAAGGTGGAATACATTTCCGCAGAGAAAGAGATGTAGAAAAACCAGCACAAATCCCTCTTGAAGTGCATTTAATAAATACATGTCCAGCAAGTTATGAAAATTGTTCAACCAGAATCCAAGATAAAGCACCATTTTTACAATATTAAATTATTTAGAAATTATAGTTATTGGTAAACAAATTATAAAAAAAAATTTATTGAACTAAATATACTTTGGTTGAAAGAAAAATTTGATCTTGAGAAATGAAGCCGGACAGTACTTTTCTTAGATGATAAGCATCACCAATTAACAGTACTACAGCAGCGGGACTCTACTGCGACAGGCTAAATCGGTCCCAGAAGGGTATGGCACCGGTCACAGAAGGGTTCCGCCGGTCGCAGAAAGCCCAGTCGCAGTTGCTCCGTCGCTGATGACCACCCCGCTGACGTCACCAGTCGTTGAAGGGTAAGGCATCGATCGCAGATGACCCTATAGCGACTGTTGAAATCTGTCGCTGATCGTATGTGCTGACGTGGCGGAAGACTATCAGAGACAGATTGGCTGGTCGCTGATGGGCCCAGAATCGGTCGCAGAAGGTTGATATTTTTTTTTGTTATTTTTTTTGTTATTTTCCTTTTCCCAATTGGTACGAAACGTACCAAACAAATATAAAAATCATTGAACCCATTATGTTCATTTATTTTTCTCCAACCCCAATTGGTACGAAACGTACCAAATAATTCTCAAGCAATTCAAATATACAAAATAAAATACTGGTACGAAACGTACCAAGCACCAAGCAATTTAAAAGGAATTCAAAAGCAATTTAATTGATACGTAACAATTCACAAAACGACATAAACATGAAATATCTAAAGTACTACATAAATATTAAGTATAAAATATCAAATATCTAAAGTACGACATAAAAATAAAATATCTAAAGTATGACATACAAATCAAATATCTAAAACTCATACAAAACGTCATAAAACTAGTCAGACGCGATATCATCCCTGCTGTCATCCTGAGCATCGGGATGGTGCGAGCTAGAACCTCCCTGTGAGAATATAACTAAAGTTTTTAGGGTTCACAAATTTAGGAGTTTACTGTTCCGTTAATTGATTTGCCATACTTGGTGTCTTTATTAGATTGAAACATACCCAAAAATCGGATTTCGTACCTGATGAGACGAAGAACGTCCCACGCTACGCCTCAACTCCTCCATGAATTGGTTGAGCTATGGTTGAAGCACGCCTAACACTTGACTTGAAATCGCATTAACATATAATTGGTTTGCAAGTATAGTGACTAGGTTCAGAAATAATTGGTTTGCAAATAAGAGTTAAAAAGCTATATTAACATATAATGGTATATGTTGGGAATATAACAAGGGTCTTACATATCTTTTCATCAAATCTTTTCATCATCAGCAGGGAGTATGACATATCTTTGCATCAAATTGGAACAAATACAGGAGAATTTTACAAATTTATTTTCATCATTTAAAATTTTAATCATAAAAAATCAATGTAGATAAGTAAAAGGTTTTTTTTTTAGCCAAATTGTATTTACAATGTGTTATAATATGCATTTGCAACTTTGCCTCAATATAAGTCACAAGATTAAATATAACTCACAGCAGAAGAGTTGAATAATCAATTTGCAAATTAATATGTAAATCATAAAATGATGCAAATATGCAATCAATGCCATTAATTGCTAGTCTTAACCAAGAAAATAAACATATGACTATACAATACAAGGTCCTTATCTGTTGTTTGTTTGCTCAATCTCATAATTTTCAATATGCTATTTTATTCTAAATTTATCTTTATCTAATGACTTTTTTATATATATCAAATGAAGAGATGCTCAAAGCTTAGACTAAGCTCCAAATTAAGGCCCTTTCAGTTTATTATCTATTATTTTGATAAAATGAAACATGGTAACGAAACACTATGAAGTCTTGACCTGATGCATTCATTTCTAAATTCCTATAATCTCACCAATATATATCAGCAAAAGAAAAACAAAATTATACATGCTCTAAATTGATTTCTTCCACTCCAACATTGGGGGGCATTGACTAGTTACACAAATTGACAAATAAATCCATGGAAAATTATTAAATTGCAAAAAACATAAGTACCATAAGTACTGTGGCCTCTAATTGCTTTGATTGCCCAGTTCTAATTTCATGCATCTAATTTGATGTTCTAAATTTATTATCTACTCATATATTTATTTCTCCTCTCATTCAAGTATGCAAGTATGCAAGTAAACAAAGAATTGCCCAAATCAGTAAATAGTAAGCTCAACACAGCTTAATAGACTAGAAACCAAAAAATAAACAGTAAGCTCCAATAAACAACGCTTACTTGAAGCAGCGGTCTTCCAGCAGCGAGGTCGGGTCAGAGAGGCGGAGTCTTCTAGCAGCGAGGTCGGGGTCGGGAGGAGACAGAGAGAGAAGGAAAACCATCGCGCGACGCGTTTACGGACACCATTCAGTGACCGGGACAAATCAGTCGCTGAAGTATGTGACCGCTGGTCGCTGAAGGGGTCATCGCCCAAAACATTTTATTTATTTATTTTTTTTTTTGGAGGGGGTCTTCTGCGACCGGCGAACGAACCGGTCGCTGAAGACCGGTTTTGTTGTAGTGTAAACAAAAAATAACTTAGTTTTGTGGAAAACAAAACCTTTACCAAGAAAAGAATAACATAGAATCAGATGCATTGAACTTGAAAGATGAGTTTAGCATATTGCAAAAAATAATAGAGAAAAAGATGTCACATGCCTTGGCACATGTTAGGATCTTGCATCAAGGAACATAAGTTTTTGTCCATTTTATTCCGGACAATTTGCCCATACTTGAAATAAATAGCAATTCAAATTAAACATATACTAAATATGAATTTAAATTTTGGTTTTTAGAGTACCACATGAGGAGTTGTAGAAGTAGCTGCACCTGATCTGGATTTGGATCACGTGTGGCACATGGTCTTTCTCCAGCACAGCCCGTTCCTCTCCCAGCGCCGCACCCGCATACCTATTTCTCTCCTTCTCCTTGTAACCTCCGCAATCCTTCCCCTTTCAATTGCCATGGCTACCTTCCTTCCTACTTGACTGTAAGGATGGGTAGAGGAACGAACACTAAGTCCAATCATGCCCCTCCTTCTTGCAGTTGGAGCATCGAACAGTGTTGGAAGTTCTCCTAGTCCCCGGTGCAGAATTAGGTCGCATTTCTGAATGTTGAGAGGGTTTTGGAGGAGGCTTTCACAGTGCGATCTGGTAGTCGCTATTCACTGGTACACGGTTTCCTTTTTCTGGTATTGCTGATTCGCTTTTGTTTTTGTTTTTTGTATCGGCTGTTCGACCTTTGTCTGTGAGATTTTGATTTTGTACCACTTGCTCTATTTCTGGTTTAGGATTAAGTATTTGCTGGTACAAGCAATTTTTTTTTTTTTTTGTTTGTTGTTTTCTGGTATGCGAATTTCAGTTTTTTGTTAGCTGAAATTTGGGTTTTTTTTTTGTTACAAAAAAACAGTTCAGATTTGGTTTTTGACTCTTTGATGGTGTTGCAGTTCTTGGTTAGCTGCAGTCCTTTGTTGTTGTTTGCAAAATTTGCGACAGGATTACATATGCCGCTCTGATACCATGTTGATTGTTATGAGACAGATGAATTCTGAGGAGATGAAAAATATTATTTGATATCTTGTATATTGATTGATATGGTTCTATCTTCATACATCAAAAACTATACATATATATCATATGAGGCCCTACTAGCCGTTAGGAATAAAGTTGAAATTAAAGTGGAAAGTACAAACAGCTAGTTTAGCCAACGGTCATATTACCGCTATTTCTAACACTCACTCAACAATTCCACAGTGTAACTACTCTTGGGGTCCAATCGCTTGCACGATCAGTGTTTCCTGTTGAGCTAAGGAGAGACCGGAGATGTATGAAATAGAAACCAAGAAAGAAAGAAGGGAGATGAGTCTTTCTACTGAGCTGCAATTGATGGGCTGTTGCAGCTCAATTTTTTTTTTTTAAGGTCAGCGGCTTTAAATATCAACTAACAATTTAATTGATAAAAAACGTATTTACAATGGATCAAATGACCGTAATTCTTAAATCACCGTCTCGCTCCACGACCAGATCCGCTTCTTCGACTGCCGCCGTGCTCCGACAGCAGCCGGATACTCACTATCGCGCTCCAATCGAGATGTTGATCACCGTAATTAATCGCTATCTTGCTCTACGACCGGATCCGCTTCTTCAACCGCCGCCGCGCTCCGACGACTGTCGGATCTACTCATCGTCGCGCTCCAATCGAGATGGAGACTCTACACTCCGAACTCTGACGGTACTGCACTCTTGGCTCCGATTGGCTCCGGTTCCTCCCCCCTCCCTCATTCTCCTCTCCGTTCGAGAAGATAGAACCGAGAGAGAGGGGAGATGTTTTGTCGGGGATGAGAATTACAAGGTGTGAAAATGGTGGAGTTTGGTAGAGAGAGAGGAGGAGGGTGGCGGCGGCTGTCAAAACCTAGCTTTTGAGTCGCTTTTTGAATTGTCAAATTTTGCTTTTTCAGTGAAGAGCGCTATATCAATTTTTTTTTTTTTTTTTTTTGGCGGCTGTCAAAATTCTAACCACCATCTCGCTATATCAATTTTTTTTCTTAATTCATACTAATATTTGGGTCATTGTGTAATTAATTAGCATATATGTAATATTTGGGTCATTGGGTAATTAATTAGCATATTGTAAGAGATAAACATGTATGTTGTGACTTCTGTTGAAATTGAATCTGAAATCTCGATTTCATATTTTTATTCGTCCTTTCTCAGTCCTTTCTCTTTCTTTTACTGGACCAACAAAATTCCACTAAAATTTCCAAAAGTTCATAAATATTTTGTTTCCTATTCAAGGTCTCTAAATTTAGATCATTCTAGTCACGGTCAAACAAGTTGTTCTCATTTTTTTTTTTAAAGTTGTTACTTGAACAAAGAGATATTTTATGGGAAGAATCTCGTGTTATTGGTGCAGCTGTGCGTCTCTTTGGCAGGGCTCCAAATGCATGTATAACAACTGAAGCAAGCAATGAAGTTCTTTTGGTGGATTGGATATTTTGATTACTTTTGAAAAGCAAGCACAATATGCTGATTGCAAACAATGCATGGCTTCTTAATGCAGTTGATTTATGATGAGTCCAAAAATGTAACTAATTCTGGTATTATGTTTTTTGAGGTTATGTATATGCATGCATAGGCAAAATGTTTTTCATTGTAAAGTTCGAAAGTTTCTATGGGATGTATATTTCAGGAGTAAACAGAAGACCATTATCTATCAATTCTTCATTTAAGCCTTTCAAATTCTTCAGTTCAAGTCCAATCAACAGATCAAGAGATTGTGTTATTCAGTTCAAGTAGCAATGTGGGGAACTGCATACAAAATTTTGATGAGGCCCTGCGCTTAATGTCACTCGGCATGGTTGCTTATATGAGACTAAACCTGCCTATGTCACTGATCAACCCAAGTTTTTGAACTTAGTAAAACAAATTGAGGCGGAGTTGGGCAGTACCAGTGGGATCAGGTATATGGGCCTAGACATTGATCTAGACATTCTCTTCTATGGCAAATTATGTGTCAACTCAGAATATTTAAGCGTACCGCATGAAAGAATCTGATAAAGGTCTTTTGTATTAGCCCCTCTAATCAGGGGCGGACCCGGAGTATTCCAGGGGGTAGCTGCCCACCCCCCCCCCCTGAATTTTGAGTTTTAGTGGAGATTTATCGGTTCCGATCGATTTTGCCCCCCTCTGGACATTTAATTTGTAATCGAGTTAAATTTAGGGTTAAAATTGAAATAAATCTGTTGAATTTTTATTGGTAATTAGAATTATAAGTCAGAGCATCAGAAATTACTAGTCAAAGCATTGGAAAGTATAAGTTAAAACATTATTTTTTGTCGAGTACCCAATTGGTTAATGGATTTAAACTTGATTAGGTATTTAAACCCGATTCGATATTTTTTTGCCCCCCTGATGAAAATCCTAGATCCGCCCCTACCTCTAATTGATTGATATATTGGTGATCGGAAACAACACTTGTTTGAATTCAGTTGATTTCAATTCGATAGAATTCAATAGAGATGAATTGTAATTGAACTTTGTTGATCGGAATCAAAATGGAAAATAATTTAACTCTTCTAATTATTAATTGCATTGAAAGTATACATAATAGAAGAAAAATTATTGTCATTTGAATAAAAATGACACTTATGCCCTTAAACTTATTAAATATGATACTTAGTAATGATATGATAATTACTCTCATTCCAACACAAATTACATTTACACAGAGTGCCATAAATTAAATTATATTGCTTTATGCCACAAAAAATCTGGCCTGAAATATATATCGTGGTCCTTCTAATATAAATTCAAAGACATTTCATCTATTTTTTTCATGGTCCTTCTGGTATGTAAAAATTGTAAGATATTTTATCTATTTTTAAAAATAACAAAACTTTTTTATATAGCAAACACAAACCGTTAATTTTTTTTTAGAAGGGTTACAAGCTAACGGTATTTAACAAGTTCTACAGCTAGTAAAGCTAGCGGTAGGGGCAATATTCAAAATTTTAGAAATTTGAGGGCATTTTTGGATTTTTTTATTTGAGGATGTGAATAAAAATTTCTGTTTCTTTGGCCTGTTTTATTAATTATTTTGTGATTTTTTTATTTCATTAAATAAGGAGTTAAAATATATTATAATAATATATGATAAAAAACTGGCTGTTATAAGATATGAAATATGTAAATTATTTAGTATTATTTTAAAAAAAATGATAGAATGGGGAATAAAAACTTGAGGCAAATTATCTGTTGTTATAAAACAACATCTCCAAAGATAGAAATTTAATATATTTGTTGGCATATAAAAGATTCATATGAACATTATTTTTAGCTGATATTTCAACTAATATGAAAAACAAAATATATACATACCATATCTACCATGAATTAATTAATCACTAAATCATTTTAATCACATAATTGCAACGTAATCCAACATAATGAGGGCATGCATAAGGAGATGTTTAGCAAGTTCTCAAAATTATATTCAACCATATTAAAAAATAAAACACCATTTTTGCAACACTAAATTATTTAAACATTATTACATATATAGAAATTGAAAACAAATAGTGTCGAACTAAATATTCTTTTGTTGAAAGAAAAATTTGTTCTATGTTAGATCATAAGGATCACCAATTAAATAAAAATAACTTAGATTTTTGGCAACAAAGCCTTTACCAAGAAAAAAACACAGAATCAGATGCGTTGAACATCAAAAATGAATGTAGCATATGACAAAAAATAATATATAAAAAATAATATCACATGCCTGGCACATGTTAGGATCATGCATCAGTGCACATAGATTTTGGCCATTTTATTCCAGACAATTTGCCCATACTTGAAATAAATTGCAATTCAAATTAAACATATATTAATCACATTTCATATACCTATATATGCTTATTTCATTTTTTTGCTATTTTATATTGTATGTACCCAATAATCTGATTCACCAACAATTAGTGAAATTTTAATTCTACCCGGAGTACAAGTTGATTTGAATTGAACAAATGTACATTGAAATAAGAATAATAAAAAAAAGAGCAAAAGATCATATGGAGAGAAAAGAAGAAGAAATATCCTTACCTTTGCATATGCATGTGATATGTTCTGTGCATCACCACAACCAACAAATTGTCCCAAAACTGTAAATTATTATTTTTACAAGGCTGAGAGCCACACTTATTTAATAGAGAAATGCAGTTTCACAGGTATCAAAGTGCCAATCACAGACCTATATATAAATAGCAAAGCATAGCCATAGATTGAGCTACTCGTACAAAGAAAATAACCTAGCAACTTATATTGGAAAAAAAAAATGGTGGGGAAAATGGTTGAGAGAGAAAAATCAAAGCAAAGAGAGATGTATAATTTATTTATTTTTGTTGGTATAATTACTTCTTAGATTATATGTTGGTATAATTTACACAGTACTTAATGAGGGGATGTATAATTTATTTATTTTTGTAGTAATTTTTTTGGGTATCAGTACCTTATATTATGAGAAATCTCTTGCGTAAAAAAAAAAAATGATATCTAATGGATGAGTCAAAAATAAGATATTGGACGAAATTGAATCCAAATTTGCTCAATTTCACATGGCTTGACCTTCCTCCAATTCTCACATATGAATCCCATAAAACATCGATATGGCAACACAACTACCTTAAATTTAACAAGGCTTTTGAATGAGCAAGTGAAGGTAAGATATTGGAGAAAATCAAACCAGCAACAACTCAGAAAACAGAGAAATGTATTGGTTTGATTTCCAGCAATTCTCACATTCAATACCTAATAAACCCATAATTTGATTTCATATTTTCTTTGTTGTTAGATTAAAACTGAATATGATTGATAAAACTGATCAATATGAGAGTTAAATTAGTGTTCATTCCTTCCATCTCTCATTTTCAGAACTACCAATTTATTCATGCTGAAACTAGAATTTTGTGGGGTAAATTTTAGAAACCTAATCTGAGAAAAAAGTAACAACATGTATGGTGTGATTTCTCTTTTTCTGATTCCATGTCATGGATATGGCATGAGGTTTTACCTAGTGTACCAGTGATATTATTTTTTTCTTTCCAAAGATAGTCTTCTATACCCTCCTTTTACTGGTGTTGTAACGTCCCTTTTTTTTTTGGCAAATCACAACAGAATATTTTGTGCATGTGTTTGTATGAGAGAGAGAGAGGAACTTTGAGAAATTCTTCTATGCTTGTCCTCACTAAGTGTGTGTTTGTTGACAAGTTCGGATCCTCTAAAAAGTAATCCAAAATTTGAGTTGCTTTCAAATTATCCGATTAATTTTGGCATGAATATCAAACGGTCTTAATTCAAATTCAAAATTTTTACTTCAGGAGATCCATATATGTGCAAATTGTATGTGCAAATTGTATATTTTCTCAAAAGATATGGAGGAGAATCCAAGCTTTCTCAAAAGCTAGCTCAGGAGATAATATATGTGCAAATTGTATATTTTTTCAAAAGATATGGAGGAGAATCCAAGCTTTCGAGATCCTCTGCAATGGCGCAATTCATGTTTCTCTATGGAGAGACATGTTTAATTCGTTCTATTGAATTTTTTTGAAAGATATTGGAGTCTATGGTGTCCCTTTAATAAAAAATAATAATTTAGGAGGATCCAAATGTAGCAGGCTCAGATTGGAGGAGTTTATCTGTTCATGGAATAAGCGTCCTTTTAATGGAATCAAGACTAGTGGAGTATCTCTATCAAAACCATAACCCGTGCATCATGAGAGTAGATATCAATCGATCCCAGAGAAGTTTCCTCAAAATAAAAAATGTAAATATCAGTCGGCTCAAGATTTTTCCCTTGTCTAACTAACTTAAAGATCTCCAGAAGTAACTTTTTATTTAAAAAAGAGAGAGTGAGAATATTATTCATAAGAAGCACTTTGGTGTCAACAAGATAAATTAATGGTATATAATATACCATTAATTGGTCACCTACACAAATATAGACATTATACGTGCTTCACAGCCACATAATATTAATATTAATACTCGACATGGATTTCATAGCTCATGAACTTCAGTTTGTCTCTTTTGATCTTACTCATCTCAGCAACTTCACTCGAGCACAAGAGACACCTTTGAGCACAAGAGACCACATCGAATCACCGAAACCAAGCAATCATGAACATCCTCTGTTACATTTGCATTCTCTCCTCCATCATTGACTGGGAATAGTTTATGGTCGATAATCTCAGTAACACCATCAGAGAAAGCCATCTCAACATGCATGTGGAGGCTCAAACCATCTCTGAATCTTTCGTCGGTGGGGCTTATGCCAGTAAACATCTCAAGCACTAGAATGCCATAACTGTATGCATCTCCTTCAACCGATGCCTGACCTCCCATGCCATATTCTAAAAAGTATAACAAATTACAATCATACGTATATCCTTCTACAAATTATGCACCAGATAAGTAACATATGTTATTTTTCCTTCTCAATTCAAACATACGAGTTGTGTTAAAATAAATATAGATTATGTTGAAGCCATTCTTTCTATACCATGATAGGGTAAAAAAGTTAAAATAAACACCCACTTCTGTCAGCTGGTACGTAACAACCATGGTTCTGAAACTCGGAATCGGAATCGGAATCGGATACTTGACCGTGGAATCGGAATCAGGTGAATCGGCCGGAATCGGCCGAGTTGACTCGGTAACTCGGATTTTTTTGGCAGAAGCTTGTTTTGTATAAAAAATAAGAAAAAATTGGTAAAAAATTAAATTGTCCAAAAATTATGTTAAGATAAAAAATATACTCATATAATCCTCTAGTATAAAGTAATATAATATTATACAAGCTTTACAAATTCACAATCAGAACACAAATTGTACTATCAGAAACTATGTCAAGCTAGCTGTATCAGCTCGTCGTCCTTTGTATTAAAAATGTAGAAAAAATCATTGTACAAAGATAATTAGTCAAAAAATAATGGTAAGACCACATCTTACAAAAAAATAATCTACTAATATAATAAATATAAACTTTGAAAATCAGCCCATTTAAAAAAGTGATGCAATAGCCTCCATATTTTATTATTATTATTATTATTATTATTATTATTATTATTATTTTGCAATTAAATAACTTGATGTAATTAATAGTCGTACTAATAATGAGACATAAAGGAGCCAGAATTTTCAGTGGCGTAGCCAGAATTTTAGTCAGGAGAAGCAAAAATAAATATTATTAATTTATTATTAATATTTTTGTTTATTTTAATATTCATTTTTTATTAAAAACTAAAATTGTCAATACACTCTTTCTTTAAAAGGAAGATCCTTTTATTTCTAATCAATTCGGTAATCAACTAATGATAAAAAGCATGAAGTTATGTAGTAAGCTAATCAACTAATGCAAATGTTGCATGTGCTTTTTGTAGAGTTTTTTTATTAATAAAGTCAGTTGTTTAGAATTTGTTATTTTTGGACTAATTGTTTGTTATCATTTTTAAAAATGATATAATAAATTCTAATATAATCATAATATTATAGCTGTGACATATAATTATGCAATATAAAATAATAGTTTTCAACATTTTTTAGGTATCTACAATGTCCTACTTTCTTAAAATACGTTTATTTATTTGTTGATGATAATAGTGATGTTGGTGAAGTGCACACCACATTATAGTTTTGTTAGAACTTCGGCCCATTTATTAGTTTTACTATTGCTAGCACCCTTTTAAAGTTCAGCCCATTATACAAAATCTAATCCGTTTAATTGAAAAAAAATAACACCTTTATATCATGGTCCCACAGTACAGATCTTTCTTCCCCATTTTTTCATCCCTTTCGAACCAGTGATGAAAAACTCCATAAAAAAGAACTCTGCTTTACCCAATCCCTGCGACTTTACCTAAGCCTGCTCAGTGACCAGGGCTCCCCCCTTCCAGCTGTCACTAACGGGTCCAGCAGCGGCTCTAGCTTCTTCTCCCAAAAAAACGCTTGACTCGGCTCATTTTCAACTTGAATCGGTCATTTTTGCCTTGAATCGGCTCAACTCGGTGTAAACTCGGTTGACTCGGCTTGACTCGGCCTAAAAATCGGCTAACTCGGCCGAGTCAAGCACTGTTCATCCGAGTTTTGCTGAAAAACTCGCACGGGCGCGAGAATCGGGTGAAAATCGGATCGGTGACGGCCGATACCGAGTTGACTCGGAATCGGCCGATTTTCCAAACCATGGTAACAACTTGTATACCTATATAGGATATACTAGCACACAAATTTAATTTCTCATAAGAATAAACTTGTACCTGGCGGAATATAACCAATGGAACCTCTGAGTCCAGCTGTACTTCCTGTCAACAAAGAAGACATAGAATCAGGTTGAACCAGAAATCTGGCAAGCCCGAAATCACCCACATGTGCTGTAATCTCTTCATCCAAAAGCACATTGCTAGGTTTAAGATCACAGTGTACGATTGGAGTGGGCCCATGGTTATGAAGATAGTCCAAAGCTGTCGCAACATCGATTACCCCATTCAGCCTTTGGATGAGGCTGAGACTCCTAAATGGCCTATTTGTACACGCACTGGGATGCAACCATGATTCCAAGCTGCCATTAGGCATGAACTCAAAAATCAAAGCTTTAAAATCATTAGCATGGTGGTCTGTGCTAGAGCATGAACTTAAAACTTTGATAAGGTTTCGGTGTCTGACTTTTCTTAGTACCTCACATTCAGAGAAGAAACTTCTAGAAGCACCGCGCTGATTGAGATTTAGTACCTTCACAGCGACAGTTGTCACATTCTCAAATTTCATTGGAGCTTTGTAAACATCTCCAAATGTACCTCTCCCAATTAGATTCTCCGATGAAAAATGATCCGTAGCCCTGAGAATGTCATTGTATGACACTTTTTGATACTCAGAAATTTTGGCTACAAATGGTAGGGGATTTTTAAGTGATCCCTTTTTCCAACAAAAACGGGCTACCAAAATGGTTATACACAAGCATATAATACCTCCTATGCAACAAATTATTACAATGATCATTTTGGAATAGTGCTTCTTCTTTTGTTTATCTAAAACACATTTGGGTAGATGCATTTCATGTACTCCACCGCAAAGTTTTGAATTTCCTCTTGTGTCTACTGCACTAGAATTCCTGAAAACCCCATCTTTCGGCAATTCCCCCTTAAAATTGTTGAAAGAAATATTCAAGTTCTGAAGTTTCATCTGACCAACAAATTCAGGTATTGTACCAGATAAAGAATTGTTAGAGATATCCAGATCTTGCAACCCTCTCATGTTGCTCAAAGAGAAGGGAATAGACCCATTCAACTGGTTTCCATCAAGATGAAGTATTTGAAGTAGCTGACACCCATCGATTGTGCTAGGAATTTGACCAGATAATTTGTTATTTGATAGGTAAACTTTTTGTACATTTTTTAATTGACCAATTTCTGGTGGCACTGATCCATTCAAATAGTTATTTGACAAGTCAAGGCTGATAGAAAGTGATGGAAGATTGAAGAGGTTATTTGGGATTAAGCCTATCAACTTATTATGTGACAGATTCAAGGTATTTAGTAATTGCATATTGCTTAATTCCTCTGGTATACTCCCAGTGAATGCATTGTTATCAAGATGGAGAAAATTTAACTTGGATAGATTACCTAAAGTTGATGGGATTTCACCTGATAACATGTTTCCGTCTAGGCCTAGCCCTTCCAAATTCCAAAGATTGCCTATTTCTTCTGGGATATTGCCTTCAATAAATGTTTGATATACTTGTAAGGTAGCAAGGTTGGTGAGTTTTCCTACCTCTGCAGGAATATTTCCTGAAATTGGATTTTTGTAAATTCCTAAATAGATAAGACTAGTAGAGAGATTTGCTATAGAATGAGGGAGCATTCCGTGAAGTTGGTTGTCTCCAAGATCCAATAATTGTAGAAATGTGCAGTTGATTAAAGAATCAAAGAATTTCCAATCGTCCCCGATGGCCTTAATTTGGTTTGAAAATATGCCAAGCATTAAAAGGTTTCTTAAGGTTCCTATACTATCTGGTATTGTGCCTATGAAATTGTTTTTGCTTAAATCAATCCGAAGCATGGCTGAACAATTGGTTATGGATATTGGAATCTGACCATTAAGTTGATTTGTGTACAACATTAAATTTTGTAGGCTCTGAAATGCATGACAAAAGTTTGAAGGAAGATTTCCATCAAGCTGATTTCCACTCAAACTCAGGGAAACCATGGATGAGAGGTTGTAAATGGAATGTGGTATCTGGCCTGACAAATTGTTTTCTTGAAGATATAGAAGAAATAGATGCGTAAGGTTGCCTAAGGTGATTGGTATTGATTTCGTAAGATTATTACTACTTAGAGCCAATGCTTCGAGTAGTTCTAGGAAACCAAATTGTGGAGGTATGCCTCCTACCAGAAAGTTAGATCTCAAATTGATAGTCCTCAAATTCTTACATTTCATTAGATTGGAAGGGATGGTTCCTTGGAGATTATTCTTTCCCAGATTAAGTAATTTTAAATTGGAACAATTACCAAGAGTTGCCAGGAATGTTTCCGGCAAGGTTATTCACACTCAAATTGAGATTTTGCAATCTACTCAAATGACCAAACTCTGCTGGGATGTTACCAGTAAGCTGGTTATCTGAAAGGTTCAAACTTTTGACAAATGTGAGATTTGACAAATAGGGTGATATACGGCCTGACAGATGTAATGAGCCTAGAGAGAGAGCAATTACTCTATTGGGATGGCGGTTGCTGCACCTTACACCTTGCCACTGACAATAGTGGAAAGAATCATTCCATGATGATAATGGACCGAATGGGCTATTTGATATGAGAGACTTGAAGGAGAGAAGTGCAAACATGTCAGTTTCATTTGTGGCAAAGCTGTTTGATGAAAGATGAAAGGAGAATAAGCATATGAGAAGTAAGATGGGTAAACCTCTCATTTTATTGAGTTATCAAGTGTTGTAAAAGGATATCTCTAATTAATGGCAATCTTCTATGATCATATTTATCATGATTCAAATAAGTTGGTGGAAGAAGACTATCAGAGTTGACCACACATGGAATTTTCCTAGTGCTAGTCATTATCCTGTTAGATAGACAAATATTTCTATATATATTATGAGTATATACATTTCCATGATGATCCATATCTACTGTTGTTCATGTGTGAATTACAGCAGAAAATTGCCCATATATTTTTCATTATGTCATTCTCAAATTAAAACTAGAAACAAGACTTGAGAAAATCCATTACTTGACATGCTGTCGCCTTGTCTTATATGAACTAGAGGGTCCCCTCACCAGAAATAAATAATATTCATTCTGCAAATATACATATATCCCCATCATTTGCATTTGTTGGTTACTTGAATCATGGAATGACTAATTATTAAATATTTTGATCGTTGTTATTATGACCATACTGTATGAACTGGAAAAGTCATTACCGGACAACCAACCGGCTCGGCCCAAGTAGAAATATTTAATTAGCAATATGACTGGAGATTATCAATGAACTGAACCAAATTACCCAGCGGGTTTTTTGTATCAATCATTGATTTAACACAGGTTAGCAGTAGCATTCGTTCTATTTGTTTTTGTTTGTTCGCTTGTTTCTTCTTTTAATTGTTTCAAGTGGAAAGAGATCAATTTAGCAAACTTAATTCAGAGGAATATTAAACAGAAATTATTTCACTGCAAGATTCAAATTATATATTCTTTTATTTTTGTAAAAAAAAAAAAAAGTGGTACAACACCCTTCAAAAAATGGATCATCTAACTTTATCTATCTCTTTAATCACATATTTAGCAGGCTTATACATTGGTAACATGTACATATGCATAGCACTGAGAACACTGTTCATCATAATGATCATCTCTCCGAGGAACAACTTCATGCATTTCAATCCATTTAAATGGACCCCAGAAGGCCAGATACTTTATTGGATATTTACCGACGAATCCACGTCCTCTGAGATAACAGAATATTTGAATTTAGATCTGCACCGTGACTTAAAAAAACAAAACAAAAAAAAGGCCGGAAGGGGTACAACATAATATTTATTGTTATCGTGCTTTAACACGGTACTAATAGACCACTGTATCAAACTCCCGCCTAATCAAGAAGAGTAGCATACCACCGGTAACTAAGTCAAGCTGCTGCATTAGGCTCCAGAAGAAAAGAGATGATAACATGACGTGATAGGAATGGAAGTATGGATCTGAATTTCGGGGAAAGTTATTTGAGTAAAAAAATGAGGTATGACAGGAAAAATTGCTCTAATCTTCTAGCAAATGTTACATAGTTTAATCATCTAGTCTCCAACTTTTGGTAATTACCTCTTAAATTAAAAGGCCGTAGGTGTCAAATGTGAATAGATTATCAATAAGTGACTTGAAAAACAATAAAAACGGCAGGAAGGGGTATAACATAATATTTTATTGTTATCTTGCTTTGACACGGCACTAATAGACTATTACATCAAACATTCTTTTTTGTTTGGCTGGTAACCAGCTGGCCTGGGGACATCCCTAACATCACTCCAGGATTCTCTCAACAGATCATGCCTCCCTCTGCACGACAACTTAACACTCATGTCATCCTCTCTTAAACACAATTCAAGTCTCCACCCTTAATTTGTCTCTTCATTTTGTCTATATTTCTCTTTTCTTCCCTATGACTGATGTTGATCTAGTTTTCATCCCTCATCTTCATTTCCCCCTCGTCTGCAATCTCGATTTTTTGTCAGAGGTTTAATACGATTGCAGTTAGAGGAACTATGATGAGCTATAAGACATGACTACCCCAATCAGACGAACAAGAGGGAAAATCAATATTATACAATTCGTTAGAAATTGTGTTTTCAATCATCAGAATATGAAGGTTTAATCACCGTTTTTCTTAACAAAGGAACATTTGCATGGATGTGAGGAAAATTACGTCTATGGAGAGGTTCCTTGATTGAGAAAAGTTGTGAATAACCTTCACAATTTTGATGAAATTAGAAGTAGCAAGTTCCTTTGGTATGTTGCATATTTACCAGTGTTCTAAATAGCGCGCTATAGCGGCGCTATAGCGCCGCTATAGCGTTTTTGGACCCCAAACGCTACGCTATGACATCAAAATGCGCTATTTGCGCTACGGCCGCTATAGCGACCGCTACAGCGCTATAGCGGTCCGCTATTCGCGCTATTTGCGCTATACAATATGAGTTTTTTTTTTAAAGCAATTTATATGGGTTTTAAATAAAGATAAAAAAAATCTCAAACCGAAATTGAATTTGTTGCTACTTGCTACAGATAAATCAATTTGAAATTGGGAATAGAAATTGAAATTTGAATAGAAAAAAAGTCCAAATCGAAAATAAAATTTGAATAGAAAAAAAAAATTATGTCATGAATCATGATGCTTAAGATATTTTTAATAGGAAAAATCGATAGTTTATGATATTACTATGGATATTTTGAAACGCAATTTGAACTTTGTACTGGTTCAATATGAATATTATAATTTCTTAATTACTTTGGTGTTATTTATTGTTCTATGAGACTTTAGATAATGTTGATATTTAGTACAAATATTGAATATACGAAATGTAAAAAAAAAACGCTATTTGGAATAGCTTCCGCTATAGCGACGCTATTCGCTATAGCTTTTTTTTTAGCCTTCCCGCTACGACGCTATAAACGCTATTTAGAACCTTGATATTTACACATTATTTTTATGAATAACCCGTAAAATTAATCTGTATGAAGTTCATTTTATGATTCTTTACTGGCTAGCAAACATGATTATAAAATAAATAAAGAAAATAATTATTATACATGGTTCTAGAGAAATAGCCGTGTTTAAACCTTGTGAATTAGGGTTTTCATTTTTCGCGTCTATTTTTGTATAGTATACACGTTTTTAGCAGGAACAGTGTCTGTTTAATTTCACTATACATGGTTTTTTTTTAATCGTGTGTAATTAGTAGTTAGGGTTTCTACTTTTATGGTACCTCTTCGATTTTTGTCAAGTCTTTAATTCTCAACACCACCATGTCTAATCAAATAACTCTTAACTCCTCAATCCCTTCTCCCTCTTTATACCAAATCTCATTCCTCTTCAATTCCTTCTCTCTTAGGTTTCATAGCCGCTGTCTTGCTCTTTTTCTCCCTCGAATCCGCACTTACCTCTTTCTTTCTCCCGCTGTCCTCTTTCCTGATATCGTAATGGAGAGGGCTACAATCTCAAGTGGTAGAAAGTGTGACTTCATCAACAATTTGCCCGACCAAATACTTCTCAGCATCTTAGGGCTGTTCGTGACTAAGGAGGCGCTGCATATGTGCGCGCTGTCTAAGAGGTGGCACAAACTATGGACCTCTCTACCCTTCCTCAACATAAATTATAGGGATTATGAAACCCAATTAGCTTCCATGGAGTGGATGACAACTTTACTCCAGAAGATTACAAATGTTGATCTTCTGGATTTACATTTCAAGTGCAATCTACCGTATGCACCTCATATTCTCATGATTTTAATATTTTCGGTAATTTGATTTCCGTTAGATTTTAAGTACCAAATTAAAATAACAAAATTATTAAAAGCGTGTCTTTATTCTAACTTTGTGTTTATATTATTCCAAATTAGGAACTGCCAACAGCAGTTTTGCTGCTACAACTCCTAATATTCTATGTTAAGACTTTACAATTTTCCTAGCTAATGCATTTTACGCTAGCAATTTCTATAGATGCTACCCAATCAATTTAGTGGCTAGCAAATATGGATGCTAGACAATTATAAATCGTTTTTTTTTAATATTTCTATTTATACATGTTTTTTTTAAAGAAACTACGTACAGCGAATAACATAAATGCATGGTTAGTACTAACTGGCCGTCTATGTTTTCCAAAACTCATACACGGATATTATTTTAGGAACCATGTATATAATCATTTTTATTATATACAGCTACTTTAATTGTGTAAAAATCACCATTTTCAGCATTTTTTTTTAAGATCTGACATGGCTCACTTGTATGAACCGTGTATGTTAATACTATATAGACATGGTTCGGAAACCGTGTACAACGTACCCACCTATTCATACACGACGCTCGCCGACACGATCATGAAACCGTGCATCATTAGCTTTTCGGACCGTGTACAGTCGCATTTTCAATACTAGTGCTATAAATATCTCTAAACTAATTAGGAGGGACAACTTTGCATCCCTATTGGCACTCCTCACAGTTTTAATAATTGAATGATTTTAAATGGGTCCATAATGAAATGGAAATATGTATTTAATTTGTAATAAAAAGCTTTAATAAAGCATTTGTTTGCATAATCACTAATGGGAAATTTTTCTAACAATTATTTTTCAATTATTAAATAATATTTTGGTTATAACAGTTAAATTTGGTCCCGTCTCTACCAAGTCATGCCGCAACCAAAATACTAAGCATGTTATGACCAAACATACTGTGAACAGTTACGTTCGTTATGTTTGATCAATATTTAACTTTTTTTTTGTAATTTAAATTCGTTTAGTGAAAACAACTCAGAAAAGTTTTCAAAAAATGTTGAACGATTCTTAGAAATTTTAAAATAAAGGTCTAAAATTTGAAAAAAAAAAAAATGATGCTAAAAGAATAATTTTTTTGTACTGAACTAATGTTAGAAAAAAAATGTGTTGTGCGTGTCTTCATTCTGTTCTGTGCCGGTTCCCGTACCGTGTTTTATGTTGTGTCATGTCAGTGTCGTGACTATGGTGATTTTTATGTCATGCCATGTCTTTTTTGCCTATAACTGGTCACAGCACATGACATGCAAGTCACGATACGTAACGAACATTCGTATCGTGCCGTGTGGGATGCCATTTTTTCACTCTAGGCACCGCTAGATTGATATATGCACCCATGGATTTAGAGATATATTTGCTATTTAAGATGTTTGGAGAGTAAACAAAAAAAAAATAGAAAAAACTCCGCAACTAATAGCTCGCCATAAAAAAAATAATCATTATAAACATCTTATTTTGGCCATCCGTTTAATAGTACAATGTAAGCTATGTACTTTTTCTTGATGGAAGATCATCAGGTCAGAAAAATATAATTTTAGCAGAAAAAAGGTGGAGCACTTGTCTCCGCACAGAAAGAGATGTAGAAAAACCCGCACAAATTGCATTCCACGTGGCATCGCAGCACTGCACTAGGCAGCTTCTGCCCAGTGCGAATAAATTGCCTGGTCATTAGACATGAGAGACTTGAAGGAGAGAAGTGCAAATTTGTCATTTTCATTTGTGGCGAAGTTGTTTGATGGAAGATGAAAGGAGAATAAGCATATAAGAAGTAAGAGGTACACCTCGCATTTATTTTCTGTTGTCAAGTTTTGTAAGAGAATATGTCTAATTAATGGCTATCTTCTATGATCCTATTTATCATTCAAATAAGTTGGTGGGAGAAGACTATCAGAGTGGACCACACTTGGAATTTTCCTATTGCGAGTCATTATCTTGTTAAATAGACACAAAGATTTCTATATATATTCTGAGTATGTACATTTCCATGATGATCCATATCTACTGTTGTTCATGTATGAATTAATTCTCAAATTAAAACTGTAAACAAGACTTGAGAAAATCCATTGACATGTTGTCGCCTTGTTTTATTATATGAGAGGGTGTCCTCACCATAAATAAACAATAATCATTTACCTACTTGACAGCCTAGAATGGTTGCATAAAGCATTATACTGACTTTCAAAATTTATTTTCAAGCCTGATATATGTTCAAGACCAGCTAAAACTCATTTTTGAGCCATATTCATAGTTATAACCAGCACCTGAAAACAACAAAGTATCATCGCCATAGTTTAAATTTGATTGGATTAATAGATACAAGAAATTAAATTTTCCTAGGCCTTGCTAAATGTGATTGGAATTTGCGTGGAAAAATTATTTGAGTGGTGGGCCCCACATGTGGAAAATTGGGGTATGTCTTGAAGATACAGTCAAGTCAAAATTGGTTTGTGATTGATACATTTTATTATTAAAAATATATGTAGTCTACCTCCTTGCTTGTCCATACATCCAATTGTTCACTTATATGTTATCTATGATGTTTCTATGTGAGGTAGAATTATATAATTATTAAGGAGTTGGCTACGGTGCTACGCGTAGCATAGAGGGTCTTTGTGCTACGGCTTAATATTTGAGTTTTCAAAATCCTAACGGTCGATCCGATTCGTTCAACATGATCTCCATATGAATATGTACTTGCAAACCAAATTTTACATTTTTTAAAATTTCTTTACTATTTTTTTAGATAGATAAAAAATCACTTGATCTGAATGGTATAGAATTTTCAGATCAAGTGATTTTCTACCTATTTAAAAAAATAGTAAAAAATTCTAAAAAATGTAAAATTTGGTTTGCAAGTACATATTCATTTGGAGATCATGTTGACCGGTTCGGATCGACCATTAGGATTTTGAAAACTCAAATATTGAGCCGTAGCACGGAGGCCCTCTATGCTACGCATAGCATATTAGCCCGATTCTAATTATTAATATTTATATCTATCCTAAAATAAAAGTTCTGATATATATTTATGAATTTTTTTGTAATATTTTAATTGTTACCAACTATATATTTTCAATTAACAAATAAATAATATTTATTAATAAATAAGTACATAAATATTTATGTGAACTTTTAGACGCGTTAGATTGCCTCTAATATTATCTCTCTTGGTGCCAACCCGTGACCTCCATGCATATATGTCAAAAAAAAAAAAATTGTTTATCCCAACTTATTTCCATCGAGTAATATTTACGTTTTTATTTATTCCGGATTTTATAAGAAAAATAACAAAAAGAAAAAGCCTAAGTTTCTAAACATTCAGAGAGGGGGCATTCATTTTTTTTTCAAAATATTGTTTTGTTTTTATATATTTTTCAAAAAAATAATATATAAATATACTTAAGCTTCAAAACATTATTATTTTTTACCTACTCTTAAAACTTTTTCTCAAAATATATATTCTTCTATTTTATATTTTTCTGAGAAAAAATTACAAAAATATACTTATTATTCAAAATAGCACAAGATTTTGCACGGAAAGCATTCATTAATTTGTTAAAGAAACCTAAATGATCTGGGTTCTCTGTATTTAGAAGAATTAAGCAACCTAAATAATACTCTCCAGATGACACTTGGGCCTCTTACAATTAATGACACTTGGGCCTCTTACAATTAATGGGCCTGAGGAAGATTTAAATTGGTCCACATTGTTAGTAGCAAATAAATTAATCCTAGTACTACCTCAGCACTTTGTTATTGTTTAATGTAACCAATTGGATGTTTAAATGGGCCATTAATGGGCCTCAAGAAGATCATGATCATCCACCACCATTCACTGTGTATACCGTTTAAATTCTAAATTGGGCTTTTTTTTTCATTCTTTACATCATTTTTTGATGTCTTTCTTTTTGCATTTCATGTTAGCTGTACTCGAGTAAGAATAGCTAGTACAGGGAAAAGTCAAAAGTAAAAAAAGCAAGAGAAGCTAGCACTCAAGTCAAGAAGTAAGCCTTCATGTCAAGGGGATGACCACTGAGTCAAATGCCAAGCCTCTTTTATCTTCATTATTTTCTTCAACTTATTTTAAGCTATATATGTCAGCAAAACTTGTGACAAATGGTCTTTCTGTTTAGAAACTCTAGTGTGGAATTAAATTAATTAATCATGTGATGTCTTTTGTTTTGAAAGTTGTAGTAAAGATGTGAAACTTTTTTATCGCTCCAACTATTTTTCACTTTTAAGCTAAATAATTTTAACACAGTTGAGTGTTTTGGTAACCGATTTCTCATACAAACTATATATAAAAGTGAGATATTCAAGTAAAACTTAAGTCAAAACTCTATGAAAATACCGATACAATTGAGCATTATTATATTACGAAACTTCATCTGTAATTAATATAAAATTTTAATTTAATGTATGGTTAGAAATGACCAAGTTTTTTATTTAGGGCTTATACATGGCCGGTTCACAATTCTAACCTGAACTTTGAATACTTTGTCTCAGTAATGAATATGTATTAACGGATTTAGTATTTAAGAAAAATTCGGCAATATTTCTTTCATAACTCTCCAAGTATGTGTACGACACACATATATACCCGTAGGAGCAATAAAGGAAATACTACCGAATTTTCTTAAATACTAAATCTACTAATACGTGTTCACATTCTAAATGAGACAAAATATTCAAAGGAGAGTTCCGAGATGAGACTATTCGAAATTAATCCAACATGGATTAATTTCGGACATGTATGAACCTAGAAGCATACAAAATGATCAGTTATTTGGATGACAAATACAATTAATATTAACCATATATATATATATATATATATATATATATATATATATGCACCAATTAATTGTATATATATACAATTTGGTTCCAATTATATATATATATATATAGAGGTTGGCTAATATTAAAACGTTTGTTCTTAGTGGGTTCTATAATTAGTCATGTAGTAGCATGATAGGTGCAGGTGTTAGTTCTATTTTGGGGACTGTTTGTAATAGCAGAACAAGGTAGTGGGGTACTAAATTTAGATGATCCAACTTTAGTTGTTGTAGGGCTATAAATTCAGCATGTTGTAATTGAATTAATTAAGAAGTAAAGTATAATTATTTGTGTCAATCTTTCTTCCTCTATTTACTCTTCAATAATTCCAACAAAGTGGTATCAGAGCACGTCGATCAACCTTGGGGCGTTTTCATGGCAGAAAACGGCAGCACCATCGTGAATGTCACACAACCAGCAATTCCTCTCTTCAAAGGCGAGAATTATGAGTTTTGGAGTATCAAGATGTCATCCTTGTTCAAGTCACATGGTCTATGGGACTTGGTAGCAAACGGAGTTCCTAATCCAGATCCTAATCCGCAAGAAAATCAGAAGAAAGATGCAAGGGCTTTGTGTTTTATTCAACAAGCAATACACGACACAATCTTCTCGAAAATAGCAGCAGCCACCAATGCAAAGGAGGCATGGACAATCTTGAAAACAGCATTTCAAGGAAGTTCTCGTGTTATGGCAATTAAGCTTCAAGGTCTGTTGCAATTATGGAAGAGTAAACAGAGGAAGAAATTAAGATTGACACAAATAATTCAACTTCACCTTGATTATCAATTCAATTACAACATGCTGAATTTATAGCCTTACAACAACTAAATTTGGATCATCTGAGTTTAGCACCCCACTACCTTATTCTAAACTTAATACCCACTACCTATCCTCCTATTACAAACAGTTCCCAAAATATAACTGCACCTATCCTTCTATTACAAACATTACCTACATGACTAATTATAGAACCCACTAACTCCACTACACGCTCCTTGACAGAACTCCAAATATAAAGGACTAATTTTTGGAACAACTCTCAACTGAACTCTAAATATGAAAAGCTAATTTTGGATCAACTTTCAACACTCCCCCTTGATTCAAAATTGGTTACTCCAAGCTTCTTCATATGTTGTGTCTGCCTCTGCTCGAATTATTTCTTCCTCTACCTCTGCCTCTTGAGTAGCCATTAGATCTGCCTCTTGATAACTCCCCCTTCATGTAAAAAGCCTTGTCGTCGCTTTTATCTTCTGCCTTTGACAACCTTGATTTCATGAGTCTGCAGTGACCCCATGAGTTCATCAAAGGTGTAGGTGTCTAGATCTTTGGACTCTTCTATTACTGCTACCACATGATCAAACTTAGTTGTTAGACTTCTTAGCACCTTGGCCACCACGGTTTGCTCTGAGATGGTATCTCCATATGCTCGAATTTGATTGACAACTCCTTGTACTCTTGAAAAAAAAGTTTGCACTGACTCTTCTTTGTTCATCTGCAATGTTTCAAAATCTCTGCGTAGACCTTGTTGATAGTTGATCCAAAATTAGCTTTCCATATTTAGAGTTCAGTTGAGAGTTGTTCCAAAAACTAGTCCTTTATATTTGGAGTTCTGTCAAGGAGCGTGTAGTGGAGTTAGTGGGTTCTATAATTAGTCATGTAGGTAATGTTTGTAATAGCAGGATAGGTGCAGTTCTATTTTGGGAACTGCTTGTAATAGGAGGATAGGTAGTGGGTATTAAGTTTAGAATAAGGTAGTGGGGTGCTAAACTCAGATGATCCAAATTTAGTTGTTGTAAGGCTATAAATTCAGCATGTTGTAATTGAATTGATAATCAATGTGAAGTTGAATTATTTGTGTCAATCTTTCTTCCTCTGTTTACTCTTCCATAATTCCAAGAGATTGGTATCAGAGCCAACTTGATCAACCTTGGGGCGTTTTCATGGCAGAAAATGGCAGCACCATCGTGAATGTCACACAACCAGCAATTTCTCTCTTCAAACGCGAGAATTATGAGTTTTGGAGTATCAAGATGTCAACCTTGTTCAAGTCACATGGTCTATGGGACTTGGTAGCAAACAGAGTTCCTAATCAAATCCTAATCCGCAAGAAAATAAGAAGAAAGATGCAAGGGCTTTGTGCTTTATTCAACAAGCAGTACACGACACAATCTTCTCAAAAATAGCAGCAGCCACCAACGCAAAGGAGGCATGGACAACCTTGAAAATAGCATTTCAAGGAAGTTCTCGTGTTATGGCAATTAATCTTCAAGGTCTACACAGAGATTTTGAAACATTGCAGATGAACAAAGAAGAGTCAGTGCAGACTTTTCTTTCAAGAGTACAAGGAGTTGTCAATCAAATTCGAGCATTTGGAGATACCATCTCAGAGCAAACCGTGGTAGCAAAGGTGTTGAGAAGCCTAACACCCAAGTTTGATCATATGGTAGTAGCAATAGAAGAGTCCAAAGATCTAGACACCCACACCTTTGATGAACTCATGGGGTCACTGCAGACTCATGAATCAAGGCTGTCAAAGGCAGAAGATAAAAGCGACGACAAGGCTTTTTACATGAAAGGGGAGTCATCAAGAGGCAGACACAATCCCAACAGAGGACGGGCTAATTCTAGCAGAGGAGGTAGAGGCTGAGGTAGAAGCAATCAAGCAATTCATACGATGATTCCAAGAGGGACGTTCAATGCTATTATTGCAACAAGTATGGGCACTACCAAGCAGAGTGCTATAAGAAGCAAAGAGAAGAGTCAAGCAAATTATACAGAAGAGAAGGATGCGCAACCAACTTTCTTCATGGCAAGCAGCACGGTTGACAAAGTTGATGCAAGCAGCATCTAGTTTCTCGATAGCGGGTGTTCAATCACATGTCCGGATTCAAGCAGTTGTTTGAAGACTTGGATGAAACATGCAAGTTGGAAGTTAAACTCAGTGATGAAAAGCTAATTCAAGTAGAAGGCAAGGGCACAGTTGCAGTGCACACCAAAGAAAACGGTATGAAATACTTGCATAATGTGTATTATATTCCAGAGTTGTCTCAAAATCTGCTAAGTATAGAGCAGTTGATGGATTGTGGTTATTCAATTGTGTTTAAAGGGAAAACTTGTGTAATAAAATCCAAAAACCAGGTATTGGTAGAGGTGAACATGGTAATCAATAAATTGTTTCCCTTGGAGGTTTCAAATGTAAAGGAAAGAGCAATGGTTGCAAAAGATTTGAACCAATCTGAGTTTATGGCATCTTAGATATGGTCATTTGAATATTAATGGTCTGAAATTGTTGAACCAAAAACAAATGGTTTATGGCCTATCCGAAATCAACCAAATAGGTGTTTGTGAAGGGTGTATATTTGGTAAACAAGCCAAGTTTCCATTCCCAAAAGGCCAAGCCAAGAGAGCAACTCAAGTGCTTGAGTTGGTTCATGCGGATTTGTGTGGTCCAATGCAAACCGAATCTCTTAGAGGCAGCAATATTTCCTGTGCAGTTGCAACTGCCTCAGCCCACAACTGTTCTATTTTTTCTATCTGCCACCCCATTTTGCTCAGGTGTATAGGGTGTGGTTACCTCACGGTGTATCCCTCTTTTTCACAGAAATTAATAAATTCTTTTGAGAGGAACTCACCACCTCGATCCGTTCTTAACACCTTCAACTTCTTTTCAGATTGCTTCTCTACAAAAGCTTTAAACACCTTGAAACTTCTGAATACCTCTCCTTTGCTTTGTAGGAAATACACCCAACTCATCCTACTATACTCATCTGTGAAGAGGAGGAAAGGTGCAAGGCAATGCAAGAAGAAGTACATGCAATCGAGAAGAACAAAACTTGGCAATTGGTGAAGCTTCCTGAAGGTAAAAATGTTATTGGTTTAAAATGGGTTTTCAAAACTAAATTCGGTGCTAATGGAAGTGCTCAATTGAAAAGAGCCAGTGTATCAATTTGATGTCAAATCTGCCTTTCTTAATGGAGAATTGATAGAGGAAGTCTATGTTGAGCAGCCAAGAGGATTTGAAGTGAAAGGCAAGGAAAGTTTTGTGTACAAACTAACAAAGGCTTTGTATGGTTTGAAGTAAGCACCAAGGGCTTGGTATAGCAAGATTGATTCATACTTCATCAATTCGGGTTTTAAAAAAAGCAAGAGTGTGCCCAATTTGTATGTTAAAAGGAGTGGAAAAGAAGAGTTATTGATTGTGTTGTATGTAGATGATATGATCTATATGGGCACAAGTGAAAGATTGTTAAATGAATTTCGAGCAAGCATGAAAAGGGAGTTTGAGATGACAGATTTTGGATTGTTGCATTACTTTCTTGGTTTGGAAGTAGAGCAAGAGCATGGCAGCATCTTTGTCTCTCAAAGAAAGTATGCAAAGGATTTGCTAAAGAAGTTTGGTATGCATAGTTGCAAGGCAGCAAATACACCCATAAACAACAATGAGAAGTTAGCAACAGATGATGGTACAGGTTTTTGTGATGAACCCAAGTTCAGAAGCCTAGTTGGAGGCTTGATTTACTTAACCCATACAAGACCAGATATATCCTATGCAGTTGGAGTGATATCTAGGTACATGCACAATCCAACCAAGCATCACTTTGGAGCAGCAAAGAGAGTATTGAAGTACATCTCGGGTACAACAGATTTCGGACTTTGGTATGACAACACAAATTCCTTTGAGCTAGTTGGCAATAGTGACAGCGATTGGGCAAGGTGTTCTGAAGATAGGAGAAGCACCTCATGTCACATTTTCTCCCTTGGATCCAGTGCATTAAGTTGGAACTCAAAGAAGCAAGCAACAGTAGCGCTCTCATCCTCAGAAGCTAAGTACATTGCAATCAATTCAGCAGCTTGTCAAGCAGTTTGGCTTAGAAGAATACTTGAAGATGTTGGACAGGTGCAGCAGCAACCTACACAAATTTTCTGTGACAATCAATCAGCCATAGCAATGTCAAAGAACCCGGTGTTCCATGGAAGGTCAAAGCACATTGACATTCGACTTCATTTCATCAGAGATCTAGTGTCAGAGAAGATAGTTGAGCTCAAGTTTGTTACTTCAGAAAATCAGAAGGCAGATATTCTAACCAAGGCGTTGGCACTAAGCACATTTGAAAATTTGCGAAAGAAGCTTGGAGTAACCAATTTTGAATCAAGGGGGACTGTTGAAAGTTGATCCAAAATTAGCTCTCTCTATTTAGAATTCTGTTGTAGTTGTTTTTAGAAGCATGAACGTGTGTTAGTGGATTAGTGGGTATCTAAATATAGCTGTGTTTGTAGTAGGATTAGTGGGTTCTATAATTAGTCATGTAGTAGCTGGATAGGTGCAGGTGTTAGTACTATTTTGGAGACTGTTTGTAATAGCAGAACAAGGTAGTGGGGTACTAAATTTAGATGATCCAAATTTAGTTGTTGTAGGGCTATAAATTCAGCATGTTGTAATTGAATTAATTAAGAAGTAAAGTAGAATTATTTGTGTCAATTTTCTTCCTCTATTTACTCTTCAATAATTCCAACATCTCTCATTCTCCTCTCCTCCCAAGGTAGATACGAGAGAGAGAAGGCGCTTTGTCAGACGAGAAGCCTAGAAGAGGTGACAGAGGAATGGATTGAAAGTAGAGGTGTGTTGGAGGAGGAAAAAAGGCAGCTGCCTAGGGTTTGAAATTGCCTCACATTATATGTACTTAACAGCCAATTAATTAATTTTAATAACAATACTCAAGATGAAATCCACAGCTCGTGAACTCAGATTTTCGATTTGTCACTTTTGATCTCTCTCATCTCAGCAACTTCACTCGAGCCCTATTCAACTCCTTGACAACTCCTTTGATTCTAGTGCGCTCTTTAGTAACAACTTGGAGCACGATACCACATCAAATCTCTGAAACAATCTGTTGTAAAATGTCATCTTAACTGGCTTGTGGAGGCTCAATTTTTCTCTGAATCTTTCATCGGTGGGGCTTACGCTACATCTCAAGCAGAAGAATGATGTAGCTATATATATATATATATATATATGCATCTCCTTCAACCGATGCCTGATCACCTTTCTACTAAAAAAAAGATGACAAATTATAATCACACCTTTCTACAAATTATGTAGGAAGATCAGTAAAATAGTGATGTTTTTCCTTTTCAATTCAAACATATAGTTGTTTTTGTGATTTTAAAGTTCAAACAATATATTTGAACCGTTCAATATGGTTCGCCATATTAAAATGTGTTTGGAGACTAAATTTTATATTTTTTTTCAACAAACATATTTAAATATGGACATAATATATTGAACTGTTAAGATCAATTGTTTGAATATTCAAATAACATAAATGACTTGAGTCCATATAAGCATTGTAGCAAATCGAGTCGTCGAGGCCTCCAATGCCATGCGTCAGATCACAGTTCATCGTAGTGGGCTCGCCACGTGTGCAAAATATAATGAGGAGTGTACTTGTAGATTTTGCTATTGGACTGGTTTTAATTATAATGTTAGCATCCTAGGGCAAATAGTTGCATCTTGATTTTGTTCATAAAATAGTTAATATTGATCGACTTGTTCCTTGAGTTTAGTTTACTTAACAGATCGTTCAGAGTTGAGGACTCTGGATTGTGGAGTGATAATAAATAAATGAATAAATAAATAAATAAGTAATAAACTCTAAATATCACTAATTACTATAATTAGCAAGCAACACTAATTTCAACTAAGATTAGCACGGCGATTAAATGTTGATTAGGTTTCACATATCAAACGATAGTGGATTGATTTAATCTCACATATGCATATTAGATGGATATGCATTGGATTGACTTTACATGGACATTATATGGATTGTGTTATGTGTCATTAATGTTTTCTGTTGTGTTATTATTTAATGTCTGAGACATTCGATTTTCTTGCATAAGAAATATATATTTGTAGATATCGTCCAACGCTCGTCGTAACTGGGAGCCATAAAGGTAATGTCTCGATACTTTTGACTCGTGTGAAGAAGTTCGTGAATGTTAAGAAAACTAATATTCCTCACATAGTATATGTATATATTGTGTGAGTGATGATATTTCTAAGTCCTTTGATGAAGTTAGACTATAATGCTTGCAGTACAATCAAAGAGTTGATTGTACTTAAAACATAGTTGACTTTGGAATCAATAAACATAATGGATAAGTATAGAAGGATGACACATATCCTAACTTGGACTTGTGATTATAGATATCTTGTGATATTGGATTTAACATGGATAATATATTTGGTATTGCCTATGTTGGATCACTAAAACTGTATGGTACATGTCATCTATATTGTGATTGGGTTGAGATGTCATATACAGATATTGTACTAAATGATTATGTTATATAATATGTTCCAATCCTTGAATATAATATGTATGTTGGACATAGCATATAATATTCATTCAGCACATAATAGGTGATGAAGATTGCTCCAATTAGTTTGGTACATGAAATGTTCAAATTTTGAGTTAATTAATTAAAGATATATTTAATTGGAATGTGGCAAATGATAGATCACTAATTAACGAATGTGTGGATATGTGGAACGAGAGATTTGGATTAAGGAATGCAAAGTTATGACCAAATAAAGAGCGGTGACAAGAGTCAAACGGGGTTGACTCGTGTTGACTGGTTTGAGAGTTGGAGGAATGTTGACTGGGTCTGCATTATGTAAGGAGTAGAGTTAACTTGATGAATTGGTCAGTGATAAGTTTTTTTGAGAATCAATAAGGGTCCAGCCCTCATTTTTTCATTGACCATAATTGGTAACAGTTTTTGGGGTTTCTGAGTAGCTAGAAACCCATTGTACATTAAATTAGAATTGAAAAGAAGTAAAACAAAGAAAATTAAGCTGGAAAGATTAAAGAACAAATTGACCGAAAATAAGCAAACTATGAAGCCAGAGATGTAATTCCGTTTTTATTGTTCTTCAGTTTTCATTCTGCGTTGCTCTCCATCCCAGTTGGATCTGTCTCCCTGTACCGGCCTCGCCTCCACTGAGTTTTCACTTCCTGTATTAGTTCATTCGTGTGTTTTGTCTTGTCGTTGAAGATACGGTTGCATCTTTCACGCCAGATTACAAAGTGGGAGATCAACAACAATTCTTTTGTCTTCTTCGTCGTCTTCCTTTTAATGAGCAGTTTTATGTTGTCCCGTACCAGTGTCCCTGTCTATGGTTGTTGAATTGTACCAGCATATATCTGCTGACTTATGGGGCATTCCGTGAATAGATGTTTCACCGTCTCATCATTTCTTCTGCGCATGTAGCATATGCCAACAATATGGAAACCTCTACTCCGTAAATTATCCGCCGTCAACACTCTATTATGTAGCAACAGCCATCCGAATACTCTCATTCTCGGTGGTACCCAGATACTCCAGATTCTATAAATGTCTGATTCAATCGCAGGGGTGTTTTCCATTGTCTCATATGCCGCCTTGACCGAGAATGCACCTGTTGCTGCCATTTTCCAGCTTGCATCGTCTTCCTCCAGTGCTCCATTCTGTAGCTGCCTTAACAATTCATTCCTATGCTGTATCAGTCTCAGCAACTGAGTTTGTGCATCATCGGATAGTACCGACCTAAACATAGCCGGGATGCTGTGACTTCTTATGAACTCTTGAAGTGTTGCCTCCTTTTGAAGCGCAAAAGAGTACAGAGTGTCAAATTTGTACTTTATGACTCCTATACCCCAATCTTGGTTCCAAAGGCTGATGGTACTCCCTATGCCCACTATTCTGAGAGTAAAGCATTCACAGAAAATCTGAACCGTTTTCAAGTGTTTTTTGTAAAAGGCTGAACTGGAAATTCCGTCGTGTTGCTGTCCATATAACCTCTGAAACAGTGTCTTCCACAGTTTTTTGTCCTTGTTTTGCCATTGCCAATACCACTTGGACAGCAGTGCCTGATTGAAGCTTGTCAGATTTTTAATTCCCATACCTCCCATTTTTTTCGGGCGACATACTAGTTCCCAGTTAGCCAAGTGCATCTTCCTTTGTGTCTGATCACCTCCGCGCCACAGAAAATTTCTCCTCGCTCTATCTATCTCGTTTATCACCCACACCGGTATGTTAAATATCGACATGTAATATATCGGCATTGAGGTGAGCACCGAATTGATTAGAACTATTCTCCCCGCACTGGACAGTAGCTTTGCTTTCCATCCGAGAGTCTCCTATTTATATTCTCGATTAATGGCATAAAGGCTGTTTTGGGTAATTTGGAATCCGAGAGTGGTAGACCAAGGTATACAAACGGAAATTTGTTTTGCTTGCAACCTAAAATCTGGGCCAATTCAGCTAGCTGTCCTTGGTGAATTACCGTGGCAATAATTTCTGATTTTTCCAGATTTACCCTTAGGCGGGATATGATCCCGAATGTGATTAAGATGATCTTCAATATTTGCACCTGTTGTCTCTCCGGTTTAATGAAAAAGAGTGCATCATCCGCGTAAAGTAGCGATGGTGCCATCCCCAAAAGTGGCATTCGGAGGGCCCCCGTACCCGTTAGTTTATCTAACCACCTCGGGATGTAATCCATGGCAATGATGAATAAGAATGGCGACATGGGGTCACCTTGGCGTACACCTCTTCTAAGCTGAATTTTTTTCCCTAGGAGTCCATTTATGATGATTTGTGTCGAGCCCGGTAGCACTAGTCTCTTGATCCATGACACCCACTGTTGCGGGAAGCCTATGTGTCTCATCACTTGTACCAGAAATTCCCAACTTAGCGTGTCGAACGCCTTGTGTATGTCTGCTTTGAAAATAGCTAATGGTGTGTTATTCCCTTTTGCCATGTGTAATAGTTCTTGTGCACAAATAAATCCCTCGGTGATTTGTCTCCCTTTCAAGAATCTCGTTTGTGATTGATGTAGCATTTGCCCTATTCTGCTTTGTAGTCTATTTGACAAAATCTTCGAGAAAATACGTTGTATTCCATGAATTAGGCTAATCGGTCTAAAGTCTTGCACTTTCCTTGAATTTTGGTTTTTTGGGATTAGAACCGTATAGGCAGTGTTCAGCGGTTCTAAAGAGCCCGGACCTTGTGTGATATGTAACAGTACCGCTTTTATGTTTGGTAATACTGTGTTTATGAAAGCCTTGTAGAACTCTCCACTGAAACCATTAGGGCCCGGGGTTTTGTTGGCCGGCCATGAGGTAATTACCTCCCTGATCTCCTCTTCCCTGATAGGCTCTGCCAACTCTTCGCAATCTATCTTTGTTGGATATAATTGTTCCCACTCAATGTGCGGCAAAGCATCATGTGACCTGCCCATTAACCCAATGTAAAAATTCCTAAATGCTTTTGCCTTTGTTGCTTGATCCATGTGCATTCTGCCATTATATTCGATCGTGTTAACCGTGTTGTTTACCTTAGATGCCGCTGCATATGCCTGAAAAAAAGCCGTATTTTGATCTCCTTCCATGTCCCATTTTACCTTTGCACGCTGTCTCCACATATCTTCTTCGAGTACCGCTAATTGAGTGTATCTTCCCTTAATCAATGCCTTTGTTAGTTTTTCCAGAGATGTTATTTGTCGGCCTTCCTGTGCCGCCTCTACCCATCCCAAGAATTCTCTACATACCTGTATTTGGCTCTTTATGTTGCCCACTTTATGCTTAGTCCAGTGCTGTATTTTTTGTTGCATCTTCTCCAGTTTTCTATTCAACATGAGGGGGTTTTCGGCTGTAGGTGTATGCTGCCATTCTTGCTCAATCATCTGTTTGAATTCCGGGATTCGTAGCCACAATTTCTCAAATCTAATGTCATCCCTGGTCAGTGATAAGTTGTATTACCATATAACACTTATATTATGTCATCCCATGCAATGACCACTAGTACAGCAAATGAGATCATACATGGTCCGAAAAGCTAATGTCATACGGTTACACGACCGCGTCAGTGAGTGTCGTGTATGAATAGGGGTACTTTGTACAAGGTTACCGAACTGTGTCTGTATAGGACTAACATCACGGTTAATAAAGGGCCAATGTCAAGTCACCAAAAAAAGACACTCAAAATGGTGGTTTCTACTAGTTGTATATCATGTTCTACTGGTTGTCTTTCATGTTCTACTAGTTGACTTTCACATTCTACAAATTGTTCTTCCTCTACTACTAGTTGTATTTCATCTTCTTCTAGTCGTCTTTCATCTTGTACTGGTTGTTTTTCATGTTCTACTAGTTATCTTTCACATTCTACTGATTGTCTTTCATCTACTACTAGTTGTATTTCATCCTCTTCTAGTTGTCTTTCATCTTCTTCTAGTTGTCTTTCATCTTCTTGTGTTGTCTTTCATCTTGTACTGGTTGTCTTTCATATTCTACTAGTTATCTTTCATTTTCTACTAGTGGTTTTTTCATCTTGTACTGATTGTCTTTCATTTTCTAGTAGTTGTTTTTCATCTTCTTCTTCTTCTTCTTCTTCTTCTTCTTGTCTTTCATATTGTATTGGTGGTCTTTTAACTTCTACTTGTTGTCTTTCATGTCTAACTAATTGTCTTTCATCAACAACTAGTCGTCTATCATTTTCTACTTGTTGTCTTTCATGTTCTACTAATTGTGTTTCATGTTCTACTGGTTGTCCTTCCTCTACAACTAGTTGTATTTCATCTTCTTTTAGTTGTTTTTTATCTTGTACTAGTTGTCTTTCACGTTCTATTAATTGTCTTTCATCTATTACTTGTTGTATTTTATCATCTTCTAGTTGTCTTTCATATTCTAGTAGTTGTCTTTCATCTTCTTCTAGTTTTATTTCATCTTCTACTATTTGTTTTCATCTTCTACAAGTTGTTGTTCATCTTCTTCAAGTTGTATTTCATCATGTGCTGGTGGTTTCTCATGTTCCACTTGCTATCTTTCATGTTCTACTGGTTGCTTTTCATCTTCTTCTAGTTGTCTTTCATCTTGTATTGGTTGTCTTTCATGTTCTATTGGTTGTTTTCATCTTCTTCTAGTTGTATTTCATCTTATCCTGGTTGTGTTTCATTATCTACTTGTTGTCTTTCATATTCTACAAGTTGTATTTCTTCCACCTCTAATTGTTTTTCAACTTCTTGTAGTTGTCTTTCATCTTGTTCGTTATTTTTCATCTACTACTGGTTGTATTTCATTTTCTAGTTGTCTTCCATCTTGTATTAGTTGTCTTTCACGTTCTACTAGCTGTCTTTCAGCTTCTTCAAGTTGTATTTCATCTTCTTCTAGTTGTCTTTCATCTTCTATTAGTTGTTTTTCATATTCTTTTGTTGTCTTTCATATTCTCCGTGTGCACGAGACAAGTCTTCAATGGCAAAAAGCCGAAGACTTCTCGCCTTTTCATCGCGCGTATGCTCATGGATCAAGTCTTCCAAGACAGCAAAATATGGCCCTTGAGAAATCCTCTCCAAATTTCCTAATGGATTTCTTTTCTCTATTCTTTGATGGTGTAAGAAGAAGAGAAGGCACATAGAGCTGTATTTTTCTAAAGAGAAAAAGTCTTTTCAGTTTTGTGTTTTTTGTGTTATCTTGTGCTTTGGGGACCAATCATTATATATAGTAACCTACCTGGTTATCTGTCAATTGCATCAAAACCGTACTGTTGCATCAAAATCTGTGCGGCCGCATTGATATCTGTGTGGCCCACACAATCATCTTAAATGACAGTTTTCTGAATTACAAATCTCAGAATCAGTCCATCAATGATTTGATCTTTAGCTAAATTATTCTATACATTTATGGACTACATCATAATGAATATATTAATTGTCTAGTACCTTATTTGATCACTTTAATTGACAATCATATATGACAGTAAACAATCCATAATTAGATTACATATATGCTCAATGTTGGTATTAAATCCAACGAGGTTGGCAATAAATCCAACAAGATTAATGAACTGAACCAAATTAAACTAGTGGGTTTTTTTATCAATCATTGATTTAACACGGGTTAGGAAATAGTGATAGATTCTTGTAGTATATAATAATGAGTTGCCATATTATCTAAAGAGTGAGGCTATGGTGCTATGCATAGCACCAATGGCTAGTGTACTACGGCTCAATATGGTGCTTTTTAAAATCCTAATGCTCGATCCGAACCGTTCAATGTGATATCCATATGAATATGTACTTGCAAACTAAATTTTATATATTTTTTTAATTTTTTTACTATTTTTTTAGATAGGTAGAAAAATCAGTGTTTTCTGAAAATTCTGGACCATCAAAATTCTACCTATCTAAAAAAATTCGAAAAAATATAAAATTTAGTTTGCAAGTACATATTCATATGGTTATCACAATGAACGGTTCGGATCGAGAGTTAGGATTTTAAAAAGTACCATATTGAGCCGTAGTACACTAGCCATCCATGCTATGCATAGCACCATAGCCTCACTCTTATCTAAATTCAGATCTAGCATTTCAGACTTTCAAAATTTATTTTCAAGCTGGATATTTGTTCAAAACCAACTAAAGCCCATTTTAGAGCCATATTGCTAGATTTGATTGGAATTTGCAGGGAAATTTGACAACTAATTGATGATAGGAACGGATGTACGGATATGAATTTTGGGGAAAGTTTATTTGAGTGGCGGGCCCTACAGGAGGAAAATTGCGGTATAACTTGAAAAATTAATCTTTTCTTCTAGCAAATACAACATAGTTTAATCATCCAGTCTCCAACTTTTGGTAACCTCTTAGAAACGCTGGCCGCTAGGTGTCAAATGTGAATAGATTATCAATACATGACTACAAGTATGCTCTTTATCCTATTAGTTTTTCTCTGTATATCTTCCTTTATTCTTCTAATATTCTCCAAATATGCTCTTCAAAACTGAATCAATACGAGTGAGCCTGTAAAACTTGGTATCAGAGCTGGTTTTGAAAGCCCCTTGAAAACTTCTCTGATCAAATTCATTCTGGTTTCTTATCTGCACAGACTGATGAGCAAATAATTTGAAAAATCTATTCAGAGGTTTTTCTTTTTGAAGGCTCATCTATTCAGAGATTGATCTGGTACAGATTACTAGGCTGCAATCATGAACAATGATTATTGGAAAGCATGAAAGTAAATAGATATTCTTCAAATCAGCCCGCGCATACTATGGAACTTGTATCGATCGACTAATCTCAGAATAAATTTCTTATTTCTATTTTACAAAATAAAAATAAATTAACATATTCATATAATTTAAACTTGAGCCTTCATCTATCATCATCATTTTGCTCAAACAAAACCACCGTTGACTCGAATAACCTGACCATTGACCCATCCAGCCCCCTCGCACACCAAAAACCCAACAACCGGCGCAATGTCGGTGGTCTCACCAATTCGGCCTGAGCTCCTCTCAGTCACTTTTTTCACAAAATCCTCATCCTTCCCCCCGAAAAACAAATCTGTCTTTACCGGGCCAGGTGCCACGACATTCGCAGTAACACCAGTCCCTTGTAGCTCCTTGGCAAGGATCTTTGTCATCGTCTCTACAGCTGCATTTGTCGCCGTATATGCACCATATCCAGGGAGCAACGTTCCCAATATAGATGACGAAAAGGTCACGATTCGACCCCAGCCGTTACTCGGCAACCGTTTAGCTGCCTCCCGACACAACAGAAAGGTGCCACGCGCGTTAACCCGAAACATCTCGTCAAAATCTTCAATTGTGGTTTCAGCAAGTAATGGATATTTAGAGTTTAAGATACCTGCACATGCGACGAGTATGTGGGCTTGGCTTCCAAAAGCCTGTTCAGCTCTATCAAACATGGCCCGAACGGCATCTGGATCCGATACGTCACCTTGAACAGTTACGGCGCGAGGAGCGTCAATTGAGCTGCTGTAGCGGGAGTTGAGCTCTGCTGCTAGGCTATCAGCCTGGGCAGAGTTCGATGCATAATTAAGGACCAGGCGCGCACCGAGGGATGCCAGTTGCATGGAGATTTCCCGGCCAATACCACGCGATGCGCCGGTTACAACTGCAATGCGGTTTTCAAGCGGCATAGTAGTCACATGAGAAATTTCAGTTGCCATTTTCTCAGTTTGGTATGTTTGTTTTGGATTTAATTTTGTTGGTGTTCTTGGAGCTAGAATGCTTGGTGTTATATAGAGGCATATTTGTTTAGTTGCTATATCGTCACGGATGAAATAAGATTCCTGCACTATGAATTTTCTAAAGGAGTCATGATTGGATTCTCTGTGACATTTCAACCGTGGCGGGTTATGTGTGGGATCATCACAAGTATTCTCAAAATTCATACATTTCAACCGTTCTGTTTCGTGCCGGAGTTGGAACTGACGTGTTATTTTTCTCGGCACTGTTAGCTTCATGCATACATGAATTTAGAGATTTATTTTCTATTTAAGATGCTAGGAGAGTAAAATCAAAAAGAAAAACTCCCCGACTAATAATAGCTAAACATAAAAAAATGAATTATTGCGAACATCTTTTTTTGGCCATCCGTTTAATATTATAATATAAGCAATGTACTTTTTCATCTTCTTGATGAAAGATACAAAATAGTTAGAAAAATATAATTTTAGCAGAAAAAAAAAAAAGTGGAGCACATGCTTCCGCACAGAAAGAGATGTAGAAAACCCCGCACAAATTCCTCTTGAATGCATTCCACATGGCATCGCGGAACTGGACTGGGCAGCTTCTGCCGCCCCCTCACGTGTCTTACGTGTAGCAACTGCTGCTTCTTGTTAAATTGAAATTATAATTTTGGTGGAGAGAACACAAACTTCAAACTCTATTTCTTATAACAAAGCAAGAGTAAAAGAGGCTATTTTTTTCTATTACAAAACTTGTAACTATTTCACGCATGCATACTTCCTACAAAAACTCATATCTCTATTTATATTACTCCAAAGAACATTCTAGACATATTACACCTCATACAAAATATTTAGATATCTCTACTCCTATCCTTATCTATTTTCTACTCCTATCCTTATCCATTTTCTAGATATTTCTCATGAACATTCATGAATTCTAAAGGCTATTACATATTAGAAGACAATTTGGATTTGAACTCTAGACTTTGATATTTCTCTAACTTTCTAAAATACTTCACAAAATACTAAATTAAGTTTATTAATTCAACACTGCTTGAATGCCTCTTAAACTGGGTGCGTCCAGTGCCAATAATTTTAGTCTTTTTTCGATTTAAATAAAAATTTCTTCTTTTCAAAATTGCAGTAGCCAACTGAAATTACTGAATCAGACATTCAGACGGACAAAAATATGGAATTCATATCACCTATAACTATCTAACAGAATATTTATATTTATGTTTAGATTATGACCGTCTGATCAAACCATTTCTTGATTGACAGGAAGTATAATTTGCTCCGCGTTATTATAAGAGCTTAAATTAACTCAAAGTTTCTCTCCACGCACCTGATTTCGCACTTTATTTTCACACATTATTTGCTCTCTGACTCTCCATGTAGAAGCGAAGCTTGCTAGCGCAGCAAAGTTTTCTTTTTCTTTTTATTTTTTTTATCTCTAGCGAATAGCGGAAGGGTTTCTCTCTAGCAAAAAGCGGAGGCAGCAGCATTCAGTGCAGGATCGGATGGGCTTGTAGTTTAATTTTTTCTGAGTCAGGATTAGACACCTTGCTAGACGAGGAGTAGGCACATGAACAATATTACACTGAGTCAAAAAAAAATTTGAAATCCACAAGTAGGCAAGTACACATGGGCCTTTATGGATCCGCCAACACCCTAGTTCTACTCCCATTATCAAATCATATCTTTACAGGGCAACAATTGGAAATTGGAAGTCCACAGGGGCAGGGGCTGATAACAAGCCTAACCCCTGGGTTTGGTAGAGGAAGAAGTGAAGACATGATACTTTTATAGTCCTTTTATGATTAGTACCAGTTCAGGGGATGATTTGCATAAAAAGAAGATGAAGAAGTACTGAGGCTATACCAATCCTTTATGAATTTGACTTAGTTGAGGGTTTATTTGCTTAATTCTACATTTGGTTTGAGATACCATGTGTTTATATTTTAGATGTCTTGGCTATGTTATGCCACTTATTTACATTCTATGCAGGTCTTTGTTTGGTAAGTACTGTGATTGTGATTGTGTTGTAACTTGTAAGGAAAATAACAGGAAGTGGGTACCAGTTGTTTGGTACCAGTTTCCTGTTGTGTGGTTTTATTTTAATGAAATTGGTGAGTGCTCCCTGCCTCCCCACTGCTTGTAAAAAGAAAAAAAATTCAATTGAGAAAGATTTCAAATAAGACTTGTTTATAAATTAAAGGGAGAGCGTGAAGGAGGGGTAATGAAATGAAATGATTTTATCTCGTAGTCGTATACTAGTAAAATGTTCGTTAAATGTCGCCAAAGCAATAAACGAACAATAAGAATATATACCTAAAAAGGGCAAACACGAAGCAAACATTGGTGATACAAGTCTACAATAATACATGGAAAACATGTAAGAATACATGGCTTTAACATTTTGTGGGCATACGGAAACAACGACAAAAATTTGTATAAATAGGGGGAACAAATTGAAACATAGCTGAAGGGAAAAAAAATGCAATATGAAGATTCCTAAAATTAAAAGGACTGAAGAGTACACCGCATCATCCGGATATAATCAACTTGGCACGGGCATTACTGTTATTTTTTCAGGACGGCTCTCCCATGCCCATGTTAGCCATCAGCAACCAGACAACAGTGAGAAGCTCTCCACCCTTACTTAATTGCTTTGCATGGATCTGCCCTTTGCAGTTGCTGGCGGCATAGCACAACATCTCGACCCACACAACGCTAATAAATCTCCACATTTGATTCCAATCTGGTTCACAATTCCCCATAGTGCTGAATTCGTTCTTTAATTGGCGTGCAAGCTTGCATCCATTGAATAACACTGCTTTGCTGCGATCACCTTTAATAAGCTCTGGGGCATAATCCGTGTTCACATCTAGTATCATTCTTACAGCTTCATATTTGTTCACAGTACCCCGTTCCCGATAGGACTCAAAGAAGTTCCTCGTCTCTGCACAGGTGTCACCAAATGATATCTGCCAAGTGCTATCAGGCATCATAAAAGGTCGCTCGATGAGCAGGAACATCATGTAGTTTGAAATTTGTTGGCTAATCTCCCATACCCTCCTGTCCTGTTCCTCTGAGGGGGACCTTTCAAAGTTGATGAATAATATATCGGTTGCTATGTGCCACAAAATGATGCTCACGTCAAAATCAACCTCCACGCTCCAACCAAAAATTTGGTCGTAACCATTATGCTGAATTACCCACTGGCCCCTATTGGAAGTGAATCCCCTGTTGGGAGCTGTATTCATTATGTTTTTCATTTTATTCTTCAACTCTTCAAACACAAAGTTCTTGAGACCTTGATTAACAGTAACACATGTAGTGTACCGATAATGATCCCAAGTCTCTTTTAAACCGACCCATTCTATTATGTGCCTCAACCAACAAGGCTGGTCTACAAGGGTGTATGTAATCAGACTATACTGGGCCATTTTACCAGACCATCTCTGAGGCCTCAATTTTTTCAGAATAGAAAAGTGGAAATCTGACAGAGGACTGCAACTGCCGGATTCTTTCATTGCCGCATAGGTCCAGAATGACAGAAGCATAAAAACAAGTGCAAGGAATTCCAAACCAACTGCACCTACTAGCAGCACGTACGTCAGAGTAGTCTCAAACCGTCCATACCCAGTATGGTCAGACATTACAAATAAACAAAGGGCTGCCGTAGTAATGACTAGAGTGATCACACGAGAAACCCAGCCATAGTGTCTGAAGGCGTAAATAACAGAACATTTGGAATGAAAGATGTCGTACATCCAGGAGAGCTCAATCTCAATCAACTTGTAGGCATCACCGTATCCAAGGCCCTCAAAATACTTCTGGAGTACCTTCCGATTATTATGGCTCAGATTTAGGTCCACAAAGAGGCGCTTGTATATTGGGAAGAACTCGTATGCCTTGCACACAACTTCAGCATATTTGAGAGACTTCCTCTCTTCTGATTCTTGAGTTTTCTGGCTCTCCATATCACCTTTAAGCTCCTCGATCATGATTCGGGCATTAAGCCCAACAGCTATAGATGATTTGTACTCCTGCATGAACTTGGCATAATTTGGGCCTGGATCAGGTTTAGGGATCATGGAACTCCGCAAGCTAGACATGCTTGCCTGCTTCAAACACCAGATCCTCTCACCATACTTGAAGATCGCCACCGCAAACATGAGAGCGGCAGGTGGCCACAGCTCTCCAATTTGCACGTTCGATGCGGAATAATTGTATATTAAAAGTGCCACCTGAGATAGTAGTGTTAACAACTGCCGCGACCACAGGTCATTATCCTCAATGGACAAGCCAGTGATGGTGTCCTGCCCACCAAGGTGGAGGAGGAAGAATGGGGCCCAAAACATGAGCAGTTGGTGAGTCTTGCTTTGAGGAGAAGCCTTATCTTCGCTCTGGGGGAGGTATGCAAGAGCGACAATGGCCACGTAGTCAGCCATGAGGTATGCAAACCAGAGAAACCAGTGGAACATAAGAGCCAGAGGACCTCGCCACGTTTTATGGGTGGTTTCGGCGGAACGGACCGAAACTACATACTTCCGAAAGCCGCCCAGACCAAGGAGCAAGATTTGTATGCTGAGGCTGCTGATCACGAGCACCCTGATCTCTAATTTGTTCCATAATTTTACGAAGGAGTCTAGCATCTTTTCTCTGGTTCCTCTTTTATTTATTTTTCTTTTTGGATGAACTTAAGAGGTTCTTAATTAGATGGATGCTTCCTTCTACTTGGTCTCCGTGGACCTTTAAAACTGGTTTCCTTACTCCAGCACTGAACCATTACATTTTGCATTAAAAAATAACTAAAAAAAAAGATGCTAGATCTGATCTTAATTACAAACATGATAATGTTTGACTATTCCTACTTTAATGGGAGCCACATCGAAACTTAAAACCGCACATGGATGGATGTATTATTCAAAGGAGTGCCGATATAAGGACCCGTGTTATGCCCCTAGCTAGACCAATATGATGTGTCAAACATATACTCAAAAAATGGAATTGTGGGGGAGATATAAGGATCCATGAGGTGTAAGGTTTCTGCACGAGGCTTGTTCCACGGGCAGCCCGTTCTTGAATAGCACTTTTGGAAGCCCATGAGCTTTTGGTAGCCAGAATGTCATACAACATATTGAAAATTAAGAAATGACATTTCAAAATACAACATATATGAAGTGGACAGTATATCCAAAAAGGGAAAAACAAATTGTTAAAATGATTCGGAATATGCATACCTTAACTTTCTACTTAAAAGTGATAATAATGTAAAAAGTATAATTTTGATCTAAATCATTTAAATACATAAAAGTCAAATGTCAAAACTCGATTTCATATTGTCATTTGCATCGAAATTAAATATCTAGAACCGGCTTTATAAAATTTCAAAATTAATTGATTGTTCTAGAAAATAAGTTAAACCCGAGATTATCGAAATCTTGGGTATTTTAGAATATTATTATTGATTCTGTAAAATCAAAGGTTAAAATCTTATAAAAATAATCAAGTATTTTCACTAAAAATATGGCAATAAATATTGCCGAATATTATATATTATATGACCAAATTACCATAAAACTGCAACTAAAAACATTAAAGTACTTAAAAAGTAAAATCCAAATTGTTGTTGTTTATTACATTCATGCATAGAGTTAGAATTTAAATTGTTAAATCCTTATGAAACTTTGCTCTTTGCATAATTTAAACTGTAAAATTTTAAGAGTAACATTATTTATTTTATGCATTAATTTACAAATTTTATTAAATTAAGGGGGTGCATATGTTGAGGGGGAGTACCCATCTCATGCTATTCCTTCCCTTTTGCCCGATTTTCAAAAAGAGAGAGAAGAAGCAAGGTGCATTTTTACTAAATTCATTTAACAAACAAAGAATAAACAAAGAAAATAAAACACAATGAAACATGAGAAAAAAAAATCGTTGTTATATCCACGGGAAATTAAAACTATGCACTTGTTATTATTAGAAATATGCACTAATTGGCAAAACATATAATCATTGAATTTACAGTTTGTCTGTTTGAGATATATGCAGGTTTAGTTGTTACGACTGAAGGTCAAAGTAAGTCAACAATACATATCATAACAAGTTGGCGTAACAAGTCGCATCCGAAGGTCAAAGCTTCACAAGATAATCTGTTGCATGATCTCCTCAAGCTACAAAAGGAATGATTTGATGAATATGATTTGATGGAAGATTCACATGAGCTATTTGGAATGTTAGATATTAATGAAGATACTGAATCATAAAGATTACGGAAGATCATAGAAGATCAAGATCATGAAGATTATCAATATCACACTTTACCATTTTGTATTGTTATTTTTATTTATGTCCAAAAGTATAGTAAAATAGATATGAGGTTGAGATCACCCGAGTCTAGCCTTCCATGACTGGAAGTCAAATTTAAAATTCAAATTACCGGGCCTGGTCAATACTGAAAACTAGACACAAACAAAATAGGCTGACCATTATGTTGTAGATCTTGTGATCTACATAGATCCATCGGCTCTCCTTTGAATTCCACTATAAATTGTGGGCTTTATCTCCTGTCTAAGTAGATAAGAGAATACCTTCACAAACCTTACACTTTAGAATTCTTTTGAGAGGTTTAGCCTAGTCTATTGTTGCTTGTGCCTAAACTTCAAATATATTCCCATCAACCTCAAATATACTTCACCTAAATTGATCCAATGTGAGATTAGAGTGAAGCTAGTGATTGTCTGGACTTAGAGCCTGTGAACTCGCCTATCTTTGAGCATGTGTGCTCACTTTCTCTCTTTGAACCGTTGAGCTCATCTATTGTTTATGTAGACCGCAGGAGTGTTGTCTCGTATCAGTCACAACTTGTATTCCTTTCTCCATTGGGTAATAGAAAGGTGCGCCTATTTAGGTTGCATTGCCTTGGAGATGTAGGTTCGTTAGTGGCCGAACTTTGTAACCAACTCCTGTATCAATTTATCTAACTCTATCTATTTACTTTATTGCACTTTAATATTTATTTAATTTACAAATTAATTCCGCCAAGAGCTTACAGTAGATAGATTACTTAAACATAGGAACGACTTTCAAACTTGTCTATCTGATAGATAGTTATGAGTTGTAGGGTTTAAATTTCTAAACCGCTCACCCCCCTAGGTGCAGTTAGGGAACAAGTTTGACATCGTTTATCAAATCTCATTATCATAATATACTGAAATTGCTAAGATTATACAAATTTACTTTATCCTTTGCAACTGGTAAAAAGTTTTATCAGTCTATACCATGAATTTGCTTGAACCTTTTGCCACCAAGTGTGTTTTGTAAACAATTTCATCTATGCCAATTTTTCTTTTTAAAGACAAATTTACACTCAATGGTTTTTACACTATTAGGTAAATTAATCAAGCTCCAAACTTGATTGTCTTTTCATGGATTACATTTCAAATTTCATGATTGCCAGCCAATTATCATATTCAGGGCTCACAATCGCTTCACGAAACGTCGTAGGCTCATTGTTGTCCAACAACAATATATCGTGTTGTTCTTGTCATGAGGAACAAATATCTCTAAGGTTTGCGTCGTTACTTATCCGACCTCCATAGTTAATATCTTTTGTTCAGGTTCTACAATTTCTTACGGTTCCTGTTGAGTTATAAGAGTATTCTTGTGTGTTTTGAATTTTTTCGAGATGCACATTACTCCCACTAACTCCGTTGGAGACAAACTCTTTATCCAAAAAGACACCATTTTAAGCAACAAATACTTTGTTCTCAGTTCTATTGTAAAAAGTAAAATATGTTGGTTTCCTTACTCCAGCACGGAACGGAACCATTACATTTTGCATTAAAGAATAACTAAAAAAAAAAAGATGCTAGATCTGATCTTAATTACAAACTTGATAATGTTTGACTATTCCTGCTTTAATGGGGTTTCCTTACTCCAGCACGGAACCATTACATTGTGCATTAAAAAATAACTAAAAAAAAAAGATGCTAGATCTGATCTTAATTACAAACTTGATAATGTTTGACTGTTCCTACTTTAATGGGAGCCACATGAAAACTTAAAGCCGCACATGGATGGATGTATTTTTCAAAGGAGTGCCGATATAAGGACCTGTGTTATGCCCCTAGCTAGACCAATATGATGTGGTGAACATATACTAAGAAAATGGAATTGTGGGGCAGATATATGGAACCATGAGGTGTGTAGTTTCTGCACCAGGCTTGTTCCACGGGCAGCCCGTTCTTGAATAGCACTTTTGGAAGCTCATGTGCTTTTGGTAGCCAGAAAATGTACCGTTTTGGAGTCTATTAATTGTATCGGGCTTAAGTGAGTGTATATCGGGCCCTGTGCTATATTCACTTCATATTCATATGGTGCGTTCAGCATTGAAACTTGAAAAATAACTTAGTTTTGTGGTAAACATAACCTTTTACCAGGAAAAAAGTCATAAAATCAGATGCATTGAACTTGAAAAATGAATGTAGAATACGACATAAAATAATAGAGAAAAAAAATTCACATGCCTTGGCACATGTTAGGATCATGCATCAGGGCACAAGGGTTTTGTCCATTTTATTTCAGACAATTTGTCCATACCTAGAAATAAATAGCAGTTCAAATTAAACATATGCTAATCACATTTCATATACATATGCTTATTTCATTTTATTGCTATTTTATATTGTACGTACCCAATAATCTCAGTTACCCACAATTAGTGAAATTTGATTCCACCCCCATCAAATTTGATCCTTGGGTACAAGTTGATTTGAATTGAACAAAAACAAATCGAAATAAAAATAAACAAAAAAAGGAGCAGATCATATGGAGGAAAAAAAAAAAGAAATATCCTTACCTTTGCATATGAGGAGAAATATTTTAATAATTCTTGGGGAAAATTGTCCCAAAACTTTAAATTATATTTTTTTTATGAGGATCAGAAAAACAATCCTTACCTTTGCATATGCATGTGATATTTTAATGCAGTTTCACAGGTATCCAAGTGCCAATCATAGACATATATATATAAAGAGCATGGGCTAGCCCCTATTTTTCCTCCAAAAAAGCATATATATATATACATATATGAGGAGGGATACACTTGCAACAAATTTGAGTTACAACAAAGTTACAACATTCATTTTTTTCATTTTCAAAGTCCAAATCGTCGATCCAAACCGTTCAACATGATCTCCACAATAAAATGTGCTTGCAGATCAAATTTTACATTTTTTTGAATTTTTTTACTATTTATTAAGTAGTTTACAAAAAATAGCCATACTTAGACCATTGAATTTTGTACCCATCTTAATAAATAGTAAAAAAATTCAAAAAAATATATAATTTGATCTGCAAGTACATTTTATTTAGATAATCATGTTGAACGGTTTGGATCGACGATTTGGACTTTGAAAATGAAAAAAATGAATGTTGTAACTTTGTTGTAAGTGTATCCCTCCTCTACATATATATATATATATATATATATATATATATATATATATATATATATATATATATATATATATAAAGAGCAAAGCATAGCCATAGATGATCAGAACTACTCATACAAAGAAATTAACCTAGCATTTTGGGAAAAAATTGGTGGGCAAAATGGTTGAGAGCGAAAATCAAAGCAAAAAGAGACTTTAAAGCTACAATGCATGAAGAAGAAAGAATGCAAATTCAAGAGGAGCATTTTTGCTGCTAACGCTGATTCTGTCACCTCTGCTATTTTTATTTTGGCTTGTATTTTTTGTTATCCTTCAAATTAATTTTTAGATATAATTATATGTAGGTATAATTTTTACAGTACTTAATGAGGGGATGTAGAATTAATTTATTTTTGTAGTAATTTTTTTGGGTAACAGTACCTTATATTATGAGAAATGTCTTGCGTAAAACATCGAGTTGGTATCTAATGGATGAGTCAAAAATAAGATATTGGAGGAAATTGAATCCAAATTTGCTCAATTTCACATGGATTGAACTTCCTCCAATTCTCATATTTGAATCCCATAAAACACCAAAAAGTGTCATATATATATCGACACGGCAACACAACTTCCTTAAATTTAACAAGGCTTTTGAATGAGCAAGTGAAGATAAGATATTGGAGAAAATCAAACCAGCAACAACTCAAAAAACAGAGATATGTACTGGTTTGATTACCTGCAATCCTCACATTCAATACCTCATAAACCCATAATATGATTTCATATTTTCATTCTTGCAAGATTAAAACTGAATATGAGATGTTGGAGAAAACTGAACTCATTTTATTCACCAATTATTTGAAGTAAAAATTTCAATTCCTTCCAACTCTCATTTTCAGAGGTAGCAAAATTGATTCATGCTTGAAACTAGAATTGTGGGGTAATTTATAGAAAGCAAATCGGAGAAAGATAAAAAAAAGGCAAAGGCATGTTTGGTGTGATTTCTCTTTTTCTGATTCCATGTCATGGATATGGCATGAGGTTTTACCAAGTGTACTGGTGATATTTTCTTTTTCAGAGATAGTCTTCTATGCTCTCCTGTTAAAATTGTGTTGTAAAGGGATTCCATGAATTTTAATTTGGATCAGGTTGATTCGGATTCGGATCAAACAGACCGGATCCAAATTCAAATTTTGAGTTATTTTTGGAGGAGATCCAGACCCTGATCGGATGACATGGTGAGAAATAATATAGCACAAACTCCTGCAATATAATAGAAATTATAAAAGTTCAAGTTAAAAATTTAGAATTACAATATCCCAATTTGCCAACTAAATGACGCTCAGCCACTGATTCTAATATCTAGTGAAGTGGTGATATATTGAGGGGCCGAATTTGAATTCAAGTTTTCATAACCACAAAGTAAAATTCTAACCATGAATCTACAAACACAAATTTAATATTTTATGTAGATGACTAAACTTAAAAAAAAGTATATATATTAATTAAAATGCAATATACATGATTAAAATTTAAAAATCATAGATGTATAAGGCTCTTAAATGAAATAAGTGAAGGCCCAAGGAATTTAGTTCTCACTTATTCCTCAAATAAGAAATAGTTAAACCGTCTAATTAAATAGCCCAAGATTTTGCACGGAAAGCATTCATTAATTTGTTAAAAGCAACCTAAATGATCTGGGTTCTCTGTATTTAGAGCAGAATTAAGCCACCTAAATAATACTTTTCAGATGACACTTGGGCCTCTTATAATAATGGGCCTGACGAAGAATTAAATTGATCAACATTGTTACTAGCAAATAAATTGATCCTAGTACTACCTCAGCACTTTGTTATTGTTAAATGTACCCAATGGGCCATTAATGGGCCTCGAGAAGATCATGATCATCCACCACCATTCAGCCCAAATATACCGTTTAAATTTCTACATTAGGTTTTTTTTTCATTCTTTACATCATTTTTTGTTTTCTTCATTTTGCATTTCATGTTAGCTGCACTTGAGTAAGAATCTTCATATATTATTTTCTTCAACTTATTTTAAGCTATATATTTCAGCAAAACTTGTGACAAGTGATGTTTCTGTTTAAAAACTCTGGTGTGGATTTCAAATTTAATTAATCCAGTGATGTTTTTGTTTAAAAAGTTGTAGTAAAGACGTGAAATTTTTATTGCTCCAACTATTTTTTTACTTTTAAGCTAAATAATTTTAACACAGTTGAGTGTTTTGGTAACCGATTTCTCATACAAAATATATATAAAAGTGAGATATCCAAGTATAGGTGTATAAAAGTGATATGTCCAAATACCGTGTACAAAAAAAAATAGCACCAAATGACCATTTTATATTCACTTTTATTTATATTTGAGATATCAAAAAACGGTTTATTACACTACAACAAAACAAGTCTTCAGCGACTGCTCCCGTCGCCGGTCGCTGATGACATCCTCTCAGGCAAAAAAAAAAAAAAAAAATTTGATTTCGGCGACGACACCTTCAGCGACCGGCGATAATAGGCTTCAGCGACAGATTTGGCCCGGTTGCTGAAGAGCCTCAAGAAAACCCGCGCCCCGCGCGCCATTGACTTTCTCTCTGTCTCCTCCCGCTGTTTAGGTTACCCCAAAAAAAAAAAAAAAAAAACCGCGCGAATCCGCGCCGGCCGACCCCTCACCGCCTTCGACCCCCGCATTCTCAGATTGGATCCCGGCTTCTCAGACAAGAACGCCCGAACCCCCGCCTCCGCCGCCCGAAATCAGTCTCCTTCTCCGCCTTGTCAGACAAGAACGACGATCTCTCTTCTGTCTCTCTTCTGCCCGAAATAGGTTTGTTTAAACAAATTTTATCATTTTTTTCATTCTTTTCCCCGATCTCTCTTCTGTCTCTCCTCTCCAATCTGTTTTGTTTCTCTTTCTGCCTATGGGTGCAGCCTTCCTCCTCTAAACGAAATTAGAAATAAAACTGAAAGAAAGGGAGAAAGGGGGAAGCTCAGTAGAGGAGATGGCACCATTCGGTTTAGAGGTACCCCTTACTAAATACTTCTGGTATTTGAAAAATCAAGTTTAATGCTCTTATTATTTGAATTTTTTTCTGCTGCCAAGTGAGATAATGATAGTAGTATATATATATACAGTGTATGCACTAGTGAGATTATCTATAGTTAGTGGAGTTAGTGAGATTATCTATAATTTGCATTTTCAGCATACTGCACAGCAGGGGTAGTTTAGGAAACATAGATGTTATATTTAGATTAAATTGTATTTTTTGATAGTAGTGGGTGGTTATTTTAGGTATATAGTCCTTTAAATATGTATGAATTTCTGTAATTTGATGAATTGAGAAAATTACAATTGAGCAGTTTTCAGAAATCTGTTTAAGTTTACCAGCAATTTTTCTGTTTTCAGCATTTCTCTGTACCAGTACGTACCAGAATGCTGTATACAGCCCCGTTTCCAACAGCTTTGCTAGGATTCAATTAAAAAGCTGCATAAATCAAAAGAAAGGGCACGATACATGAATGAGAGAAAATTCAAATAGCCTAAAATCACAGCAAACAAATCATAACTTAGGCTAATTGAAATAGGCACCAATCATCAATTCACACAAAGTAATTCAGTTTAGAAGCTTGAATTACCTAGTGTAACAAAAATATCACAGTTCCATTGCCAACAGGGTTGCTTTAGGATATCAGCTGCCTAGTGGAAAAATCGTACAGATGTTCAATTTTGATGATCTCTTTTATTTAGTTTTAAACTTTTAATAAATGTAGATTCTATATTCTGCTAAGGCGGATTCCAGTCACTGCGGGCCAGTCAATAATAAATGTTATCTTTCTTTAATTATATTTATGGTTAATACATCCCTCAACTAACAAAACCATCATTTAAGTGGAGGTCAGCATAAGTAATTAGCAAACCATGAGATGATGTAATATTTTACTAATCTCACTTGCTCATTTTTTTTTATATGATTACTCTTGCTTTTGCTCAGTGAATAAAAATAGTTATGATTGATTGATTAATTGAGTTGACTAATTGGGTTGATTAATTGATTGGTTAATTGGTTTTAGGAGTTGTAGACGAAGTTAGTTTAAATTTGGAAAGAAAGAAGGAGAGGAGAAAGCTCGATCTTCAAGAGAGTAATTGCTTGTAATCAGGCAAGTTTTCTCTCTTTCTTAATTATATGAAGGTTTAATTATATTATTAATTATGTACTACAGTTTGTTAGTTATTAATTCTATGTTGGTTAATTATATTAGTAAACCAGAACATTTAGTGTGCCTTTTAGGTTTATACCCGTTCAAAATTAATCTAATAGAGATTAATTTTGAATAGTCTCCGTTTTGGGACTGCTCTTTGAATGCTTTGTCTCATATAAGATATGAAGAAATGTATGTGGGTCTAGTATTTAAGAAAAATTTGGTATCATTATTCCTTATTGTTCCTACGAGTACGTATTGAATTACATGTTTAACATGATGTGTTTCTAACGCGTACTCGGGGAACTGAGGGAAAATGCTGTCGAATTTTTTCTTAAATACTAGATCCACATACATTTCTTCACTACTGAGACATAGCATTCAAAGAGTGGGATAGGATTGTACACTGGCCCTGTGTAAGCCCCAAAAGACGAATGAGTTTGGACTTATTAATATTTAATGACATTATTTCATTATTTTAATATATAATGTGAAATTAGTAAGTAAGGCATAACTTTAAGTTTAGTTTTGACCTCGTGTGCATTTTATTGTGTTTAGAACTAATCAAGGCAAAGCAAGGGAAGCGTCACCGAATTTGTAGTGCGTGCTGAGGATGAATTGAATCAACCAAGTCTTTTCGTTGATGGGGCCGATCCTGAGGAATTAACAGTAGACGACTTAAGTAATGTGTCGAAAAGTAAAAAAATGTCAAGAAAAAAACAACGTCAAATGAGAAATTAGGTGAATATCTTTTAATTTATTTGTAAATGGAAAAAACATTTAAGTAATGTATTATTTTTATTGGAATTGTTTGTAAAACTAATTTCTTAACAAACTTTATTGCAGGTATGCCGAGCAGAAAGGGTAAGGAGAAGGAGGCAGAGAAGGAGGCATCCTCCAGTAGATTCAGGCACCCTCCGCGCGGTCGAAATGCATATATTACGCTGCCGCGAAGGTCGGAGGATAGACCGGTGATTCGTCGGGTCGCTTATAGGTACGAGCTTTTTTTTGTGCATTTCTGAGTTTGTAGCATTATCCATTTGTAGTTGTTTCAAAACTAATTTTATTTGCAGAGCTTTTGCTGGAGATGTGGTGGATGTGACAAAAAATATCAACAAAATAATCTCTCAATGTGCACGTATTCACTATCCTCCGGAACAAAATTGCCCACTATTCCCGTGTGCACGAAATTTGATGACTATCCAGAGAATGTACAAAAAAGGGTCAAGGCCGAGTTTTTGGTGAGTAAAATATTATTTTTAAAATTGACAACATATTGTTTCTCTTTTTAAGCTAACCAATGACTTTTTAATTACGCATGCAGACGCACTATCAGTTTCACTCAGATGAAGACGAGGATTCGGCATGGAAGACATTCGCGAGCATAGCTAACAGAGCTCTCCAAAACTTGCTTCACAAGTGCAAAGAGGAAGCAAAAACTAGGTATGGAGATGGCATCCTGGAGTGGAAGGACCGAGGGGTGCCAAGCACGTATGATTGGATACAAGCGGGTACCTGGCCCAAATTGTGCGACTATTGGTGCACAGAAGAGTTCGCTAGGCAGAGCGAACAAAATCAACAAAATAGGGCCTCATCTGGAGAGAGTTCTTTTGCAACTACGGGCTCAGTGAACATGCTGGTTCACAAACAAAGATTCGTAAGATGTTTTATTTTATCAAAACAATTAAATCCAATTTCAATTTACTCGAACTAAATTTGATAATTTTATTTGTGTTGAAATGTTTATTCATAATAGGAGCAAGAAAACCAGCGCGAGCCTAGGTGGTCTGACGAGCTGTTCACGTCGACGCATACCAGCAAGAAAACGGGGCAATTCATATCCGCGAGGGCGAAAAAGGCACAGGTAATAGAACATAACAATATTATATTAATATTCATTCTTTGTTATACTTTATTTTTGTTTTATTTTATAAATTTTGCAGGAAGACTACGATCGGGATATGAGCGCAAAATATGAGACTGATCGAGCCCTTTTGCCCGCTTTTGACCCAGACGTCTGGTACGCCAACACAGACAATAATGCTCACGGCAATAACTATGGTCTCGGTGCTCTAGGTAAAATACACATACTTAAAATTGTAAATTTGTATTTAAATTATATAACGTAATAATTAATGATCTTCGATTTAATATTTCAGGTAAGACGAGATCGATGTATCGCCCAGGTGGGTCGCAGACGTCTTCTTCGCGATCGCAATCGCAAGCGCAATCATATTCTTCGGCGCCGCCTCCTCTCAGGCAAGAAGGCATAAATGCGATTTCAAGTCAGGTGTTGGGCGTGCTTCAACCACAGTTCAACCAATTCATGGAGGAGATGAGGCGTAGCATGGGACGTTCTTCGCCTCATCAGGTATGAAATTCAATTTTGGAGTATGTTTCAATCCAATAAGAACACCAAGTATGATAAACCAATTGACGGAACAGTAAACTCTTAAAAATTGTAAACCCTATAAACAGTCAACCCTAAAAACTTTAGTTATATTCTCACAGGGAGGTTCTAGCTCACACCGTCCCGATGCGCAGGATGACAGCGGTGATGATTTAGGAGATGACTAGTTTTAGGATGTTTTGATCTGTATGTCGTACTTTAGATATTTTATTTTTATATCGTACTTTGATATTGGATGTTTATGTAGTATTTTACATATTCTTGTTTATGTTGGATATTGGATACTTGCTTGGATATTTGCTTGGATATTTGATATTGGATGTCGTGTTAGTATTTTATATTGTTCAATTGCTTGCATGTGAATTGTTTGTGAATTATATATTTGTCGATCGAAAATGACGACGGTAAATTGTATATTTGCTTGTGAATTATGTTTTCATTGCTTGATACGTTTCGTACCAATTGTGAAAAAGAAAAATAACCAAAAAATATCAAAAAAAAAACAACCTTCTGCTACCGATTTTGAACCATCAGAGACCGGCCAATCGGTCTCTGATGACCTTGCGCCACGTCAGCATGCAGCATCAGCGACAGAACTAATCGATCGCTAAAGGGGTCATTAGCGACCGGCGCTTGATCCTTCAGCGACCGGTGACGTCAGCGGAGTGGTCATCAGCGATGAAGCAACTGCGTCCGGGTCATCTGCTACCGATTTCGGTCATCAGCGACCGGTAGACCCATCAGCGACCGGCGAAAATCCCATTAGCGACCGATTTGGCCGGTCGCTGATAGGTATGATTGCTGTAGTGTTAATAATAAAAAACCGTGTACAAATATAGGTGTCTTTCGTATACAGTTGCGTTCAAAATGACCATGTTTGTATATTGGAGCTCATTTTCGTACAAGCGTCTCCTCTCTTTACACACTATTTATTTGAAATTTTCTCGCATCCGTGTATGATATGGCATGTATGAGAACAGAGTAGGTCCGATGCCCATCGGACCTACTTTTAGGTTTAACAAGCACGATGACCGTCTCATCTAATTTAAGATTTGCGTGCACGAACATTGAAACAAACACGCACAAATTTTAAAGCATTATGCACGAATCTTAAAGTAAATCGACGATGATTAAACCCATCAAACCAGAGTAGGTCCGATACCCATCGGACCTACTCTCAAGTGGGCTTGTATGGTTAATGTTCTTGTATATAATAGTGAGTTACATTTGTGGGTTATATGGCTTTTATGGTTATTACATCAGAATGAATCAAGCTGGTTTTTTTTTTTTTTTTATCAAAAACGTTACAAGTCCTAAGCAGGCATGTTTAGTGCCATCACATCAATGGCGTGTAACGCGCCTTTTAGAAGCGATGTCAATGCATAATTAATGGTGTGGTCCAGCGGGTAGAAATGTAGAATACAGAGATATAGTTATATATTTAAAAAACAGTTGGTTAAGAATTGGTCGGTGTTACTCGTTTAACAGTAAACTACTAGTTTCATTTATATCTTATTTTACGTGTTAACCTTATAAAACATGTAATGAATAATCATCAATAAAATAATAATTTATATATGCATTAATTCGAATATATATGTATATATATAGAGATGAGCTATGCTACTCTATGGAGTAAAACGCGTTGGTACTCCACGCCGCTATATTTTTATTTTGAAAATCCAAACGACCGATCCGAACCGCTCAACATGATCTTCATATTGAAATGTGCTTGGAGACCAAATTTTACATTTTTTAGAATTTTTTTACTATTTATTAAGCAACTTTGAAAATCACTGATCCGGCAGTCCAGAATTTTTTACTGTTTTTTACTGTTCACCCGGATTTTCAGATTTTCAAAGTGGCTTAGTAAATAGTAAAAAAATTCTAAGAAATGTAAAATTTTGTCTCCAAGCACATTTCAATATGGAGATCATGTTGAGCGGTTCGGATCGGTCGTTTGGACTTTCAAAATAAAAATACGGCGTGAAGTACAAACGCGTTTTACTCCATGGAGTAGCATAGCTCATCTCTCTCTCTCTCTCTCTCTCTATATATATATATATATATATATAATGGGCTACTGTGCTTCGCGAAGTAAATGGGGGGTTACTTCGGGTCATATTTTCATTTTTGAAAATCCAAACAACCGATCCGAACCGTTTAACATGTTCTAAATATTGAAATGTGCTTGGGGACTAAATTTTACATTTTTTGGAATTTTTTTACTATTTATTAAGCCACTTTGAAAATCGCTGATCCACTGTGAACAGTAAAAACAGTAAAATTTTCTGGACCACCGGATCAGCGATTTTCAAAGTGGCTTAATAAATAGTAAACAAATTCCAAAAAATGTAAAATTTAGTCTCCAAGCACATTTCAATATTTAGAACATGTTGAACAGTTCGGATCGGTTGTTTGGATTTTCAAAAATGAAAATATGACATGAAGTAAACCCCCCATTTACTTCGCGAAGCACAATAGCCCATCTCTTTCTATATATATATATGGGCTATGGTGAATTGCAAAGTAAATTAAAAGTCTTCTTTTACTTCACCCTCATATCTTCATTTTCAAAATCCAAACAGCTAATTCAAACCGTTCAACATGATCTCAATATTGAAATGTGCTTGGAGACTATATTTACAGTTTTTGGGATTTTTTTTACTATTTTTTTAGATGGGTAGAAAATCGTTGTTTTTTGATGGATTATGGACCATAAAAAAACAGTGATTTTAAGAAATTCTAAACAAATAGTAACAAATTTATAAAAAATGTAAAATTTGGTCTCCTAGCACATTTCAATATGTAGATCATGTTGAGCGGTTCGGATCAACTTTTTGAATTTTCAAAAGTAGAAAATATGAGCGTGAGGTAAAACGATGCTCTTACTTCGCAACTCACCATAGCCCAACTCATATATATATATATATATATATAGAGAGAGAGAGAGAGAGATGGGCTATTGTGCTTTGCAAAGTAAACCCCCCGTTTACTGCGGGCCATTTTTTAGATTTTGAAAATCCAAACAACCGATCCGAACCGTTCAACATGTTCTAAATATTGAAATGTGCTTGGAGACTAAATTTTACATTTTTTGGAATTTGTTTACTATTTATTAAGCCACTTTGAAAATCGCTGATCCGGTGGTCCAAAAAATTTTACTGTTTTTACTGTTCACAGTGGATCAGCGATTTTCAAAGTAGCTTAATAAATAGTAAAAAAATTCCAAAAAATGTAAAATTTAGTCCCCAAGCACATTTTAATATTTAGAACATGTTGAACGGTTCGGATCGGTTGTTTGGATTTTCAAAATTTAAAAAATGGCCCGAAGTAAACGGGAGATTTACTTTGCAAAGCACAATAGCCCATCTCTCTCTTAAGAGCAAGACTAGCGTGTGCTAGGCTCACCAAGAGGGATTGGTGAGCGCACCTCCAAAAAGCGCATTTTCAAAGTTCAAATAGTCGATTCGAACCTTCCAACGTGTTCTTCATATTAAAATGTGCTTGGAGACCAAATTTTACATTTTTTGGAAATTTTTTACTATTTTTTTAGAATTTTTGAAAATCATCAGCTTTTCATTAAATAAAAAAAAAATTCAAAAAATACTGATTTTCAAAAATTCTAAAAAAATAGTAAAAAATTTCCAAAAAATGTAAAATTTGGTCTCCAAGCACATTTTAATATGAAGAACACGTTGGAAGGTTCGAATCGACTATTTGAACTTTGAAAATGTGCTTTTGGGAGGTGCGCTCACCAATCCCTCTTGGTGAGCCTAGCACACCCTAGTCTTGCTCCTCTCTCTCTATATATATAGAGAGATGGGCTATTGTGCTTTGCAAAGTAAATGGGGGGTTTACTTCGGGCCATATTTTCAATTTTGAAAATTCAAAGAACCGATCGAAACAGTTCAACATGTTCTAAATATTGAAATGTGCTTGCAGACTAAATTTTACATTTTTTTAAATTTTTTTAGTATTTATTAAGCCACTTTGAAAATCGCTGATCCGGTGGTCCAGAAAATTTTACTGTTTTTCACTGTTCACAGTGGATCAGCGATTTTCAAAGTGACTTAATAAATAGTAAAAAAATTCTAAAAAATGTAAAATTTAGTCTGCAAGCACATTTCAATATTTAGAACATGTTGAACGTTCGGATCGGTTGTTTGGATTTTCAAAATTGAAAATATGGCCCGAAGTAAACCCCCCATTTACTTTGCAAAGCACAATAGCCCATCTCTCTCTCTCTATATATATATATATAGAGATGGGCTATTGTGCTTTGCAAAGTAAATGGGGGGTTTACTTCGGGCCATATTTTTAATTTTGAAAATCCAAAGAACCGATCGAAACAGTTCAACATGTTCTAAATATTGAAATGTGCTTGCAGACTAAATTTTACATTTTTTGGAATTTTTTTACTATTTATTAAGCCACTTTGAAAATCGCTGATCCGGTGGTCCAGAAAATTTTACTGTTTTTTACTGTTCACAGTGGATCAGCGATTTTCAAAGTGGCTTAATAAATAGTAAAAAAATTCCAAAAAATGTAAAATTTAGTCTGCAAGCTCATTTTAATATTTAGAACATGTTGAACGGTTCGGATCGGTTGTTTGGATTTTCAAAAATGAAAATATGACCCGAAGTAAACCCCCATTTACTTTGCAAAGCACAATAGCCCATCTATATATATATATATATATATATATATATATATATATATATACTAAGTAAATATACTATTTCAAACTATAACATGTGCATAATAACATGAAATAAAATAAAAATTATTTATGTGTTCTCATATTTCTTTAAGAAAATATAATAGCTATAACTAAATTATAGAAGACGAAATGTTCCATAAATCCATCTTAAATTCGTTAATAATTTGTATTTATCAGTTATTATGTGAGATAACAGTTGCGAAATTATTCTTAACCGAAATGGAGTGGATCAAACCAAGTTACAAAAGCTGACTTTCTCAGTTTCTTTATTAATTGTTCATGGGAAATGGGGACCAATCTACTTAGCTTCAGCTAGAAAATAGAAAATGTTCTCAAGATAATTTATTGGCTCTTGTCTATTAGAAATTGGAAATCAGAGATCGTGCATATATGCACAAGTCTTCTCTCTGGTAACCTAGCTAGAGTTCATCACAACATTATATAAGCATCTATTAGTACTTACTACTAGCCATACATCTATCCTTGTTATCCTTGTTGAACAAATCATATTTCCAATGCTATTCTTGTGTTTTTAATTAAACAATGCAGGTACGCAATGAGTTGTTCATATTGTACGAGATTGTGTTATTACTTACTGGTAGCCATTGTCTATATATCATAATTGCACCCCAGTGAACTAATCATATTTCTTTTTTTTTTTCTGATATTTTTTACCAGTACATCAATCATAATTGCACCCCAGTCATGAACTAATCATATTTCCTTTGCTATCCTTGTTTTTATATTAAACAATGCAGGTACGCAATGAGTTGTTCATATTGTACGAGATTGTGTGGCCGGTCATGCTAACAGGTCTCCTCCTCTACTCCAGAAACCAGGTCTCCATGCTATTTCTCGGGCAACTCGGCACTGCTCAACTTGCCGGCGGATCAATAGCCAATGCTTTTGCTAACATTACAGGTTACTCTGTGCTAAAGGGTCTTTCATCCGGCATGGAGCCCATTTGTGGTCAGGCTTACGGAGCCCGGCAATGGCCCATCCTCAGCCAAACAGTTCAAAAAACCATTATTCTCTTACTTGCCGCCACTATACCGATCTCACTTCTTTGGTTATACATGGAACCCATCATGCTTTTATGCTACCAAAAACCCGAAATCATTGCACCAGCAAAGGAGTACATTCTGTTCTCCCTTCCTGATCTCTTTGCCCAAGCCTTTCTTCATCCAGTTAGAATTTTTCTGAGGACACAAAACATTACTATGCCTGTAAGTGTTTGTGCCACAGTGGGCCTTATATTACATATACCCATTAGCTACTTTCTAGTTTTCTCTATGGGTCTTGGGGTCAAAGGTATAGCCATAGCCTCTTCTTTGAACACCATCAACATAAACTTAGGGCTTGTTGGTTATATGATCTTTTCTAAAAGCTGCCTGAAGCCGTGGACCGGCTCCTTGGTGCCGGGGCTAAAGGGTTGGATCCAACTAATAAGACTTGCCGTTCCGAGTTGCATAGGGGTTTGCCTTGAATGGTGGTGGTATGAGGTAATGATGGTTGTGTGTGGTTGGCTTGTGAACCCTAAGGCAAGTGTTGCATCCTTTGGTATTCTAATTCAAATGACTTCTCTCATCTATGTTTTTCCATCCTCTCTTGGTATGGGTCTCTCAACTCGTGTGAGTCATGAACTCGGAGCCGGCCGTCCGACTCAGGCCAAGCTTGCCTCTGCTGTTGGCATTCTTGTCTCAATGGTTTGCGGCATTACGTCTTGCCTTTTTACAATATCGGTCAAGGATGTGTGGGCGCAAATGTTCAACAAGGACCCTAGTATAGTACACTTGACAACAGTTGCTTTGCTGATCATCGGCATCTGTGAGATGGGTAACAGTCTACAGACTGTTGGTTGTGGAGTTCTTAGAGGGAGTGCGAAACCCGCAATAGGGGCGAATATAAATTTTGCCGCCTTTTACCTTATCGGACTTCCTGTCTCCTTGTTGTGTGCCTTTCCATTCAAGCTGGGTTTTGTTGGATTGCTGATGGGACTTTTGGCTGCTCAGGCATCATGTGCTTGCTTCATGTTGTATGCTATCTGCACCATTGATTGGGAGGCCCAGGTAGAGAAGGCCAGAAACTTCACTGAATTTAGTGATGAGAAATCTGACTTGTTAAAGGCTAGCCTAATTGTAGCCGAGTGCGCAGTATAGGCTGTGTGTCAGTGTGTGTGGGTAGTCAGGGATGGATCTTAGTGTACTTCAATGGGTGCTAGGTCACCTCATGATTTTGAATTTTTGAATTATATATATTAAAATTTAATTGAATTTTCTTCTTTTTAAGTTTTTGTTTTTGTTTTTATATAGTTCAACCCTCTTATAAAACATTAAATGCTTGATTGTAACCTAGTTGTTTTTTTTTTGAGTAAAATAGGGATCAGGTCCCCATTGGATTGATAAATGAAATGTTACATTGGTTATGTTACAAGCCATTCATCATGATGAAAAGATAAGTAAAGCTTAAACTAAATCCTATAATATAGTAGAGTCCAGTGAGGAGGTATCACTTGGATCTGTGCAAAAAGAAGTGAATAGAAAAAGATTTTGATGTGCAACTAGGATTGTAACCTAGTTGTTAATTAAAGTACCCATTGCATGTGGCCACATCTACATTTTTACATTTTATTTTTCAGCCTCCCTATCTACATTTTCTAATTCCGCCTCTAGATATTAGGTTACAGAAATCAGAAGAAAAATTCCCATATGGTGTCCCATAGTCATTGCGATACAGTCGTGTGATGCGGTCGACATTTCAACAACATATACATTTTTACATTTTATTTTTATATAAATTAATATAAAATAATGAAAGATTTTGATGCATAGATGAAACCGTACAAAAAAATCGGCTCCAATGCATTAGAAGTTTTTCTTCGGATCTAATGTGGCGTAATCAAGCAATGTTCATGGTGTATGGTGAATTTAATGGATCCCAATTAAAAATTCAAATTCGGCTCCAAAGAATGGAGCCAATTTTTTTTCGGTTCCATCTATGGCATCTGAAACCTACGTTACTCATTCTAATATATATCTTATATTAATTTTTTATATTTGTTTTATAAATAAAAAATTCTGAAAATACAGTAGCAAACTTCATTATTTTAGCTGATCATAGATAAATTACTGGTATTTCCCAAAACCCAGTTCTCTTTTCACCAAATATTATCAATTTACATAATCACCAATCTATATTTTTACAGAGAAAAAGAGCAAGCTTACCTAACTAATTTTAAAATGAGATGGATTGTATTGGTATTTATTTATTCTTTTACTAGGTGTCTAATTAAATGGGTCGATTTCTCTCACCTTTTTTTGAGATTGACACAAAAAGTGAGGATTTTTTTTTTTTTTGAGTAAATGTTGGAGGGCAGAAAGTGTGAAGTGAGAATTTTAATTTTTAGAAGTTCAGAGATTGCTACTGTTTTGTTTCCTCCTATTTCTTGGGCCATGAAATGTCATATCAAAAATTATTGGGAATACAGGTATAATAAAAAATTTAGGATTTCATTAGTTTGGTCGGGAACTAAACAGAGTATAAAATTATAGTCAACAGCAAGTATAAAATTAAAGTCAGAAATAGGAAGAAAGCAATTTACTTGAATTGAAACAGTGAACACATTCAAAGTAGCACCTCTGTTTTGACATGCATATGAATTAGTTCAAAGCTACTTATACTCCTAGCAACATTTAGTGCATTCTTGTTCTTATTATAAAAAAAACATGAAAAACATGAAACAGACGCAACTCTACCCTGATAGGAATCTATGTGTTTCTTGGTAAAATATGAGCAAATTGTTTGAAAAGCATAATAGGGATCGTTAGCCTCACTTGAGTACAAGCTTCCTTAACTCGATGATCCCGTATGCTACCATGCCACAGAGGAAACCGAGCGCTTCACTCGATCCAACCAATGAAACAGAAGTACAAACAAGCATCATAAATGTCTCTTGTTTGGTTGACATCATGGTTTGGAAAATCGGCCGATTCCGAGTCAACTCGGTATCGGCCATCACCGATCCGATATTAGGCCGAGTCTCGCGCCCGTGCGTGTTTTTCAGTAAAAATCGGATGAACAGTGCTTGACTCAGCCGAGTTAGCCGATTTCTAGGCCGAGTCAAGCCGATTCAACCGATTTTAGGCCGATTCAACCGATTTTTGGCCGAGTCAACCGATTTTAGGCCGATTCAACCGACTTTTGGAGAACGAAGCTTTTGGAGAACGAAGCTTTTATAGAACGAAGCATTTTTTGTAGAACGAAGCATTTTTTTTTAAGAACGAAGCTTGTTTTTGGAGAAGGAAGTTTTTTCTTTTTGGAGAAGACAGAAGCTTTTTTCTTTTGGAGAAGACAGAAGCTTTTTCTTTTTGAACGAAGCATTCAGCCGAGTCTCACGGACAGTGTTTCTGGGAACTTTGCAGTTCGAACCCAAGTCTTTGGGAAAATGCTTTTTTTGGGAGAAAGCTTTATTTGGAGAACTTTGTAGTTCGAACCCCAAGTTAACTTTACATTTCCGATTGATGCACTACATAATTGCTGTAATATGACTCTTTATTTCTATTAAAAGCCCTTGGCAGCTTCTGCCAAGATATCCAAAAAAAAAAAAAAAGTTAAATTATTATATTACATGAAGTACACTGTGGTTATATTATATTACATGCTTTTGTTTGTTGTACTTAATCTCCTATATATTATATTACATGAAGTACATTGTGGTTAAAGTTAAATTATTATTTTACTTAACATTGTGGTTAAAGTTAAATATCCCCATTCATATTTTAATACAACGATGAGATGATCCAGCCAGCTCGGCATAGCTTCTGGCAATAAAAAGTGTATTCTATTTGTAATTCTTGTATTATATTATATATTTAGTGGATTATTTGAGTGTAATATTTTGTCTTAATATAGTTTTTCTACAAATTATTTTTTTACCAATTTTTTTCTATTTTTTGGATACAAAACAAGCTTCTGTCAAAAAAATCCGAGTTACCGAGTCAACTCGGCCGATTCCGGCCGATTCACCCGATTCCGATTCCACAGTCAAGAACCCGATTCCGATTCCGATTCCGAGTTTCAGAACCATGACTTGACATGTCCCTTGCTGCCATTGCCAACTCGATTCCCGCAAATAGTAACAGCACCCCAAGTAATCCAACCGGGAATTCAGCAAGCATCTGTAATATTGATCCATCGAGTGCCAACCCCAACACCAGCTTCAATGCTCCAAGTGCCACTACACATCCCCTGCTCCTTCCCCCAAATTTATATTGGCCGGCTAGGCCGCTCGTCCCATGACTGTAGGGATTTGGGTAGGTTATATGTGCAACAATTCGATTCAGTTCAAGATATGTTCACTACCCGAAAACCAGAATTCATGTATAAAACTAATTCCAATATTTATATAGAAGTTTACCACTAGACGCGCAGCGGATATCTTCGTCTAGTCGTAGGAGCAGTTAGCCTCTTCTCTTCCTTTCAGTATGAGATATATGCACCAGCAACAGCAAATGCGTCTCCACCAATATCCACATGAACAGGATCGAAAACAACTGTCAATCGGGATGCTAATACAGAATTGACCGCCCCTTATGTTTCTCTTTCTTTCTCTCTCACAGTTTTTTTTAGATACAAATTTTGATTAATGAGACTAACTGAAAAATGAACTGCTGATATATATTTATAAACAACATACACCTGTTCGTTTGAGCCTGTTCATTTGCACCATTTTGTTTGAGCCTCTTCAGAAATTTTTATCCAAATACATTGAACTATATCATATCAGATTCAAAGCAGAGATTAGATTTCGAGCCTATAGCCCAATAAGAGTTTATCCATATTTAATTCATAAAATTAACTATTAAGTTTGGTCCAAAATATTCTGACATGTTAGTACAATTCTAACAATGGCAACACAGCTTGGCACCGAACCAATATTCGATCAAGTTCATCAACCCGACTATCACAGAGAGTGACGTAGCACTAACTTGTTTTTCCAGGAACAAATCCTTGTACAATTTGCAAACGGTTATGACTGAGTTTAGTAAAGTAAGAGGTAGTTGAGGGATTGTGCCTTTAACAAATCCGTCCTTCCAAGCAAGCCGTGAGATGTCTATCACGCGGATTGTCTCAGGACCGGCACCTAGCTCCTTGACAGCACTGGGTCTCCTAATGATTGCCAAAATGAGCCCCAAAACAAAAATCATGACAGCTGATGGTATCGAATCAGCTAACTTCTCCAGGAAAATTTTACGCTGCGTTATGGTGGGATTAGGATTTTCGTCATCATTATTTTCATCTTCATTCAGCTGTTGCGCCTCTTTACCAGCACTATTGATTACAAGTAATATGCGACAATTGCAAGGATTATGTTGGATCATATATCCAACGTTGAGCATATATGTAATATAATTATGAATTGTATACTGTCAATATGATTGTCACAATTAAAGTGATCTAATATGGAATTAAGACATTAGACAATCTATGTATTCAATAGGATGTGGTCCATAAATGTGTAGAACAATTTGGGCAAATATCAAATCATTAATGGACTGATTCTGAGATTTGCAAATACAGAAAACTGCTTTTAGAACCCTGAGTGCGGACGCACTGAGCCCCAGTGCGGACGCACTCAGTACTTAGCCAAATTTTTGGGAACTACAGTGCAGAAACTGGAAAAGTCCTAGCCCAGTGCGGACGCACTGAGCCCCAGTGCGGACGCACTCAGGACTTAGCCAAATTTTAGGAACTGCAGTGCAGAAACTGGAAAAGTCCGAGCCCAGTGCGGCCCAGTGCGACCCAGTGCGGACGCACTCAGGACTTAGCCGATTTTATGAAGTTCAGTGAGAAACCAGAAAGTCCATCCCAGTGCGGACGCACTCATTACTTAGGAAAAATTCGGGGCTGAAAGAAAAGCAGTTATTTGGACGCATCTCAACCCAGTGCGGACGCACTGAGTCCCAGTGCGACCCAGTGCACCCGCACTCGCGGTGCCAGATGTATAATACTATATAAGGATGGGTCCCCAAGACATAAGATAACTAACTCAACTCATAATTCTGGAAAGAGGTTATTCTTAGACAGAATTTTGAGTGCCTTCTCCCTTCTTCCTCCATTAAAGAATTGAGAGGAGAGATCCATAAGAAAATTGGAGAGGATTTCTCAAGGGCGTATCTTGTTGCTTTGGAAGATCTAATCCACAACCCAACCACAAAGGCGAGAAGGACTTCTTGCCGTTAAAGACTTGTCTCGCGCTCACGGAGACGGCTTGCTCAAGACTTTTGTATATTCCATGGCAAACGGCATGAAATCAGGTATAATTCCGCACTTAAGATTATGTTTTCGGGTATCTTTGGCATAGGACGGTCCTTAGGTTTAAGGTGGGGATTGTTTCTTCTTCCCCGGGGTGTAAGTGTTTGACCCCTAGATGAGATGTAATTGTTTGATCTCTAGATTAAGGCGTAATTGTTTGGCCTTTATGATCCCCCAACAAGTGGTATCAGAGCCTTCCTATGCCGAAGGATTAGGTCTTTAAGGATCTAGAGAGAATTAGGAATTGATGTTGTTTTTTCGTTGATTTTCTTGATTTTCTTGATCTAAAAATTTAGGTTTGGAGAGCACAAAAGTTGTTTTATTTGAGATCGTGATTGCCTAAAATTTAAGTTATTAATTTGGTTAGGGTTTGCTCGAAGATTTCCACTTGAAATCGCAAAATTCTGATCAAATAATGTTCGATCCTGAAAAATTTATGTTTATTTTTGGGCAGTTATGAAATTAGGGTTTTGGGAAATTTATTTTTTATAAATTTTCTGAAACAACAATTTACAAATTTAGAAATTTCTAAATTTGAAAGGCTATTTAAGGTACTTCCAATCTTTTATTAAAATCTCTCTAGATCATGTCTTAATTCAACATAACAAATGCAGTTATTTTTCAGTTTTCGAAAATAAAAAAAAATAAAAAAAATCCGAAATTTTTTTTATATACATAACTGCAATTGTTATCATGCAATTATATTTATTTAATTGTAATTTTATTTTATGACATAAGTATAGATTATGATTCTTTTAAAGGCATTAAAGTTATATATATCTTGAATTAAATTAATTGAGTCATTATTGTACCCTCCGGTGCCTCTATTGACAAAGTTAATTTAGATTCATTATATAAAAGGAAATTAAGTGTACATTTAATTGAAGCAATCATATATCGGCCCTCCGGAAGATAGTGGTTGTTAAAGTTTTATGTACAATTGAGTGATATTAAAGTGTGATGATGATTATTATGTTTTATACATATGTCATAATGTCGGCCCTCCGGAAGGCATGTTGTCGATATGTTAATGAATCATTAATACTTTATTATTGCGACAAAGCATCATAAGAAATTAATTTGTTGCCCTCCGGTAATCAATTAATGGAAACCAATACTTTGGTAATAATGGTATAGTTTAGCCTTTATTTGAATATAATTTATAAATTAAGATTTTTTGCTAAATCGTGTTTGTTTTGTGTGTCTTTTGTTCAAATTTTTCAGCTAGCATTACTACTGGCCTAAAAGACATTCCGATGTTAAATGGTACCGATTTCAAGTATTGGCAGGAAATGTTATGATAACTCTCAGTGTCATAGATTTAGACTTCGCATTCAGAACTGACTGTCCCAAAATTACTGCTACCTCAACTCCTGAAGAAAAGAGAGTTGAGGAAAAGTGGAACAGATCTAATAGAGTGAGTCTAATGATTATGAAAAGGTCCATTCTAGAGGCATTTAGAGGCTCGATTTCTGATAAGATTACTAATGCTAAGGAATTTTAGCCGAAGTTGAGACAAGGTTTGTCAAGAATGAAAAGTCTGAAATTGGTACACTCTTGACCAAACTTGTCTGAATGAAATATAAAGATAAGAGAAGTATTAGGGAGTACATCATGGAGATGTCTAATGTTGTTTCAAAACTAAGGGCACTTAAGTTGGAGATTTCTGATGATCTCTTGGTGCACCTAGCATTGATATCTCTTCCTGCACACTTTGGACAGTTTATGGTGAGCTATAATTGTCAAAAGGACAAATGGCCACTCAATGAACTCATCTCCCATTGTGTTGAAGAAGAGGAAAGATTGAAACAACAAAAGACAGAAAGTGCCCATCTTGCTACAACTTCCAAATTTAAGGCATCGGCTAAGCGTAAGAAATTAAATCAGAATAAGGATAATAAGGATGTTGCAGTGAACACCAACAAGAAACAGGATAAGGGCAAATCAGTTGCCGCATCGGAAAGTGCCTGTTACTTCTGTGGTGCAGTTGGACACAAGAAGATGCATTGCCAGAATTATCATGCTTGGCGTGTTAAGAAAGGTACATCTCTTGTTATGGTTTGTACAGAAGTTAATTTATCTTCTGTATCTAGATATACTTGGTGGATAGATTCAGGTGCAACTACTCACATAAGTATATCTTTGCAGGGCTGCCTAAATTGCCGGAAGCCAAGTGATGATGAAAGATTCATCTTTGTGGGCGATGGCAATAAAGTTGAGGTGGAAGCTATTGGGACTTATAGATTATTATTAAAATCAGGATTTTATTTGAATTTGTATGAGACTTTTGTTGTACCGTCTTTTAGACGTAACTTAATTTCATTTTCTGCATTAGATAAGTATGGATTTACTTGTGCTTTTGGAAATGGAAATTTCAGTTTGTTTCATGATTCAAAACAAGTTGGTTCTGGTTTTCTTTCTGTTTATGATAATCTATATTCTTTGGATGTCAATAGTTCTTATATTGAAGCTTTGCATGTGGATACAAATAGTAAGAAAAGAAAATTAACAAATGAAAAGTCTGCTTCATTATGGCACAAGCGATTAGGTCACATTTCTCAACGCATAATTGAACGACTTGTGTCTAATGAAATTCTTGAACCCTTAAATTTTTCAGATCTTAATGATTGTATAAATTGCATAAAAGGGAAACAAACCAATTTAAGAAAATATGAAGCCAAAAGGTGTTCGGAAGTCTTGGAATTAATTCATACCGATATCTGTGGTCCGTTTTCAACGGCCACAAGAAATGGTCAACGGTATTTTATTAGTTTGATATATGACTATTCAAGATATGGCTACATATATTTGATTAAGGAAAATGATCAAGCCCTTGACATGTTCAAAAATTTCAAAGCGGAAGTTGAGTTACAACTTAACAAACGCATTAAGGCCATTCGATCTGACCGTGGTGGTGAATATTACGGCAGATATGATGGATCAGGTGAACAATGTAAAGGGCCTTTTGCACATTTCATAGATGAATGCGGCATTGTACCTCAGTATACATTGCCCGGTTCGCCGGCAATGAATGGTGTTTCTGAGAGGCGCAATCGAACGCTTAAGGACATGGTAAGAAGTATGATGAGTCGCACTTCTTTACCAAATAATCTATGGGGTGAAGCCTTAAAGACTGCAGCACATATCCTAAATAGAGTGCCCACTAAAGCAACTAACAAAACCCCATACGAAATTTGGAATGGGCGAAAGCCTAATTTAAAACATTTGCGTGTGTGGGGTTGTCCAGCTGAAGCAAAGCCTTATAGGCCGCATGAAAAGAAACTGGATGAAAGAACTGTTAGTTGTTATTTTATTGGGTATCCCGAGCGATCAAGGGGTTATAAGTTTTATAATCCTACAGAACATTCAGTTTTTGAGACGGAAAATACAAAATTTTTTGAGGATGTTGAGTTTGCGGGGGGAGATACAATAATGGATGAATTCGAAGAGGAGTATGCAAATATTTCCACAGGTGTTGAGAGTTTTGTGGATATTGAACTCATTTTAACTCAAAATACAATTGTCGAAAATCAAACCATTATTGAAGACCAAACTCAATAAGATCAAACAGTACAAAGTGAAATTTCAAAAATTCTGGAGAATGCTGTTGTTGGCCAGATTGTTGTTGACAACAAAGCTGGAAACCCTCAAGAAAATTCAGAATTGCCAATAAGAAGATCCACTAGAGAAAAAAGGTCTGCAATATCTTCGGATTATGTAGTTTACCTTCAAGAATATGAGTTTGATGTTGGCATGTTAGAAAATGACCCCATAAATTTTCAACAAGCCATGCAAGACTCTAATTCTAGCAAGTGGATCGATGCCATGAATGAGGAAATAAAATCTATGGCTGACAATGACGTTTGGGAAATTGTCTCATTACCTAAAGGAGCGAGACCCATTGGTTCAAAATGGATATTTAAGACCAAGAGGGATTCAAAAGGTAATGTGGAGAAATATAAGGCTCGTCTTGTCGCTAAGGGTTTTACTCAAAAGGAAGGCATCGATTATAAAGAGACTTTCTCTCCAGTTTCATTGAAAGACTCTTTAAGGATTATATTGACATTAGTTGCGCATTTTGATTTAGAGCTTCATCAGATGGATGTTAAGACTGCGTTTCTCAATGGTGACATTGAGGAAACAATCTATATAGTGCAACCAGAAAACTATGTGTCGGGAGACGCAAAGTCTATGGTGTGCAAACTTAAGAAATCCATCTATGGGCTAAAGCAAGCGTCTCGTCAGTGGTACTACAAATTCCACAATGTGATTATCTCATTTGGTTTTGAGTCAAATCTTGTGGATGAGTGTATATAGCTCAAGTTCTGTGGGAGTAAGTTTGTGTTTCTGGTTTTATATGTAGATGACATATTGCTTGCCAGCAATGATATAAATATGTTGCATGAGACTAAGAAATTTCTGATGAAGAATTTTGAGATGAAAGATCTTGGTGATGCATCATTTGTCCTAGGGATTGAAATACTGAGGAATAGAACCCAAGATATGTTAGGTTTATCCTAAAAGAATTATATCGAAAAGGTCCTGAAAAGGTATGGCATGCAAGACAGTAAACCAGAAAATACCCCTGTGGCAAAATGAGACAAATTCAGTCTCAGCCAATGCCCAAAGAATCCTTTAGAAAAGGAAGTAATGTAAAAGTATCCATATGCCTCAGTTGTTGGGAGCATCATGTATGCGCAAGTGTGTACGCGTCCGGATATTGCGTTCATCACTGGCATGTTGGGCCGATACTTATCGAATCCAGGTCTAGATCATTGGAAAGCAGCCAAACGGGTCTTGAGGTACCTGAAGCGAACAAAAGATCACATGCTCACGTATCAGAGATCGGACAAGCTAGAGGTCATTGGGTATACCGACTCTGATTTTGGAGGATGTCAAGATAGCATGAAATCTACATCCGGCTACATTTTCATGTTAGCTGGAGGGGCTATTTCATGGAAGAGTGCTAAACAGTCACTTATAGCATCTTCCACAATGGCCGCAGAATTTGTAGCATGTCATGAGGCATCGAATCATGGTGTATGGCTACGCAATTTTGTCACTAGGCTGCGTATAGTGGAGTCTATTGAGAGACCACTAAAATTGTATTGTGACAATAATTCAGCCGTACTTTACGCAAATAACAACCGAAGTTCGTCAAAGTCCAAGTACATTGACATCAAGTTTTTGGTTGTAAAGGAGAGAGTGCAGAAGGGTCAGTTATCCATAGAACATATAGGGACAGACTCCATGTTGGCGGATCCACTTACTAAAGGATTATCACCCAATAAGTTTGAAGAGCATGTTGCTCATATGGGTGTAATTTCTGTTAGTGAAATTCAGTTTTAGTGGGAGTCTGTTGGTTGTTTATTTCAATGTTCGATTTACTTATTGTAATTTTGGAGATGAAACTTGTGACAGAAAACAAGTAATTTATGTTATATGCATGGTATTGCAAAAGGATTGTTATATGCATTCTATCTCTAATTTTTGGTTTTGATCTTATAATTGAGTATGTGATTTGCGAATTGTTTATTTGAATTTTGCATTTTACAACAAGTTTATGAAATTTAGTTTCAAGTTTTAAGTAGGAGACCCAGTTAGAAATTGGCACAGTAAGATCACAATTACGTGTAATTTCTATGCTACACATCCACATCATGATTCATGTCATTTGGTTATGTTAGTACTGAGATTATTGATGGTCTAGTCATGACTAATATAAATGTGACGAAAGCCGCTTTAGTCATTTGCTAATGTAATTGATGGACGGAATTGGTTTGGGAATACATAAAGATGACAGAAAAGTATGTGCGCACATAAGGTTAACAATACATAATTAAAAGAGTATGACATATTGCTCAAGTGGGAGATTGTTGGATCATATATCCAACGTTGAGCATATATGTAATATAATTATGAATTGTATATTGTCAATATGATTGTCACAATTAAAGTGATCTAATATGGAATTAAGACATTAGACAATCTATGTATTCAATAGGATGTGGTCCATAAATGTGTAGAACAATTTGGGCAAAGATCAAATCATTAATGGACTGATTCTGAGTTTGCAAATACAGAAAACTGCTTTCAGAACCCTGAGTGCGGACGCACTGAGCCCCAGTGCGGACGCACTCAGTACTTAGCCAAATTTTTGGGAACTACAGTGCAGAAACTGGAAAAGTCCGAGCCCAGTGCGGACGCACTGAGCCCCAGTGCGGACTCACTCAGGACTTAGCCAAATTTTAGGAACTGCAGTGCAGAAACTGGAAAAGTCCGAGCCCAGTGCGGACGCACTGAGCCCCAGTGCGGCCCAGTGTAGACGCACTCAGGACTTAGCCGATTTTATGAAGTTCAGTGAGAAACCAGAAAGTCCGAGCCCAGTGCGGATGCACTCAGGACTTAGGAAAAATTCGGGGCTGAAAGAAAAGCAGTTATTTGGACGCGTCTCAACCCAGTGCGGACGCACTGAGTCCCAGTGTGACCCAGTGCACCCGCACTCTCGGTGCCAGATGTGTAATACTATATAAGGATGGGTTCCCAAGGCATAAGATAACTAACTCAATTCATAATTCTGGAAAGAGGTTATTCTTAGACAGAATTTTGAGTGCATTAAAGAATTGAGAGGAGAGATCCATAAGGAAATTGGAGAGGATTTCTCAAGGGCGTATCTTGTTGCTTTGGAAGATCTAATCCACAACCCAACCACAAAGGCGAGAAGGACTTCTTGCCGTTAAAGACTTATCTCGCGCTCACGGAGACGGCTTGCTCAAGACTTTTCTATATTCCATGGCAAACGGCATGGAATCAGGTATAATTCCGCACTTAAGATTATGTTTTCGGGTATCTTTGGCATAGGACGGTCCTTAGGTTTAAGGTGGGGATTGTTTCTTCTTCCCCGGGGTGTAAGTGTTTGATCCCTAGATGAGATGTAATTGTTTGATCTCTAGATAAGACGTAATTGTTTGGCATTTATGATCCCGCAACAGATTAAACCATCAAGGCCGGTCCAGGGGTGTTCTCCGAGTGATTTTCCCTTTCCAAGGTTTTACTCTTTTCTAATGTACTTGACGGCCATCATGGCAAAATTGAGGCCTTGTGCTAGTTGGATGCCTCGAACAACTGAGAGAGGTATCAACCAATATGCTACTTTCATCAGACCGGTTACACCGAGTACAAGAACCACGCCAGAAGTAATTATACCTGAAGATTGTGCTTCACCATTAATTTAGAGAAATACCTTATTATGTTGTTTTACTAATATAGCACAATATATAATTACTAATTAGTTGATAGTTTCTGATTATTTGGCTGCAAAAAATTAATCCACTAATACAATATAATACAAGTATTACAACTAAAAAAACACTATTTAGTCCAGTCAAACAAAAAAAAACAACAGTCAATCCGTGATTGAATGCAGGTACAAATTAAAATTCCAATATATAGAAATGAGTTGTGTTTTTTAACAACAAAGATTGTATGGTGTGGTGGTAGTTGAGTTTGGTTGCTATGCTTGAGGGCATGAGTTTGATTCACAGAGAGCTCAAAAAAAATTTGGAGTTTGTTTAATTCGTGTTTCAGCCGTTTCGGTGGAATTGTTCTATTTCGGTTCAAAACGGACAAAATTTGGCTGGAATGAGACCGGAACTGCCAAAATTTGACTGGAATGAGGTCGGAATGGTCGAAATTTTATGAAATCTACACTAATCGCGTAACTCGGTCTGAAATCGAATCGGTACCATCTGATCCCGATCCGGAACGGTCGATTTTGCCTTCTATGGTCCCTAGATCAAGATTCTCCTACATCATAACATAAAAAATATTAACACATTGTGAAGAAATTAAGATCATAGAAGGCAAAATTGGCCGTTCCGGAGCAGAATCGGCCGTTCTGGATCGGGATCGGACGGTACCGATCTGATTTCAGGCCGAGTTATGCGGTTAGTGTAGATTTCTTCAAATTTCAACCATTCCGGCCTGATTTCAGTCAAATTTCGTCCGTTCCGGCATGATTCCAGTAAGATTTCGTCCATTCCGGACCGAAATAGACCGATTCCATCGAAACGGCCGAAACGCAAATTAAACAAACTCCAAAACTTTTTTTTGCTCTCTACGTGAATCATACCCATGCCCTCTAGCTAAGCAACCAAAGTCAACTACCACTACACCATAGAACCTTTGTTGTTAAAAAATACAACTTATTTATATATATAAGAATTTCAATTTGTACAAGCTTCTGGCAAAAAAGTCCGATTTTCCGATCCGATTCGGCCGATCCCGACCAATTTTTCCGATCCGGGTCGGGATTGGACGATGCCGATCCCGATCCCGATACCGATTTTTTCTTCTATGATTAAGATACTAATAAAGTAATAAACATCATCTTTTGTTTTATTAAAATTAAACTTCAAAATAATTAGATAATTTAGCACAATATATAAACCCTGGCAAGGGAAAGAGCAAGGATGATGGGGATGCAAGTGCCAAGATCACCCATGGCACCATTCACCTCTGCCCATTTCGAGCGAAACGCAATGTTGTCACCCACCTTCGCTACAAAAAAATTTCGGCGTAATTTGCAGTTGTTTCGGCTTAGCTGATTCCAGATCGTCAGCGTCTATTGTGTTGTTTACCATGACTGCAGTGCTTATAAAAAAATAAACTTAGATTTTTAATTTTGAGCTCAATATATGGCCTACTTGGAACAGGAGGGAATATTTGTTTCTTTACATATACAAAGGAATTTAGACTTCTTGGTTTTATTAATTCCTTTTTGTTTTTCTTCCAGTAGGAAAATCCTTAATGAAGTCTAACCGGTCCAGTTCTATCTCTGGATATATATATAGAGTAGATGCTGACTTTTGAGTTTTGAAGAGATAATAGTGACTGCCACTTTTTATTTTTATTTTTGGTCTTTAAACATAGCTAATGATGTTAATTAACTGGTCCAGTCTCTACCTCTAGATAGAATTAATAAATGCTACCTTCTAAGATTTAATAGTGACAGCACATTGTTTAAGAATTATCCTTGAAGTATAAATGTATAATATACCTTATCCTCTTGATCTTTCTTCTATTTTTATTTCCCTTTAGTACGGATAAAATAATGCATTTCTGGAACAGAGAAACTGTCCAATTTTATTTATTAGCTCTTGGAGTCATAGGAAGCCAATGAAGCAAGGCACATATGTATCTCATGTAAACATAGACTTTTTGCACAAAATATTGATTATATATTATCAAGTTCTGATTATTCTTTTCTCAGGTGGTTAAAACTTAATTAGAATTTGAAACTAACATAACGTATGAGCAGGGACGGATGCAGGATTTTTATCGGAGGACAAAGAGGGGCAAATCAATTTTCATAGAGGGGCAAGAAGAACCAAACCTGTTTTTTTTTCGCTAAATTTCAAAATTCAGGAAGGCAATTGCACCACCCCACCCCCCCCCTCGAGCCAATGTGGGTCCACCCCTACATATGAGGTATGTCTGTTATTTCCTTGAAAGAGTGAAGAATATTAGTCACGTTGTTATTATCAGCTTCGTCACGATACATCGCGTCATGCATGACAGTCATGTGACATGATTCACGTGTCACGTGATGTGTCCATTCGTGTGATGGGTCAATTTGTGTGACGTGTTTCTCTTCAATTGAAAATGACACGTCACCAGACATCACACAAACGGACTCGGTCACGTGACACATAACGTGCATGACTAATTTTTCCAACATTATTTGTTTATTTTAATTTATTTTGCAATATATAGTTTCATTTTTTTAGCATCTTCGTTTATTTATTTTCTATGAACTAACTCAAAACTTTAAAATATAATAAACGTGTGATCACAGCGTAACCACATGTAATGTGACTATTAATGTCGCGTGACTGTTATCTACTATTTTAATCACTTTACTTAGAAAAAAATGATTTCTGGCTGGACTTGGTCAACATGGTCCACGACCAAAAAATTAATGGTGAACCGAATCAAATTAATTAACTTCATACAGAACTGAAAATCGTCGCTGCCTGAACCATCGAGTAAGATTTCTAGTACTATCGAAATTCATCTCTGCAATACTAAATCGACCGGGTACTGTACTCACTGACTATATCGACCGGGTACGATTTCAATTCAACATTTTGTAATTTTGATTTTAACGGTATTTTGATATTACTAGTTGAGTCTAAAATTCAATACGAAGGCGTACCTGAATTAATTCAGTCACAATTGAGCATAAAAGCATCACCAAATTTGATCTCCTTTAGAGATTTTTTTTTTTTTTTCAATTTTTTAAGGTCTCTCACTAACTAATCATGAGATAATTGAGAGAGGATTTAGTCTGTTTTGTAAATAGGAGACCAAATTATTAAATAAGCTAAAAAAAAATCTTAACTGTCTTATTTGATAATTATTCAGTTTAGACCATCATTAAAAGAAATATCATCATTAAGTTTTACATATTAAAAATTCATATTCTATGACACATTAATGTTTAAAATAATCTTAACCGTGTTAATCATTTTTAAATTAGATATTAAATTGTGAGTATGCAATTCAAATATAAGCCTAACCTTAAATTAATGATCCAACAAGATCAACATAAAGTTAAACTGAAATTTAATTAATTTTTTTTTAAGTTTTATATAGTTCGGATTCCTCGTTAAATGTTGAATGTGTGCTTATATTTTTGTAATAATTAGAATTTGACTTTGTTGCTATGAAAACTTGAATTCAAATACCAGCAACCATATATTATGCATTTTATGTTTTAGCCTTCTAAATTTTAATTTTCTAGTTTTTTCTCTAAATATCTCACTACGTACTTCACATAAATACTGCTAGAATCAATGGGTGAGCCTCATTTTTTAGTTGGCAAATTGGGATATTGTAATTATAAATTGTTAACTTGAACCTTTATAATTTCTCACCATGTCAACAGACACGAGAGCGGTCGAAGGAGGTCTAATGGATATCGGATCAAATTCAATTCAATGTTCAGTTTGGACTATTTAATCGGCATTGAAAGTTCGTGCAGCCGATTTAGATTCACAAAATTATTTATAATTACATTTTTGCACTAATTTTGAAGCAGATCAAATAGTCCAGGTCGACCATCGAACTGAATTTGGTCTGATGCCCATCGGATACATACCTCCGCTCTCAACAGACACACAATCTACCATACAATAATTTAGCATTGCTTCTCTCACACACACACACAAAAGATTGCCGTTGTGATTTGCAAAAAAATAATAATAATAATCCTTATACAACACAAGTAACAGGAGGGCATAGAAGACTATCTCTGAAAAAGAAAAATTACCAGTACATTTGGTAAAATCTCATGCCATATCCATGATAAGGAATCAGAAAAAGAAAAAAACATACCATACATGCCTTTTCTTTTTCTTTTTTCAGATTAGGTTTCTATAAATTACTCTACAATTAAGTTTCAGCATGAATCAATTGGTAGTTCTGAAAATGGGAGTTGGAAGGAATTGAACTTTTTAATTGTGCTCTCAAATAATTGGTGAATTAAATGAGTTCAGTTTTCTCCAACATCTCATATTCAGTTTTAACCTTGCAAGAAAGTAAATATGAAATCATATATGGGTTTAAGAGGTATTGAATGTGAGAATTGCAGGAAATCAAACCAATACATTTCTTTGTTTTTCTGAGTTGCTGTTAGTTTGGTTTCCTCCAAAATCTTACCTTCACTTGCTCATTCAAAAACCTTTTTAAATTTAAGGTAGTTGTGTTGTTACTATTCTTCACCTTTAGTGGACTATGACCCATTTAGACACCTTCTAGTGAAAGAATAAATACCTACATATAGGGGTATCCTTTAAATCTGGCCGGTTTATTTGGTTTTCAATTGATTTGACAAATTTTGAATTAAATGATTCGGTTTTTCGATTTAAATGATTTAGTTCAGTTAAATTGTTGAATTACTTTAATTTTTTATATATAGTTTAATCTAGTCTGACTTATTTGGGTTTAATCAAACAAACTAAAATTTATTTGATATTTAATTAAACTATTTCGGGTTTTTATATTTGGTTCGACTGAATAGCTAGCTGTTGTTTAGGGTTTAGGGTTTCTAGATATATTTCTATGGTTATCAAATATATTTATGTATATTGAGTTTTGATCTTTTAAAATTGATATCTTATTTCAATTAGTGTTATGAAAACCGAATAAAATTTTGATTTGATTATCTTAATTTGATTTTAACCGAACCTACTGTTTAAATACCCCTGCCTACCAACACCATCCATCTCATTTTAAAGTTAAGAAATCTTGCTTTTTTCTATGTAACAATATAAAAGGGTGATTCTAGAGAGTACGTAAAATATTCTGTGAAAAGAAAAAACTGGGGTTGGGAGAAAACAAGTATTCTATCTAAGAAAAAAGGCAGCTAATATATAGGTGCAGCAAAACATAATATACAAGCAGAATATACCAAAACATAAAAGTTCTAAATTGAGAATTTAAAATTAAAACATACTAATTTTCCTACTAAATAGATGCTTAACCATTAATTTTAGTATACAATGAACTACCAAAATATCACCAACTCAATATCAGAACATGTTGTACTCAAACCATTGACTAAATCATAAAAAAATTAAAAAGTTTATAAATTAATTTTAATGTATTTATTTTTTGAATGATTTTTTTTACCACTTGACTCTATATAAAATTAATTTGAAATTTTAAAATTTTCGCATGTACACGCATCACTCGTAAGTTAGATGAGTTTTAACAGTTCGAATTAGTCAATTGAAGCTAATTCAATAAATTTTAGAGTTTAGTTCATCAAAGAATTTGGTGAACTTAAGAACACCCTTGTTCTACTCTATGAATTCAAAGTTAAGTTTATATATGTATTGTATATCGTCAACTTTATATATAATTAAAAAATGATCAATACAATTAAGATTATTTTGAACATTAATCATATAGAATGTGAACTTTTGATATGTAAAATTTAAAGATAATATTCATTTCAATGATGGACTAAACTGAATAATTATCAAACAAAACAATTAAAAAAAAGTTTGGCTTATTTAATAATTCGGTCTCCAAATTTCAAGGATCGGTATCCTCTCGAGTACCTGACTCCAGCAAATTGAAACGAATGGCCCAGGTTAATTCTATCTGGGCCAAGCTCAATCTGGTGCCTATTCAGACTATAGGGGGTCTATTTTGAGATTCGTGTCATGTTAAAAGAATTGTCCGATCACAATTTGCATGAGTCAGGTAACCTGAGGTGATGCGAATTCAATTTCAAAACCGTTCAATTCAAAATAAAAAAATTGAATTGAAATCGTACCCGATCGATTTAATTGATGAGTATAGCTTTAGTATTGCTGATGAATTTCTATAGTAGAAATCTTATTTGAAGGTTCAGACAGTGACGATTTTAGTACAGGGAAAAAGAAAAATTTGAGTTGGTTCACCATTAATTTTGACCGTGGACCGTGTGTGAACCAAGTCTATACAAAAATCTTTTCGGTCGAATTGGCGCTGTACACTGCTTAAAATGGATCGCGTCGCCGGCGCGTATCTGTGAACCGCGCGTTCTGTGCACCGCGCAAAGACCAGTCCGAATTAAACCTCGTTCGTGATACACCGCGCGTAGACCGGTTCAGGATAGGTTCATCATGAGCCGCGACAACACCGGAAAATCATAGTTTTTGTTGCGACGAGTTAATAAACGGGTGCTCCAACTAAGCCTCCTTAATTTTCCCAAATATAATAAAAATCTTAGGACTAACCACTAATAAGAACTAAATTGCAATTTAATTAGGAGCTGACTAATACAAGATCAGATATTAGGCCAAGTCCAAAGTGGGGCGCACGTAGACCAATTCCATTTTAGGAATGGCTAATTCAATGGCACGGTTTTTGAGGAGATAACAGTCATACTAATAAGTAATAACTGTTAGGTTCAAGTTTCAACCACATGAGAAAATAATAGAATTTTTTTAGAAATCATAAATAAGTAAAAAAAAATTTGCCAAACTAACTTTATTTGTTTCATTTTTACAAAAAAGATAAAAACCGAAATGACATTTTAGTTCATTTTTTTTTTTTTTACATATCGAATTGTCATTTCTAGAGTGGGAAAAATGGCACGGCGGAGAATTCAAGCCATCTTCTCCATTATAGCGTAAATGGAGAGACCGATTAAGCTAGAATTCAAGCCACCTTCCTATCAATATCCTTTGCAACATTTTTTTTATTTTCTTTAAGCGTCCATGTTAAAAAAATATAAAATAATGTTCATTCCAAATAAACATTAAGCTAAGGACTTTCAATTAGGAAGTCACCGTGTTAAATTAAGCTAAGGACTTTCAATTATTCATTTATTTTTATATTTAAATTTTGTTAATTAGTATTTGTATCTTTTCATTTAACTCTATTTTCTGAAAAAATTTATATTTGTCAGAACTACAGTTTCAAACTGGATACCAGCAGTGCATTCGGGTCTCAAGTGGATTTGGAGCGAATAATTCAAATCCGTTTACACGATATACGCCGAAATTTTTTTAATTACCATCTTTCAAAAAAAAAAAATTTCATTTAACTCTATTTTCTGAAAAAAAAAATTATATTTATCAGAACTATAGTTCTGAACTAGATACCAGCAGTGCATTAAATATCACACTGAGTGTATTAACTTGGTACTGCGGTGCTGGTAAGTATAGAATTTTTCAGAAAATAGGTTTAAATGGTTTTTCTTTTTCTTTTTTAAGATGGTAAATAAAAAAATTAGACAATTTCTTCATATATGTCCCTTAATTGCTTCTTTGGCTTCTTATGACTCCAAGAGCTAATAAATGAAATTAGACAATTTCTCTGTTCCAGAAATGCATTATTTTATCCGTACTATAGGGCAAAAAAAAAAAGGAAGATCAAGAGGATAAGGTATATTATACATACATTTATACATGAAAATTAATATTTGTTTCAGTAGTATATAAAATGTAAAAGTCAAGAGAATATACGGCTGTGGCTATAGCATAAAAATACAGTAGCAATCTTTATTATTTCAGAAAAGGTGCTGTCACTACTAAATTTAGCATCTATTCTATCCAGAGATAGAGACTGAACCAGTTAAACACTTAGACTTCATAAGGATTTGCCAACTGATAATAATTAACAAAAAGGAATAAAAGCAAAGAAGTCAAAAATTCCTTTGTATAAAGAAGCAACTATTGAGCTCCAAAATAACAAAGCAAGTTTTCTTCAATAGAGAGCTCTGCAGCCATGGCAAACAACACGATAGGTACTGACGACCTGGAATCAGCCAAACCGAATCAACCGAAAAATTTTCTAGCGAAGGCGGGTGACAACATTGCGTTTCGCTCGAAATGGGCAGAGATAAACGGCGCCATGGGTGATCTTGGCACTTACATCCCCATCATCCTTGCTCTTTCCCTTGCCAGGTTTATATATTGTGATAAATTAATTATCATGAAGTTTTTGATAAAACAAAGATGATGTTCATATTTTTTATGTTCTGATGTAGGAATCTTGATCTAGGGACAACTCTTATTTTCACTGGCATTTACAACATAGTCACTGGTCTTCTTTACGGAGTACCCATGCCGGTTCAACTGATGAAATCCATTGCTGCTGTTGCCATCTCCAATAGCTCCTTCGGTGTCCCTGAAATCATGGCTGCTGGTAAATTTTAAAAAACAAATAATTGATTAATTTCTTTCTGTTAAATAATCATAAACTATCAACTAATTATATATTGTTCTATATTAGTAAGAATATATATCATAAGGTATTATTCTAAATTTCAGGTATAATTACTTCTGGTGTGGTTCTTGTACTCGGCTTAACCGGCCTGATGAAAGTAGCATATTGGCTGATACCTCTCTCAGTTGTTCGAGGTATCCAACTAGCACAAGGTCTCAATTTCGCCATGACGGCCGTGAAGTACATTAGAAAAGAACAAAACCTTGGAAAGGGAAAATCACTCGGCGAACGTCCCTGGACCGGCCTTGACGGCTTAATCCTTGCAATTGTCGCATGTTGCTTCATACTTGTAATCAACGGTGCCGGCAAAGAGGTAAAACAGCAGAATGAAGATGAAAGTAACAATGACGAAAACCCTAATCCAACCATAAGACAGCGTAAAAATTTCATGGAGAAGTTAGCAGATTCGATACCATCAGCTGTCATAATTTTTGTTTTAGGGCTTATTTTGGCAATTATTAGGAAACCCAGTGCTGTCAAGGAGCTACGTGCTGGTCCTGAAGCAATCCGCGTGATAGATATATCACAACAAGCTTGGAAAGACGGATTTATTAAAGGCGCAATCCCTCAACTACCTCTTACTTTACTGAACTCAGTCATAGCCGTATGCAAATTGTCCAAGGATTTGTTCCCGGAAAAACAAGTTAGCGCTACATCACTCTCTGTAACAGTCGGGTTGATGAACTTGATTGGGTGTTGGTTTGGTGCCATGCCATGTTGCCATGGAGCAGGCGGCTTAGCGGGTCAGTATAAATTCGGGGGAAGGAGCGGGGGATGTGTAGCGGCACTTGGAGCATTGAAATTGGTGTTAGGGTTGGTGCTTGGCGGATCGATATTACGGGTGCTTGTGGAGTTCCCAGTCGGATTACTTGGTGTGTTATTACTATTTGCGGGAATTGAGTTGGCAATGGCAGCAAGGGACATGTCAACCAAACAAGAGGCATTTGTGATGCTTGTTTGTACTTCGGTTTCATTGGTTGGATCGAGTGCGGCACTCGGTTTCCTCTGTGGCATGGTAGCACACGGGATCATCGAGTTAAGGAAGCTTGCACTAAAGTGAGAGGATCGATCCCTACAATGTTTTTCAAATAATTTGTTCATATTTTCACCATAATTCCTATGAGGGTAAAGTTTTGTTTGTTTCATGTTTGTCATGTTTTTTTTTTCCTAATAAGACCAAGAATGTATAAATGTTGCTAGGAGTTCAAGTTGTTTTGAACTTTACATGCATGTCAAAATCAGGGGTGCTATTTTGAATGTGTTCTCTTTTTCAATTCTTCTTTTTTCTGACTTAAATTTTATACTTGCAGTTTAATTCACAACCAAACTAATTCTATAAATCTTACTATACTGATTTAATTATGTTGACACATAAAAATGAAATGACAACAGAGTCAAATTAATAAATTGCTTGGGTCCCATAAATATACTGATAATGTATTATGTTTGGTTTTACTGGCACTTTATTGCCATGATAAATGATTTGATAGCATTCTCACTTTGAAGTTGAGCACAATATAAAGATCACATTTTGGTTACCAGAAAATGAATCAGATACTATTCTTCACCTTCAATGGACTAAATCGACCCATTTAGACACCTTCTGGTGAAAGAATAAATACCTATTTATGTAGGGGTGTCTTTTGGATCCGATTATTTGGTTCTTAATTGAACAAACAAATTTTGAATTAAATGATTCGGTTTTTCGATATAGATTTGCTCGGATCAGTTCAGCTTGAATTACTTTAATTTTTTATAATTAGTTTGATTAAATCTTACATATTTTGATTCAAACAAACAAACCAAAATTTACATAATATTTACTTGAATTATTTCGAGTCTTTATATTTGGTACAATTTTATATTTTTTATATTTATCTTGATATTAATTCTATGATTATTAAATATAGTTGTATATGTATTGAATTTTGATCTTTTAAAATTTAATCTATTTTATTTCAGTTCCATTAAACAAATCAAAATTTACTTTGGTTAGGTTGTTATTCGGTTAAAAACCGACTAAAATTTTCATTTAACTATTTTAATTCAATTATAACCAAACCAACCATTTGAACACCCCTACCTACCTACACCATCCATCTCATTTTGTAAGATAGGAAAGCTTGATTTTTCTCAGTAAAAATATAAAATGGTGATTCTAGAGTATGATAATTTTCAGTGAAAAAAAGAAATTAGGGTTTGGGAGTACCAGTAGAAACCAGATCCTCTGCATTAACACAGCGTTTCAGATAATCCCTGGACCGTCCGATAAAAATCCAGACCAATCCAGCCCACGCCTGTAGCACACGGGGCTCTTTAATATTCCTGAAGATTTATATCAGACAGTCCTGATCTTAACTCAAAATTTGAGTTAACTCACAGGATAAGAATCCGTACCAGTAGCCTACCTAAGAAAAGCAGCTAATAGGTGCAGCAAAAGATAATGTACTACCAGAATATACCAAAATACCAAGTTCTAAATTGAGAAATTAAAATTACAAAACATACTAATTTGCCTACTAAATAGATGCTCAGCTATTAATTTTAGTATACAATGAACTACCAAAATTTCACCAGCTCAATATCACACCTTTCTTCAAAGATTCAGAATAAATAATTCAACAAAATTTGCCAGTAAAAAAAAAATCACTCTGATTCAGTCTTTCTCTTCTTACCCTCTTTGTTTTGTTTGGCTTCACGCCTCTCTCTCTTGAGTCCTTTAATGTTGTTGGATAAAGGCATATCTCCAACCTTAATAGAACAAATAAATAAGTAAACAAATAAGGGTCTTAAATGGAAAAAAGGAGTTTTATGAAAAGAAAAAACTAAGTAATAGGTTTGAATCAAAACCTTCTGATCAGGCATGTAGATCCTTCCAGTTTTGCCCTCGATAACATCACTCGTGGCATTCTTGATCTGAAAAGTAATAGAAATAATAGGACTTAGTACCATATAATTAGGAAATTTAGAAATTTAGAAAAAAAAAAAAACCTTCTTGTTTAAATAATTACAAAGAAAATTCTGTTAGATATTCAAAGAAGAGTGACGCTATAGTACTATGAATAGCGCACATTGGTCCGTACTTGGGATCAATATCTCCGTTTACAAAGTGAAACAGTCAATCTGAACCGTTGTGTTTGGTGTGGTGGAGTTGTGGGATCAATATCTCCGTTTATATAGAAATGAGTTGTAGTTTTAAACAAGAAAGATTGTGTGGTGTGGTGGAGTTGTGTTTGGTTGCCATGCTGAAGGGCGCGAGTTCGAATCGCAGAGAGCTAAAATTTTTTTTTGAGTTTGGTTACTTCGCGTTTCGGCTGTTTCGGTGGAATCGGTCTATTTTGATCCGAAACTGACAAAATTTGGCTGAAATGAGACTGAAACGGTCAAAATTTGACCAGAACGGCCGAAATTTAATGAAATCTTCAATAACCGCGTAAATCGGCCTGAAATCGGATCGGTACCGTCCGATTCCGATCCAGAACGGCCGATTCCGCTCCGGAACGGCCGATTTTGCCTTCTATACAACCAAGTCCATAGAGGGTCCCACCTCAACCAACTGATCCATTCTTGGTACAGCTGTGCCGGATTTCTTAAGACGAAGTGCACAATGATTCAACAGCACGGATTTTGAGGAGATAGCAGTGCATACGACATACACGTGATCCACCCCTGTTAGGTTCAGGTTTTCAACCACCTAAGAAGCAATAATTATTTAATACTTAATATAGCCAAAGCAATGCAAAACACAGTATATATGTTTTTAATTTGACAATATAATCACCTCTTGTGATCAAAACACAGTATATATGTTTTTAATTTGACCATATACTTTTGAAAGAGTTTTCAATATTTCTAATATTTGTAATTAACACCAATGTTGTTTGAAATTTGCAGAAGCAATGAAGGTCCCAATGAAGGTCAGGGTATTTGTATGGGTCCCAATGAAGGGCCCAATGAAGAGTTTTCAATGAAGCTCAAAGTCCCAATGAAGGTCAGGGTATTTGTATGGCTACTACTGCTAAATAGGATTCTCACCATAGAAGGCAAAATCGGCCGTTCCGGAGCGGAATCGGCCGTTCCGGAGCGGGATCGGACGTTACCGATCCGATTTCAGGCCGATTTACGCGGTTATTGGAGATTTTGTTAAATTTCGGTCGTTCCGGCGCAATTTCGGCCGTTCCCGCTTCATTTCAGCCAAATTTCAGCCGTTTCGGACTGAAATAGACCGATTCCACCGAAACAGCCGAAACACGAATTAAAGTATTAAACCAACTCAAAAAAAAAATTTCGGTGCTCGCTGGGATTCGAACTCGCGCACTCCACTGTGGGCACCGAAGGCAACTCCACCACACCACAGGTTCTTTTTTGTTTAAAACTATAATTCGTTTTTATATATCGTTAGTTTGTATAATTCTTTTTTGTTTAAAACTATAATTGGTTAGTTTCTTTTTATATATTGTTAGTTTGTATATATTCGTTTTTAAACTCCACCACACCACACCACACCACATCACAGATTATTTGATTGTAATAATTTTTCTAAATTTTTTTATCAATTTTTTTCTATTTTTTTAGTGTAAAACAAGCTTCTACCAAAAAAGTCCGATTTTCCGATCCAATTTGTCCGATCCCGACCGATTTTTCCGATCTAGATCGGGATCGCTCGGTGCCGATCCCGATCCCGATACCGATTTTTCCTTCTATGATTCTCACACAACAAAATTTACTGGTACGAGGCTGCCAGGTAAATACGGGTTGTAAGTTGTGTAGCAGTGTCAGTGTAGAAACGTCGGGGCACATCATGTGGTCTTGCCCGTTTGTGAGGAGATTCTGGCAAGGCCTATGTGCGCAGATTAATATACCAAGGTGCACGGAACAAAACATAGAGGAGGCATGGCTTGTTGGGAGAATGATGTTACAGGGAGGACAAGACATCGATGGGACATGGCCTGGGCAGGAGGATGCTGGACGATGTGGAAGGAAAGGATCAGAAGGACTTTCTCTGGGACGAGCAAAACTTTGAGAATATTAATAGATGAAACTACAACCAATATGCACAACTGGGAACTTTTTATATAGAATTAGGTGTGACAGGGGGTTTGTTAGATCAGGCAGAGGCGTACTGTGTGCTCCTTGCAGCATTATTTACTAAATAGTTTTACTTACGAACTAGTTAATGTGGCTTGTAAATACTTTCTCTTTCAATATATTCGTTGCCGACAATTGTCGACAACCTTAAAAAAAAAAATTTGCAGAAGCAACATGTAGAAACAAATGTACATTGAAATTTGAACCAAGAACACCCAATATATAAACTACCAGTATATTTTCACATATATTCAGCTGAATTACTTCCTGACATACTAATGCAATGTTCTACATCAAAATCTAAATTCAATTGCCTTTATTCGAGTACATTAATATGGGCCTAAAGAAGAAAGAATAGTAACAAGAAATAAGAGCAAGAGCATCGAGGTTTCATATATACAATGTTTTATTTCACAACAGTCTCATAGTCAGGCATAATCACAGTATTGACTGTATGAAAACCCTGCTGTTATTTGTGAATATAATAAATATAGGGTGTGTTAAGCAAAAACCAGAAAACAATGATTACAAGTACCATAGAGTGAGGCTAGGATACTATGCATAGCACATAATGGTCTGTACTATGGATCAATATCTCCATTTTCAAAGTCCAAACAATCGATCTAAACCGTTCAACATGATCCTCATATAAAGTTATACTTGTAGATCAAATTTTAATTTTTAGATAGGTAGAAAATCACTTGATCTAAAAATTCTAGACCATTCAATAGTGATCTTCTATTTAAAAATTCTAGACCATTAAAAATTCTAGACCATTCAAAAGTAGAGATACTAAATGAATTCATTTTGTATTATTTTTTACTATTTGATTTTATGTTAAATTAATTCAAAATTATTAATTTTCAAAAAAAATATATCACCCGTGAAGAAATTGGTTTAAACAGTTGGAATTGTTCGATTGAAGCTAATCTGATAAGTTTTAAAATTAAATTTACAAAACTTACTGAGCTTAAAGAATACCCTAGTTAGACTCAAATAAATGTATATCTCTTTATATTATTTTACCATTGGACATTTTTATTAATTACCATGCTATGTAGCGGTCTCTGTGAAAAAATAGGGTAATTATATTATACCCCGTCATTCCTTCTCCCGTTTCATCTCTCGTCAACTGACTTTCCTTAATTAACGGTAATTACCGGTTTAACTAATTAGTGGATCCCGTATCTCTTCTTGCTTTATTACCTACCAATTTTGAAATTCTCAGTTTACTTTTTTTTTCCGCGCCGCTCTGCTGAGGCGATTCTCTTCCGATTTTCTCAGGCAATCTCAGCTCCGACAATCATTGGCTCAGGCGATCTTCCGCTCATGCGATCCTCCGCTCAGTTCATTAGGCAGTCAGGCTTTCATGCTGGCAAGCGATCATGAAATCTGAATCTCTTGTCAGGTAAGTCAATGTTGATGCGATCTCAATTATTTTTTTTATCTCTGATCTTCGTTTTGTGATTTCTATTGAAACCATCTGACATCGCTATTTCTGTTTTGTGATTTTTGTTTATCGATATGATTATCTAATTGCTGAAATGGATATTTAATGTCTAGTAGGTATAGGAATACTTGAAATGAATACTCGATATTTCTGGTATGAATATTTCATATTTATGTTATTTCTTTTTTTATTACTGTAATTTGAATATTTGATATGAATCTGACAATTTGAGAATATGAGAATATGATGTACTGTGATAAGGCTGAATTCTTTGAAGTGTATATGTGTATACTTGTTATATTTGTGTAGTTTTCAATACTTAGTAAAATTGCTTTTATGGGATGAATACTTGAGTCTTATGAATACTAGCTACATTTGGTATGAATACTTTATCCTGTCATACTAAGTATAGAGGAAAAGTAAAATTTAATTTTAAAATAGGTTTTTATTTCTTATCTTTATTTTTCATTTTTTTTATTGATTTTCACCAATATCTTATTTGATCCAAAAATTGTCTATCAAGAATATAGTTATCAATAGGGAAACAATTGATGCTTATTTGTGATATGTAAAGCGGCTAAGAAAAAAATGATTCTGGCATATTATACGATCGATCAATCATCATGATAGTGTGAGAAATATCGAGGACAAAACAAATTATTTGTGAATTAAAAATGGAATCAACAATAAGTCATGTATACAACGTTCTAAGAGAAATAACAAAATTTCCTTAACAAAATGGATAAGATCCAGCTTAAACAAATTGCACCAAATAATAGTGCAACGCTTAAAAATATTGTATGTATACGAAGTAGAAATGAAAACGGACCGGATACTAGAGAAATCATATTTGTTTTATTTTTTATTTTTCGGATACGGATACTGATTGAATATTAAATAGATACGAATATAGACTGGATATTAAATTGATACAAAAATACGGATACAAATATAATTCTAATATTATTTTAATACAAATATGAACATAAAACTTGCTTAAATTATATAAAATTATTGAAATTTATCATGAAACAATTTTTTCAATTCAATTATTTATTAAATAAATACAAATATTATTAAAAATTAACAAAGTTCATAATATTAATCTAATTATACTGGTGGATAACATAATTATTTTCAATATATATTAAATTTTATAGTTTATATCAACTATTCGGATACAAATAATTAAAATTTAAAACTATACCCGTATCCGTACGGATATCGGCAGGGGCGGATCTAAAGCTAATTAGCCAGAGGTGACTAAGTCACTCCTATGATTTTAAAATTTTAATTATGTATATTAAAATTAAATTGAATTTTATTTTTTAAAACCTTTTATATAGTCAAATCTTTACCTGTAGTTTAGTGGTTAGAGCATTATTTTGTGATGGGACTTGGGTTCAAATCCCACATACAACATATTGTGCATTTTATATTTCAGCACCTCCTTTTCGGATTTTTTAATTTCGTCTCTAGATATTAGATATCCGTATTTATTGTTCGAATATGGATCGGATATTATCCGCTCCATTTTCCTTCCTAATACAAAACCCCCTTTTTTATGTGTTTTCACCGTATCAAAAAGTATAATTTCAATTATACGTCTAATAAGAATTATTTTTTGGTCTAGTGACAAAAAGACACACTTTCGTTATGAATTTGAAATCGATGAAAAAAATCCTTTGTCATAAAACCCTCTCGTTCAAGAAAATTATGCGTCCGCGCAATCTTAACCTGATAATTATCAAGCAGCCCTCGCAGATCTTTCATAAACCGAATAAATATTAAAAAAAAACTAGAAATGTCTGTCCTACGTGGCATATCATGTCATTTATACAAGCATCTAAGATATTATTTATGTAAATTAGGGCTGCAAACGAACCGAACCAAATCGGACTTACCTCCAGTTTGAGTTTGGTTTGAATTAATTTCGAACGAACTCAATTTCAAATCGAATTTTTTACGAACTCAATTTCGAACTTTTACGAACTTTGTTACGACTTAAGAGTTATAACTTATGGCTGGGCCATAGTTCGAAATTACAATACTTTAATAAAAACTCAGGCATTTTGAATTCTAATTACACACTACACTAAAGTTTATATCAAAGTTCATTACAAATACCAAAATTTATATCAAACACCAAAGTTTAGTACAATCAATCAAAGTTCAGTATAATCACATAATCCAAAGTTTTCCAAATAACCAACAGGAGCAACATCACCAAAGTTTTCAAATATCCAAAGTATTCAAAGTACAATTTAAATATCAATAGAAGTACAAAACAATCACCAAAGTCTTACAATTATTACAAACCCAAATATTATCCTAAATAAAACATTAAAGTTCATTATTAGCGGAAATTAACGGTTCACGTTTGAGTTAATTTCGAACTAAGTTTGGTTTACGAACCTATTTCGAACGAACTAGGTCCAGTTTGAGTTTGGTTTGAATTAATTTCGAACGAACTCAATTTCGAATCGAATTTTTTACGAACTTTTTCGAATCAAACTCGAATCGAATTACGATCTATGAATTTTTTGTGCAGCCCTATATGTAATAATGAAGTGCCTCACATTTATTTCGGTATTAATGATTTTATTTCAAATTAAGAATTTCTCAAATGTACAAAGGACTTTGCAGGAATATCTATTTTGTATGTTAAGAAAATTTTGAGACAAAATTATGAAATAATAACGAATGTTTTTAATTACTTATGAAAATGAGGTGGGCATTATATTATGCAACCCTTATGCAAATGATGATTAAATTATGCAAAACTCGAGTTTTTATTTTTTGTAAGAAATTAACAAAAAAAAATATCAATCGTTATTTTGATAAAATTATAAAAATTTATACATTTTTTTTTCATATGTCAAATCTTTGTTGAACGTATTGAAAGTTTACAATTCTTTACAAAAATAATTTTCATAATGCTGCAAAATATCTTAATTAATTAACGAAATAATTTTATTACCCTTCCGTTTGCTGAATTTTATGACTTTTATTATACTTATATGTTTATTTACAAATAATAAAGTAGAAGGAAAGTAAAAGAAATAAAAAAAACCGACTCTGTATCTATCTTTTTTTAAAGTTGTTAGTTCCTAAAATTTTGCAAGTCTTCAAATATTATTTTTTAGATTTTCTGCTGCAGTGGATTTAGGTCGAAATTAAGTCGAAATTATAATTTTTTCATAAAAATATATCATTCGTGAAATAGATTAGTTTGAACAATTTGAATTTCTTAGTTAATATCAATATGATTAATTTTAAAGTTAAATTCACCACAAACTTTGTGAGCTTAAAAGATACTCTAGTTTAACTCAAATAAATATATCTCATTATTTTATTTTACTTTTGGGTTTTTTATTATCAATTTAAACACCAGAAAAAAATGTAGGCCAATTGTAGGCCTCTCCTAGTAAAAAAAAATAATTTTATTTGGCGAGGCTACAATTGACGGACGAGGATAGAGAAATCTCAAAATATCTTGTATGGTTTTCATGTTTAAAAATCAAACTAAACACAAAAAATGTGATACTATAATGTTCTTGTTATATATGTGCACGAAATTAATGTGAACATTCATGTGAATGGATTATAAACACTAAAAATATATATATCACTTAATTCTCAATCTAAAATCTAGCACTTCACCGTCTATCTACCTAGGTCGTCTATATTTCAATAAGATACAAAATGATATTTGAAAATAAGATGATGGAGAAAACTAGAAAACGTAATTATTTTTAAGTAACGATCTTTGAATAATCAACATGAAATTTTCGTTTAAATTCAATATCAGTAGAAATATTACTCTATTTATATTAATAGTTCAAAATAAATTATTGGTGTTATATGTTCAATTTGAATCGATAAATAAACACACATCAAAAGACGTAATTCTTTAATTTATGTAATATTTACAAGTTTTTATGGTTTTACAATCGCTAACGAGGTCTTAATTGATTAAAAATATGAATAGACACATTCAAACGAATTGTAAATATATTCAATCAAAATTTTGTTATCTATATTATAGTTATATGTTTTTATGATTTGGTATAACAAAATCTTACGCACCCGCAAAAAATATAGAACTTGTCACACTCCAAACCAGGATTTCCGGATTAGGGCGTGATCAATCCCCGCCTCGTGTCAATTAATCAAGATGACACGCAAGGCTAAACATAAATAATAATCACACAGCGGAAGCAATAATAAAACGATCAAGCAAAAGTCATAAATATCAAATAAACATACATACATACATACAAAATATCCATACAATCCCCCTCGAGATAGATAAACACTACTAGTCAACGGGATACATAATCTATCAAATCCAATGTGTATAACAAAAACATCGGACTCGCAAAACCCTAAACAAAAGTCCCTAATCTATATCAGGCGATGTGGCCGCCGGGGACAGCTCCTGACACCTCCTGCTACGGACCGTCAGACTCTGTACCTGCCCACATCCATAAAAAGGAGGGGATGAGCGAATGATCGCCCAGTATGTGATCCAGTATTATCCCTTCAGGGATCCTCTTAAGTCAAAGCACATTTTAATTTGAAATCTACGTAAAGTCGGTAATTATTCACTTTTAATGCACATGCTGCGGAAATTAAAACCTATCATAATAACTACAAAAGAAAATATACATATAATAGATGACATGATGTGATTATCCTATTATGCCAAAATGATGAAATTTCCCAAAATAAAATATGAGGATGAATATTATACTCAATCGGAGTCCAGTACAATAGGTACCGTGTGTACAAATTGATATAGTAATAATACGGATAATTTTGTCACCCCGTGCCGTGCCAAATTCAACCAAATTGAATTTATATCTCAGAGGTGACATAACACAAGGACTGCGATCAGAGGGGCAAAGATACCCGATGCATAATAGCATCGAGCTTTGCCCACACAAGACTTCAACCCGTAGGCAAGTGCACGCTAGCCGACGGTTATATCCAATTCTGTGTGTTTTCCTTACTCTAAGACAATTCATCACCAAACATATAAAATAGGAGAAAACTACAAGCAAGACGTAAGAATGAGTTAATCCGTCTCCTCATGAGCAGACGACGGAACTCCACCGTCCGGCCAGACTAATGGGACTAGGGCTCGTGTCCGGCCCGTGCAATAAAAGTAAATATCTGCCACCGCAACCTCGGCAGCCGTTCTAAACAAGTAGCTCCTAATGTAGGGGGATAACTCCCGAATCGTCTCCGTGCCTCGGGGCTCGTGTCCGGCCCGCACGTAATGGTAAAATGAACGAAAATGATATAGTAACAGCTCAATGCATATAATAATAATAATCCTAATAAGACCTCTGAGGGGTCAAGTGATCCCTCAGCCCAATGACCCGCGAACCGCCTTGCAGCCCACTCTACGAGGACGGAAAGCAATCATTCGGTCTTCTATCTCACACTCACCAATGCACATGCTTAACTACGATAATATGTCGTCCTCTACGAGAAGAGGACAACTAATATCCTAATATATTATTAAATTAATTTACGCTACTCCTAAGAAAGCAATAAATTTTCAGTTTAGAAGGGGTTATGCAAATCCTAAATTACAGTTCAAAAAGGATTAAACATGCTCTAATGCAACTACAAATTTAAAGTGCGGATGTCAGGTCAAGTGGTCGACTGGTAAGAGTACGCCACGAAAGAATAAAACAGATATCCCACACCTGTAGGGCAGTAGTGGTTGTACGCGCTAATAGCCTTCGGGATCCACGTAATCCTCTCCTGCTCCTGTACAAGCGTCAGCGGGATCGGTCCACGGGTCGGAATCTACGTAGGTCTACAGACCTGAAATTTCGGACGTAAATTAATTAAGTTCTAACTAATATTCGTAACCCTTTTCCCCATTTAATTATGTTTAACTAATGTTCAATTCCAATTCACTAACTTACAGTTTAAATCAGGTTCAATTGGTCGGTCGATCTGATCCGATTCCGATTAGGCATAAGATTAGGTGTAACTTAGTTTTAAACTAATTTAACATAATTCAAGTACTTGTTATATTTTAATTTGAAGAAAAATTGCTTAACTCATTAATTAACAACTTAAATAATGTCATTGCGTATTTTTACGATAAAATACGTAAGGTATAAATTACGTAATTTAATTAGTTATTATTAAATCCCTAATTAAATACTTGTAATATAAATGAGTTCTATAATTAAGTTAACTACAATTAATTTAAATCCTAAGTACGTAATTAATAGGCGTTAATTACTTAATTATTATAATACTTCTAAAGTCGTACAAATTATTAAAAGTCAATTAATTTATAAATGTAAAATAACACGTGATTATCTAATTATCCTATTTAACGAAATTTGAAATCGAATGATTCGAGAATATTAATATGTTGTTAATTAATTGTCATTTATTAATTAACAACATATTTTATTTGGAAATTATTTTCTTTACTTGAAATTTCTATTTACTTAATTTATAAATTCTAATTACTAAATTTTAAACATCTAAATACTTAACTATTTATTTTAAAAATCTAAGTACTTAATTTATTAATTAATTAAAATCCTAATTAATTTAAATGTGTTAAATTATTTTAAATCCTCTCTCTTTTAAATTCGATTTGGGTCAAGTCTATTATTTAAATTACCAAAGCCTAACTTGAATTTCCAAAACCATTAGATTAATTAGCTCATTTTCGGATTGGCCTAAGCCCACAATCAAATGGCCCAATATTTATTTAATTCATATCAGTCACGGCCCAGCAAAATCAAAGGCCCAAAACCCAATTTTTCAAATTAATATACATATAGGGCCGGCCCAATATCCAATTAATATCATTTTTGCAATTTAGCCCTTGAAATAAAATATTTCACGCAAGGGCCTAACATTTCCCAATTCAGCCCTCAATATTTAAATTTTCACAAATTGGTCCCTGTCAGTTCAAGTCTGGTAAACAGAGCCGCATAGTACCAGTATCTACACTGGGCTGGTACCAGCACCGCCCCCCAGTCAAGCAACACACAATCAATAATCACAGTAACAGCACCGAACCAGTACAGAACAGAACCGCAAAAGCACACGGTAAAACCGGTCACAAGGCAAGGCAAATCAGCCATACACACAGATCAGATCAGCAAAACAGAACAGGAAAGGCACGGGTCAGAGAAGGCACAAGCCATACCAGTAAAACAAAACAACACGGCATGATAGCACAAAGCCGGTAAGGCGCCACAAGGGAAGCCAGAACAAGAAGGGCGAAAAGAAAAGGCAGCACCAGCACCCAAATAAATCACAACAAAGCGAGTATTGATACACAACCAAAAATCCAACACACAGTAACTACAAAGGCCGGTCGGGAAAATCAACAACCCGAGCAAGGCACAAATTAATCGGTGTTTGAGTATTTACCCGAGAGAGAGGAAATCGCAGCAAATGGTCGAAGTTTGGCCGGTACCAAGCTAATGGCTCGCCTCTCGGCCTTCTCAAAATTTAGCAAGCACCAAAGTAAGCACCCGGCACCAAGGAAAACGCACCAAGCACCGACAAGCTTAGATCAACCCTTTTTGGGTTTCGGCAAAATTTCAAGACAGAGGCAAACGGAAAGAGGAGAGAAAGAGATTTTGTCTCAGCACATGAGCGAGGCAAAAGCGAAAGCAAAAACCAACACAGAGAGAAAGAGAGGGATATATACAACCCGGTAAGGCAACGCACGAGGGGTGGGGCGCAAGGGTCAAAGCTCTCAGAGAGCAGGTGAGAAACCCACGCGACTCAGCGACGAAGGTCAAGACCGTACCAACGATGGAACAGGGGCAGATCGAAATCGATCGCGCGGGAGGCGATCGCCTCCGTTTTCTTCTCCCCGAAGAAAACAGCGAAGGGAAGCAAGCAAAGGGAAAAGGGGCGGCCCCCAGTGGACAGAGAGAGAGCAGAAGAGGAAGGGTTTTTAAAACCCTTTTATTTTATCACTTTAAGATTCGTGCAGAGTTAATCAAAGGTTCAATCAGATGGATAGGAAAATTCCAGAATTTAATCGAGATAGATCAATGAATCAATGTTGATAATTCAATTTAGGTTTACGAAGTTTGCGTTTATATTGTCTATCTTAATTTGCCGCGCCATCTTGAATTTTAAATTCGTGATTTAATAATAATTTGGCTTAGATAATCAATTTTAGAAATCAATCTATCTAATTACTCATTTAATTAACTAAATGTCACAACTCAATTAAATTTGACAACTTTGAACTTAAAAATTTTCGTACATAATTTATTATCGATCGATCTCAGTTTGTCAGATATTCAATTCTCAATCTAAATAATGTACATTGAGCATTTTATTAGTAATCGATTCCTATAAATTATTCCAAATAACATTTTATTTAGTTTAGCTACTATTTATTTATTTATATAATTTCTCAAGATAAAAAGAAGGTTAATTTGATGAACCCTCAAACTAATTACATCAACCGAAGAATTTAACGATACCGCGTCTAGAATTTAAGTACGTATTTATTGAACGTTAGCCGGGATAATTTGTAAAATTAAATTATATTCTTATCTAGTCAGAAAATTCCGAATTCAAAAATTAAATCTCACGATTTAACGAAGCCAACAATTTTTTATCAATCAACTAACTTTCAACGAGAATTTACGTTTAAAATTCCTACAATTATTCACTGGTATTATTTAATAACTTTATTAAATCTTCGTTTTGGGTTAATTTATTAACCCAAGTTTTAATTAGTTGCAAAACTCGATCATTAGACTACTTAATTAGGTTTAAATTTACGGGTTATAACAGAAGTTGCTCATCAATTTTAATAATTTTATAATTACAAATATGACCTAAACTAATTACATAATAATATAATACACCAAATAGTCAAATACTGTAAATGAGACCAAGGACATGCTTCTTCATTTGCACGCCACAATTTTTTAGGATACTTTTTACTATAAGTGAAATAGATAAATAGTTAAAGTATAGAGGAAAACTAAATTTAATTTTAAAATAGACTTTTATTTTGTATTATTTCGAACGCTTTTTTTTCTACTATATTTTTTTATTTTCTTTTGTAATTACCACCCTCTTTCTTCAGCCATTTAATTTTACTGTTTCTAGCATAATTAAAATTGGAACATTACATTTCTAAAACATGTGAATTTCAGATACTTGAGTTTCTGCTGGAACTCCAATATTACTTATAATTTGATTCTCTTCTAGAGTTTTATCTGAAATTATCGTATTCTCGGCTTGACAATTTTCATTCTTTGCTCTTTTTTTTTCGAAGATTTTTATCTTTGGAACCGATTGGTCTTCCACGCTTCATGCATGTTATAGTTTCATTAGTCTGTCCAATAGGGACATCGACTTTAATTGGAGCATTAGCAGCTGGTACATGTGATTTGTGTTGGGATTTCACATGTATGCCTATATGGTGGAAATTTAAAATTTTCCTATCACCACTTGGCTCAATACACAAAAGATTTTATTTATGCGACAAAAACAAACAAGATTTTCTTCAACAAACTAATGTGTACTAAATTAAGATAAATTAATCTCACCTAATTTATTGCAAGAGAAAATGATGAAAACATTTACCTAAAGAGATTGTCAAATATATTGATGGAGAGAAGCCGGTTTCCCTTCTAGATCTCGTGTTCTTTTCGGAAGCGCCTCTTGGTTCACCTTGAACCTAAACAACGAACTTGCACACCTCTTAGATAGATGGATGTGAAGTTCAAGGCTTAGATCCAAGCACCTAACAAGAAGAGATGAAAGTCTTTCTTGTACTTTTCTGCCTAGGAGTGAAACCCTCAAGTTTTCGGCCTTGAGAAGAGAGAAAGAGGAATTTTCGGACTTTAGAAAAATTAGCTACTGCTGGATTTTCGGCCAAGGAAGAGGAGCAGAATTGGTCACCCTTATTTCCTTAATTACACCCCTTTAAATAGGCAAGGGATTATGGCAACTATTTGTGTAATGTTTAAACTATTTACACAAATGCCACTAGCTTTATTTAGCCATTTTATGATCTCTTTAATCCCATTTTGTGATTGGTTTAATAAATTAATTTATGAATAAATAATATTAATCATATTATTCTATTATGCAATATTCTTATTATTCTTTTAATGCATTCAAACATTATACCGAATAATATTTTGCATAACTTCACAAATTTATTTATGGTCTAAGCATGTCATATTATGACATTTTATTTTAGTATTTTATCTCATGTATTTTATCTAATACATCATTATGAAATATAAAATACTTGTTGTTTCTCTTCAATTGGTGTGACCGTATAGAGGATCTATGTCATCTTGGCAATAATATAAAACTTTATATTATTGACTATAAGAAGTTATGTCATTACATTATAGTTATCCAAACGACATAGTAATCATTTACTCAATCCACTAATTTTGTGTTTATCCTTGTCACATGATATTATGAATAATATGCAAAATAAGATCGTGTCATTCTTGCATTATATTCGTTTTCTTGGTCTCTCAAGTGAATTATAATTATAACTATATCAGTTATATTACATGCGATATAATTTCACTTTACCAAGGGGCCCAGTAATATCATAACTCAAATTGAGGGACAATGATAATATTAACATATAGATTTCTCCCGCACAAGTTGTACACAAAGAACTACTATTTTATTCCTATCATAAGATAGTATTTAAATAGCAATCACATTATATACTTCTCATGTGAAAAATCTACACATCTCATATCTAAGATTCCAAAGACACAATGGAAACATTAATGACATAAAACACAATCCATATAATGTTCCATTCATTTAGGTCATGTTCAATATATAAAATACACATTTATATATTCATGTTATTAAATGATAATGCTTTATCAATATTTATAGAACTTCAATGTACTTTAATCGACATGACCATTTTTCCTCAGTAATTAATGTTCTCCTTAATTACCACGATTGTGAGCATATTTAGTGATTAAATATTTCTCATCTTAGGAGTTCTATGGTTCAAGACCAAGAGCATCTTCTTGAACACTTCCAAAGATATAGCATATAAATCTCAATGAGCATGAATAATAACATTCGTAATAAAATCATGAACAAATATAAATTAATTAAAAATATAACTTTCAAAACACACATCCTTCAATTTGGTCACTTTTTTTGAGTCGGTGAATGCGTCTGGCAATTGATTAGCTAATATTTGTAAATGAATTATCTTTTGAACATTTAGTTCACATTCTTTAGTACGAGGATCATAATGAGACAATAATAATTCATTCTAGCTAATATCTTTTCCCAGCTGATTGTTTTTTCCCCCTAATATTGAAAATTTTGATTCATCAAAATCACAATCGGAAAAAACTTGCTATGAATAAATCTCCGGCCAATTGTTCTAAATACTCTATTATATATGGAGATTCAAATCCAACATAAATTTCCAACTTTCTTTGAGGTCCCATTTTTATTGCGTTATGGTGGAGCAATTAGAACATATACCACACATTCAAAAATTATTATATGGGAAATATTAGGTTTGTAACCAAAAATCAATTATAATGGGGAAGTTTTATAATAGCTAGTTGGCATGATGCGAATTAGTATTGTTACATGTAAAATATCATGTCTTATTTTTATATATGAACATCTACAGGATTTTCAACATTAATTCCGGTATTGTCTAGACGTATTTTCTTAATTGGATAATCATAAAATTATACTCTTAATCAAATCAATTGAGCAAGTATCTCACAAACGCCAGGTTGTGATTTGATAATAAACATACATGTGACCATCTTGTTGATGTATCAATTAAAACCATAAAATATTCAAATGGTTCACTAGGTGGATATAGTGTTCCACAAATATCACATTGTATACGTTCTAGAAATAAAATCAACACATAAAAAAAATCATCAGATTAAAGAATCTTCTGGTTCTTTAATGAATGTTCACATTAATTCTCTATTATTTTTCGCATCATTATTGATCCGGAATGGCATAACCGGTCATGCCAAACTATAAACATATTTTTATCTGTAAACTGCTGGTTTACAATACCTTGTGCTTCAATTTTATTAATATATGCCTTGTAAGTCGGAGGAAAACATATGCAATTTGTTTTCAATATGCATTGTTTTTTATATACATACATTCAACATTTTATTTCGATGCATCAATGAAAATCATAAAATATTCAAATGGTTCACATGGTGGATATAGTGTTCCACAAATATCACATTGTATACGTTCTAGAAATAAAATCAACACATAAAAAAAATCATCAGATTAAGGAATCTTCTGATTCTTTAATGAATGCTCAC